>VRYO01001589.1:23490596-23646381 GCA_009812075.1 Sialia sialis | reverse complement strand
CTACAGCCCAATTTGGAGAATCAACATTTGGTAAATTCTAACTGGGAGAAATAATTCGGGAGTCTCCTTCCTCGTCTCTAAACAGCTCTGTTGGCAAAACCTGCAATTTTTGTTTTTAATTATCGAAGAATCCCAGAATCAATGAGGTTGCACAAGACTTCTGAGATCATCGAGCCCGACCTATGACCGATCACCAACTTGTCAACCAGACCATGGCACCGAGTGCCACTTCCCCTCTTCACTTAAACAGCTCCAGGGCTGGTGCCTCCCCCGCCTCCCAGGGCAGCCCGTTCCCAATGTTTAATGATCCTTTCTGTGAAGAAATTCCTCCCACAGGAGGAATTGTAGGCAGGACTTTTTCTTTGGTTGATGAAACTTCACGTATTGCTTTGAAGGTTTAAACTAGTATTAACAGCTGCCTGCTTTTTGTGTATATTATAAGGAATGGAAAAATGGAAGTGAAATTTGAGGGTCTGAGTGTTTGACGGTCCTGCACCAACTGACTACGTCCTTGCTGAGCAAAGGTGGAAGTTAATCAGCCAAGTAGAAAAGCAGCAGCCAGAGACAGATAAGAAGGATGTCACCTGGAATTCTCACAGAACCTTTTAACCTATGCATTTTGTCTAAAATACTAAGCCAAATACAAATCGCTGATGAGTTATCCTATACCTTCTATGCTTCCCTTTCAGTTCTTTCATACTTCACAGTACTTCCCTTCCCCCATCCTACTTTTCCTTGTTCCCTGTTTCTTCCTTGTTTAATTTCAGTGGACTCCTGGGGATACAGCACCATAGCTGTAAAAAGCTGTTCTGCTTGTTCTAGTGTGCAGTTTCTGTTTATTCATATCGTGGGTCTTGTGGTTTGTGAAGCAAAGTTTGAAGTAACCCTTACTGGCTTATTTCTCAGGGAGTTTACTGCTGTTAAGAAAACTAGCTTGGGCTTCTTTCCAAGTATTTTTAATTCATGAACAGTGTTTTTTTTACTACAAATCATTAAAACGTTCAAATTATGTTATTGTCATGGTGTAAGGAAAGGAGATTGTGCAAAATAGTGTAAAATACTGTAAATACTTCTCAGGATATTGCCCACACTTCTAAAGGAGCATTTCTTCTGAAGTTAAATGTAAATTTTGGTATATGGGAATGAACTTGTTTTGCTTCACAACACATCTCATGTGTTTGAGATGAGGTTTTTTTTTTCCTTTTAAGATGTAATTGCCAAATACGAGCAGAAGTTATCCAATAAGGTTTTTTTTTTTCTTATTTCCCCCATCCAGTGTGTTTTATAAAATATGTATCTATCACTGTATTTTAAAGTTGTTTTTATATAAATCCTTTTATTCTTCAGATGTAAGCACTGTCAGCAATACAGTGTCTTTCTGAGCTTCTGACTCTTCTTGAAGTAGTGCCAGAGAAGGATCTCCGTGATTAGGACATGAATAAGTATAGCAGTAGGGAGACAAAGCCTTTGCTTTTGGAAGTGACTATCAAGAGACAGATAGTGAGGCTGTGTTCAGAAAGCATGCTGGGATCATCTTCATACAGTTGTATGTTTTCTGGTTTTTGTTGTTGATGTTTTGGCTTTGTTTTTTTTTGTTTTTTTTTTTAATTTTATTGTAGTTTGTTTTTTTTGTTGTTTATGCTTTTTTGTTTTCTTTTTTTTTTTTTTTTGTTTGCTTTTTTTTTCTTCTTTTTTCTTTTTGGAGTTGACTAGAACAGTCTGCTCTTTCTAAATCTTTTGGGTATCACATCAGGAAACCAGCCTTGCTACCAGCAGTTAATCGGGTTAATGGACAGCTAGAGTTTGGAGCTCTGGCAGAGATGGGATGCTTCTTGTTTGCAGTGTGACTTAATTTTCTTGCATGGAGCTTTTAACCAGGACTCCGTGAGAAATGCTCTTCAGTGGGAATGTTTGTACCCACCTTTCAGAATATATTTTAAAAGATCATTTATCTGTTCCTTATTAGCAACAAAAAACGAGTTAGTAACCTAATGGCATCCTGTAAGATGCTGAGTAGACCAAATGAGGGGATAGGACTTGCCTTCTACCTCTTCAATATCTATTTCCTATTTCCTTCCTATTTTTTCCTCTTGGCTTTTTTCTGTTATACTTTTTATTTTTTTTCCTGTTTGTTTGGGCTTTTTGCATTCATTTTTAAGGATAGACTTGACTCTCTCCCAATAACTTAAGTTTCTAGTCTTCTACTTCAGTATTATGCTGAGTTATGTGTGAGTAGTGTCCTTTTTTGTTTGATCTGAATCTGGAGGCAGCACACATTTTGTGGAAATGGACTAAAACCTAAATGCCTTAATCTTGTTCAGTGTATTCCCTCAGTAGTACTCACTCAGCTTGGAGAAAGCAATGACGTCAGGCTTTGAAAAGTAAACTGGTTTGAATTATTGATTGGCGACCATGCAGTCAGTGATGGAGATGAATACATGTGTGTCTGTCTGCTGACCAGAAGCCAGATTAAAATGAGCAAAATCCCTCACTAAATGGATCAAGGAGCCAAGAAGTTTATTGTCTGAGATGATGTCATAGCAGAGTGCATAGAGAGGGTACAGAGGGGAAAAAACTGGGCTTTGTTTTCTTCCTGATTTACACACTATTTAGTCGATTTTGAAGCTATGCTTGCATAAATATATATTCTGTTGTTATACAAATGGTACATATGTGTATAAAAATACAGATTTTTTTTTTCTTCTGAGCATTAAAATTTGGGAAGTGTTCTAGCTTTATATTTAAGCATTCTGACAAGCAAAGCTCATCAAAACTTCTACATAGGCATAGAATTTTAACATGAGGATTATAAGTTCAATGGACTTCATTCACACTGTGAAAAGATTGAGGATCCTGTGACCATAAGTTGTTATCTTTGCACAAAGTGCAAATTCTACTGATGTCTGATGTTTTCAGATGCTGAGTTGTGATAGCTGGCAACACTTCTTTGGCAATTGAAATGATTTCTCTTAGTCATCTCAAAGCACAAATCAAAAGTGTTGATCAAGAATTAAACTATTAAATCTTGTCAGTGTACTAGTTAGACATTTCAGAAATGTGTACAAGGTTAGCTTAATTTAATTAGCCAAGAAAGCATTAGCAGTGCCTTAAGAGCTACTCGAGGGCACGGTGATAATTCTAACACATGATCCTCGCTAAAAGTAGCGCTGCTGACTCTGTTCAACTTGCGCCGTGCAACCCAGAGCTCTCCATTGTACTTAATTGCTAATGGAAGCAATCAGGGGCTGCAGGAGTGACATCGGTGCTGAATGAGGAGAGGTAGACAGCTAAGCAGCATTTCTATGAGATGCCAGTGTGTTTTGGAGTCTCTCACTGGACTTTCTCAATTTGTAGAAATAGAAGTGTTTTCTGATTTCTGGGTGATAATGCAGCTTTTGTAGCATAAACTTGTTGCTACGTTTTACTCTTCGAAAAGCCTTTAATGGTCAGCTGTTGAAAACATAGAAAATGAAAAACTTATTATGATTTCTTTAAAATTGCAAGTTTTAAACATAACCAATAGAGCTTTCTAAAAATCAAGTTTCCCTTTATGAAAGACCCTGATTGGTATATTTTCTTTCTTATCTGTGCAAAATGTCTTACAGTGTTCTGCATGCTGTGGTGTTCAGAATAAAGTTACAGAAAAAGTTAGACTTTTCTCCTTGTGCTGGATAAATAACACTTGCTGGCCACCTGCTTGTAAAGCTCTTCAGAAAAAAAGCTCCTGTCCAGTATCTGTGTTTTAGAGAATTGCATTACCTACGTGTTCAAGTTTGCAGTAGCATCATTAGAGGTGCTGAGGCTAATGCTTTTACAGTTCTTTGAAATACATCCTGAAATATAAAGCCTTGTGAAGTTATTCCAAACAATTTAATTTAGAGGAAGATTCCCAGGAAAGCTCATCTTTTCAGTGTGTAATAAAATCTCGGGTGCTTTCTGGTTTAGTGGTCTGCTGCTCTTTGGGGATTTATCAAGGAAAAATCAGTGTTGTAAAATGAGTCGTGCAGGCCATTCCTTGGCTGTATGGTCTTAATATAGCTATGAGCAGTGGGAAATGGAGCAATTGTTGGAAGCAGTCTTTGTTCAGGGTTCTGTCAAAATACCATACAGTTGGCATTTGTGATCCTTTTGTGGTTCTGAAGGGCTGTCCTGGTTTTGAATTCTTGTTTATCCTGCCAGATCAGTCCAGGCTGCTCTCAGGACACCTGAAGTGTCCGTGGTGTGTTTTGGGAGGCAGTGGTGCATCCTGTTTGAAACATCCTTGCTGTCCCACTGTTCTGGAGCCTTCAAAGGAAGCAATCTAAGGGCTAATCCAATGAATAGATAAGACTTCCAAAGAGTATTCAGGAAATGGTGTTGATGTTTCATGTGCTGCATTGCTTCCTCTGAATATTGGGCTTGTCCCAAAGTAATATTAATAAAAGCTGCTTCTTCAACTATCGTCTCTGTCTGAACTTCAAGCAGAAGGTTTGACCCATGGCTGTGAGACAGCCCATGACAATTTTGCAAGAATCGCATACAGCTTGGGGTTATGCAAGATAATTAGCTCAGGTAATTATATTCTGATCATCTCCATCCCCCTGCAGCTTCAGTTGCGTGTGGTATGGTTTTGCACATCCTGCCCTAAATTGTTGAATGTTTGCTACACTGTGGAAAAGTTTTAATTCCATTCTAATGATGCTTTGAATGATTTCTCTGTAAAACTTTATAAAAGCCATCTTGAACCAAAGCGTGCAGCAAGTAGGCATCAGTGAGCTGAAGCTTTCATTGCTGTGAATTTTGTGTGCTGTTGTGTAGCTGTGATCCTTTGAAAGATTGCTGATTATTTATTAGATGTTTTAGCTATAATGGATTACTTTTTTTGTGGGTAATATCACTCATGAACCCATTTATTGCAAAGGGAGCTGACAATATGTTTTTATCCTTTCTTTGTGTACACTTCATGCTTTGCTGGTTTTTCTAAACAATTTTTCAGACTGACTTCATTCTTGAAATATTGTCTTCATTACCTTTGATAGGATTTTCATGGTTTATTTTAACCATTAATTCTGCTTTAAATTGTTTAAGTGTTGGTTTGCATTTATACGTGTTTGGATTCTTTTTCTGAATAAATTTACTTTCTTTCTGCTTGGTGGCTACTAAAACAGGCACCTTTTCAAACTTAGATTAATGTATAATCTTCTGTAAGCGTTTTCATTTTGCATTGAGTATGTGTGTGCTGTAATAGCTTCAACTCCAGCTGAACTGGGTATGAAGGAGGCAGCTTTAGTTCTGCTGTTAGAAATGTAGAACTTAGAAGCTTCTCCAAGTTCCATAGTTCTTGTAGCCTGTACTGAATTTTGTGGTTTTACCTTCATTCTTCTAGTTGTGTCTGTTGATGGCCTAACTAATGTAAAGCTTTGATAGAAAGTTTGTGTCCAGTTACACTTGGAGCAGAGGCTTTGGTTTGGTTGTTTTCATCATTTGGGAAGGGGGAATTTTGCCTTTCTCCAACCTCCAGTCACTTCTTTCATTTTAAATGGATAAATAGTTGAGCCAAGCTATTTAAATAACCTGAAATGAAGAAGCTGTTCATTTTTTACATGTGGAAGAGATTACTTGCAGTGAAATTTGTTGCTGTGCTTCAGCAATCCCTCATTCCAAATACTTAATAACTATCCGCTATTATTTCTCTGATGTATCGTGCAGGCTTTGAATTTTGTTTTTATTATGATTTAAATTTCAGTACATTAATCTTAATATTTTTTCTCTTTTGAAAATACTATCTTCAAGTGCATTGTAGCTAGGGGTGCAGAAGTGTTTTTTAATCTTATTTTTTATCCACACAGAGGACCACCTTCCCAGTTTCCCTTGCTACAGACACTTTCTTGCTTAGTTTACTGAGTCTGTTTCTTGGTTATGTCCAAACCTTGGGGAACAGTCTGGTTCAGGAATTCTCACTGTTTTCCCCTTTACTATCCTCATTTAGATAATTCTGCTTCATTATTTAGGTTTATAGTGGTATTGAAGGAGGCCATGTCCTATAAGCTTTGTTTAGGATGTGACTGTTAAGCAGAAACAAGATGCATTTTTGAGGACTGAGCATAGGAATAAACATTTGAATGTTTTCATTTACTCCACATCAGAATTGTAATAATTCTGGATTTTCAGTTCATTACACATATATAATTTCTGCTTTAAAAGCCTTGTTAACAGAGTCTAGAAACTCACAGAAATGGTTAATGCAGCTCTGACTAAAAATTGTTGTTTTTAATTATTCCTTCAGTGTTAAGTAAGGAGGATTGGTGGTTTTAAAAACTTCCCTTAAGGGGATCTACTAGAAAAACTTCTAAGTGGAGTGGACCCCATACAGCATGTAGAGAACTCTTCTCAGTGGACTTGCTCTTCTGCAGGTGTGTGATTTCACATGTGCTGCAAGCTGTGAGCTCTGGCTGTGAACTCTGCAGTTGTGAAAACAACAGGCTCGCCAATATTAATGCTTGCCAGGCCATTTGATCAGCTGGATCAGGATCACGTTACTGGTCCGGCTGAAACTAATCTTCTCCACATCCTCTGGCTTCCCCTTGCTTCCCCTCCATCCTTCTGATTTTTTTTATCAAATGAAATTTCACAGTATCATCCTAATTTTGGTGAAGGCATAGAGAAGAGTGGAGTGCTCATGGTGGAAATGCTTGGAGCAGGCTCCTGATGATGGGAGGATAAAGCTCAGCTCACTATTTATTTATGGTCTCTGCCACAGTTTGGCACAGGCTGCTCTGTAGGTCACTCTCCCTTTCATTCATGAACCAAGAAACCCGTAGATTGCAAGGGTTTTTGTGTGTCACACTGAAGCTGTTGGCAGGCACTCAGTGTGGATACAAACAGGTGTCTTTTTCTGTAACAGACAGAGGGAATGGTTGCAGGTGTGAAAATCCCCAATTAACAGTGCTTATATTTTTAACTTGTAAACTTTTAACTTTTCTCAAAAGCTTTCACATTTATGAAATAACCTGAATTCTAGCATTGAAGAGTTTCAGGAAATATTATGTCAACTGATTTCCATCTTAAACAGATCTTCCAGTGCAAAAATTTTTTATTTTTTTTTAATCTGAACAAATGGGTAAGAATTTATTCTTCTGAAAAAAGTCTAGATGATGGTATTTTTGTGTTCTTAATGGCTATTACTGATGTGAGCATTGTTCATTGAAAGAAACTGTGGAAGCTGAATGTTAAAAGGATTCAGATCATCCTGCAATTGAGGCATTCTTTACTATCATTACCACTAATGAAATACATCGTTAATAGTTGTTTATTCCAAGATCATCAAGCACTTAAGCATGAACATTATTTTTCCTTAACACCTGTGGAGAACCAATGTCTGATAAATGACTGTGTGCAAACAAGTGGAAATTAGAGAACTGCAACCAGGAGATGCGTTCTTTTAAACTGACATTCTCTTTTCAAGCTGTCAGCAAGGTTAACGCATCAGGGCCTTCATGAAACTTGGAGTTCTCACAATGGTAGTTAATGTGCTCTAATCCAATGCATTTATTTCTCAGCTTTTTTGTCATTTGAAGGCTGAGGTAGAATGATTTGGGTTTGAAGGATGTTGACGATCATCTCTTCCCAGTCCCCTGCCACGAGCAGGGACACTTTCCACTAGGCAAGGTTGCTCAGAGCTCCATCCAATTTAGCCTTGAAATAAAAGTGCTTTTACACTGGATTTTTAGGACATAAGGGTAGATGTTCAGCCTGCAGCAGTATGTTGTGTACCATCACAAGTACAGTGTGCTGTATTATGCTCGACTTCAAGGTCAGTCATGTTACTTTCTTTCCCCAGACAAGTGTATCAGGTCTTACCTCTTCCCACTAAGCACTCAGCCAGTTCTCCCCTGCATGAGGGGCTGAAAGCATTTGCCAGGAAAATGTGGGTTGGAGTGGGGAAGAGAAGCTTGTGAGGATGCACTGGTGCTAGAGAGTGGGTAGTGTGGTGTGTCATCCTGAAATTAGGGCGTAGTGTGGATGTGTAAGGCAAGGTGTGGTACCTGGTTTGAGCGTGATGATGAGAGCGTTTCAGCTACTGAACATTTGTACTAAGAATAAGGAGAGTTTTACTCCTCCCCCCCCACACCTTCATTTTTTGGTGAGGAAGCTATAAAACAAAGTGGTGAACTGAAAAAAAAGGAAATACGATTTGAATGGATTTATTAGATGACATGATCACAGTCATTAGAAAATCTGTTCATTTACTAAGTAGAATTTGGAACCAAACAAAATTTAAAATACCTCAAAGAGATTGTGAAGCCTTCTGATTTTTAAAAAATTGCTTAGTATGCCTAGACCAAAAATGCATTCACTTAATGCTAGCAAAACCTAGCTCTTACGTAACTCTCATCAATAGACCTTAATGCAGATCTTAAATGCAATTTAATTTTTAGGGGTTAATGTTTCAATACATGTTTTTTGCCTTTGCAGAACCTGACAAACAAAAGAACAAGTGACTTTTCCAGAATCACTGGACAGACAGCTAGACAATATTTTTGGTGTATTTTATTGGTGTTTGAAATGTATAGTTTCAGTGAAAGCAAGTTATTTGTTAACTGAATAGTTATGTAATATGAGGGCAAGGATGGGACGTGAGCTTAACTAATTGGGGTAGTGGGGACACAGTCACATTTTTTTCATGAATAACTGTTTTACATTGCAAAGACAGTTTTATTTTTTATACAGTAGGATATAAAAGTTTATTAAATGCACTAAGTTGTCCTAAGTCTTTTAGATCTTTTAATGGACAGTCCATTTCAAGAACTTTGCATGAACTGGTAGGAGAAAAGGCCAGTTTTTTTCACATGTATTTTTAAAATAAGAGTCCTGATTAATATTCTGGAACATCCAAGAAGATGTGTTAATCAGAAGATGTATTTTAAATTAGGAAACAGAAAGTTAGAAATAACTACGGGACCTGGATTTGGTTTCTTCAACGTCAGTAGAAATTGAGACATGTCTGAAATTGTTGTCTTTTCAGAGAGTCAAGTGAAGTGGAAAAAGTTACATTTCAGTATCAGAAGCTAGGATTTAACTAAAGTTAAAAGTAGAGTTTTTTAAAAACTTGTGGCTGAAACAGATTTTTTGAAAATATTTGCTTCATTATTATTAAGGGCAGTAACTTTCAGGGTCTTTTGTGCTTGTTTAGTGGGTTAAAAAGAAAAGCTATTTGTGCATTTAACAAAATGGAGAGAAATAGGATTGGTCAGCTGAAGATTGAATGTCAGTGCACTGATTTCATGTCTTAGACATGGAAAGAGGCTGTACAAAAAGCAGTTGCTGCAGCATTCAAGAGCATGTTGGAAAGTTGCCTGAGTGAGGAGCTGGGTGAGCAGTGGTGCGAGCGTTCAGGGTGCGGCAGACACTCAGCAGGGTGTGCCCCGCAAACTGTATGGTGAGGACAGCAAGTTTGACCATGGTGGATAACTCAGATATTCATGTCTGCATGCCTCTGTCTAAGTACAAATGAACCTGTGGCAAACCAGACGGAGTCTTTTTCAGAAATTGCAAGGTGTGGTTGTGGTTTGAATGTTACATCTTCTCTTACTTGAGAACTCGGTGAACTTGTGTTCACATGCTTGGAGATGCCAGTGGTAGGGATGGTTTGTACTCATCCTCTGTATCCAAGACAACTGGATTAGGATTATTTTGGGGTGCTCAGGCCAACAGTATAGCGAAGAGTTCTTTGGTTGTTCTGTTTGCCAGGAGATTCAACTTAAAAAACAGAAGAAACAAACCCGCCCATCCTTTCCCCTTCAAAAATGCTATAAGTAATCTTTGTATTTTAACTTGGGAATTAATCAAATGTCATGCTTTAGCCAACTGGTTCCTGTGATACACCTGAAGGCACTGTCAGTGAGTACTCCCCTGCTATGGGTGTTCTTCAGTCCTGCTAAAAGACTGTACTGGTGTAGTTACTGTTCTAAGAGTTAAAATTGAAAAGGAGAAGGTCAGTTTTATTAATTGATTTCTAGTTTGTGTTTTCCAAACCTTAGGGACTACATGTTTGAAATATATCTCTGTTATTATCAAATTAGTGTTTTGAGATTTAGGGATGGATAGGAGACTACAGATAGTAATGTATACTAGTGTATTTGTAACTTGATAATAGATAAGTATTAATCAGTATTTCTGTCTTTCTCCTTTTCATACAAAGCAGAGAAAGCATAGAGATAATATGCAGCTATATATGTTTTCTTGCTTTATTATTCATTTTAGCTTTTGTTTCTAGGTATCAGCACCATCCGTTCAAGTGCCTTCAGTGAAGGTGTGTTGCCATTTGCTCCCCGCTGCTTTTGCCTAAATTGAATCTTAGCTTAACAGCTGATTTGTGGTATTCATTCAGCTGTCACATTCCATTTTACTCTTGAATCCAAAGATAATGAAGACTGTGTTTTGCCAGTCTAGACCATGGATGGTATCCTGTTAATGCCAGTTATTTCCTTTACTCATTATTAGCAAGAGTGCTTTCCGTAAGAGGTGCCTCTGGTTGTTCTGGATCACAGCTGGAGTTTGCTGGGTCTCTCTTTTCTGTTGGATCAATGCAGTTGCACTAAATTTTATTTCTCTCTTTGTACCTTCTGAAACTATGTAAAGTCATTTTTTGATTCTTCTGTGCTTGCTGTCTTTGTTGCTTTGGTATGCTTGAAGGCAATTCTGACATGATTAAGATTTTATTAATTCATATTCTCTGCATTCTCTCAGCATGTTGGTGCGTTTGCTTCAGTGCCAGTGTTTCATTAGGAGCTCTGAGTTCAGTGCATCGCTTCCTACTTCTGCAATTGCATTATTAATTTCTTAATTTTTAAATTTGATGCTTGTATCATATCTTTCTAGTCCCAGAACATTTTCATGATATCTACTCTGAAGTAATAAGTTTCTGGGTTGAAACTGAAGTGCTATTTTTAATCATTAAAGGTATAAATGGTTTGAGACCCAGTTCCTTGAGGGAACAAGTTGAGTGCTATAGAATCATTAGACCTGTTTTGCTATAAATGGGAGGAAGCAGTGGATAGACTGCTGTCCGTAAAGGCTTCCCAAACTGAAATTAATTTCCTTTCTTGTTCTAGCGTATCCCAGTTTGGATAATCTCTCGAGTGTTATGGAAACTCTATCTCCGTATTTTACTGTGAATAGTGAAGGTTCTGGATGGTAATCTGATTTGATTCCCTAGAGCTTGAATTTTTAAGTTTGTCTTTTAACTGGAAAATGGAGCTTGGATTCTTGGTAAGGTATTTAAAATTTCAGTGATTTCAACTTTGTAGTAGCTTTGTCACTGCTTCCTGGTAAAACATTTTCTGTGTTAGTGCATCTTGCACAGTATGTACTCTAACGTAGGTTACTATTTGGACTTGAGTATCTTAAAATTTAACTTGGTTTGTACTTGCTGAGTTTGTGCATAGAGTTAATATGCAGACAAGTGAGGCTCAGCTGAAAATAATAGCCTAAACAAAGAATAACCTAATTAAATAAGCCCCTTAATTGCTAGTCTGGTTCCTTAGGCAGCTGCAAGGAACTGATTGCTCATGTGATCACATTGACTGCCTGCTCTTCCAGTTTCTGAAGTTATTTGCCAGTATACGTTTATTTGACAGCATTAGTGATCTTAAAGATACTCAACTTTTATGAATTTTGTGAATATTTGTAGCAGAGGGAGACCTGAAGAGGCAGAATTTGTCTCCATTGCCAGTATTTTATTTTAGCTGCCAGCTTACAGGACAAGATCCTAGCTGAACCTGAGACTTGGGACCAGAGGCAAGGCACTGGAGGAAATGCAGAGAAAGGTGATGATAGGGGACTCGGAGGAATTTGGCTTTTTGCATGGAAAGGGGTGGAGATGGAATACAGGTACCTGTACATTACTAATTTCACTGCTGGCAAGTAGCTTTAATGTAATCCCTTGTAAAGCTTTGTTGTATGCTGCTTCATCTCTCCTAGTTTCATTTTCTCTGTCTTGCTTAGCCGGTTTTAAACTGGTTTTGTGGCTTACATTGAAACTGCTTCTATCCTTCACAGGGGAGCTTGTGTAGTTTTGGAAAGTAATTACTAAAACTGACCTAAGCAGAGTTGTATTTCCCTAAGTCCACGAGTAAACTGATGACTGGATAAAGCAAAAAGTATATGCACAAATACAGTGCTCAGAAGTGGACATGCAGGCTATTAAAAATTTCTAAAAAGTTGCTATTTTGTAGTTTGAGTGTTACGGGGAACAGCCAGGTGCTGCCCGTGTATTTTATAGTGCTACACATAGTGCAGTGTTCGATATTTAGGGATGGTGGTAGTTATTATATTTTGTACTTGTCTGATCCCTCAGTGAAATGATTAAGATCGCTGACAAGGCAGGAAGTTCATCTAACAGAAGGAAAGTGAGCTTTTGAATCTTTAGTGAGCTGGTTTATGTGTGGATCAGAGAAACATTGGAAAGAGATCTCAGGAGGTTGGAGGGGTGCTGTGTAGTCAGGCAAGGGAGAGCATGGGCTGTTCTTGTGTCATAGTGGTGCTGAGCTGTCTTGTCAAACTGCACCCATACATTTGGATTTCCCTTGCTAAATACTGTGCTGTGATATTTTGTCTTCCTGTCTTAAAAAACAAGCCTTTTCTTTTTTTAAGTTTTCTTGAGTGCGTGGCATGTGATGTTGAAGCATCTGGAGTGCAAATCAGATTGTTGTTAATAAGCCTGATGAACAAATGAGACTTCTGTGGTCATCTCCTTGCGTTTAAGCAGTCATAGTTCAAGTTCTTACTGAAAATTACTGGACCTTAATATTTGAAAATTGGTTCTCTACTGTTGCAATAAGAGATATTTGGTTTTTAAATCATAGAATCGTAGAATGGTTTGGGTTGGAAGGAACTGTAAGATCTAGTTTGAAAACTCTTGCCATGGGCAGGGATGCCTTCCACTATCCCAGGCTGCTCAAGACCCCATCCAACCTGTCCTTGGAACTTCCAGGGATGGGCCAGCGATAGCTTCTTTGGGCACCCTGTGCCAGTGTCTCACCATCCTCACAGGGAAGAATTTATTCCTAATATCTAACCTAAACTTGCCATCTGTCAGTTAAAAACCATTCCCCCTTGTCTTGTCAATACACACCCTTGTGGAAAATTGCCTTTCCAGCTCTCTTAAAGCGTCTTTAGTTTCTGGTTCTATAAGATCAACCCCAGTTCTCTCAGCCTGTCTCCACAGCAGAGCTGCTCCAGTCCTTGGATTGTTTTCATGTCCTTCTTTGGACTCACTTGCTCCAGCAGCCCATGTCCTTCATATGTTGTGGGCCTCAGGGCTGGACACAGGACTCCAGGTGGGATCTCAGGGCTGGGGACATGGACAGGGAGAATCCCTTCACCTGACCTGCTGCCCATTTTGCTGCTGGTGCATCCCAGGACACTTTTGGCTTTCTGGGCTGCAGAAGCATGTTGTGAGGACCTTCTTGTCAGGCAAAACCACAAATCCTTCTTCCCTGGGCTGCTCTCCATCCACTTTCCACCCAACCTGTACTTGTGCTTGGGATTGCCTGGACCCAGGTGAAGGACCTTGCACTTGGACTTGAGGTCATGAGGCAAACTTCTTGAGATTTTCCCAGGATCCCACTGGATGGCATCAAGGCCAAAATTTGTAATTAACAGAATCCTAGTTTTATGTTTTGTTGTAGTAGTTCACCTAAATAGAAGCAGATCCTCTGAAGTTTGCTCTTTGTCCATTTCTTGTGTACAACTTTGAAGTAATCCCTTGCTACTATCTTTGAGCTTCTGTCTCTATTACCTTTAATAAGTGCAATGAAAAAAAGGCCCCTTTTGGTACTCTTTAGGTGCTTCTTAAAAGGTATTAAGAGTAGTGTGGTTTGTGTGCATTATACTGTCAATGAACATGTTGGGCATCTCCTGACAGTGTGCTGGACACACAGCTTGATGGGCAGAACAAGGTACTGGAAAACTCTTACAGGAAGGAGGAGTGTTTGTTTAAGCATTTTAAAGACAAAGACAACATCAGTGGAGTAAATAATTACTGTGTTTTTAAGTATCTTAATTTTCTACAGTCCTTTTCTCTCTTTATGATGTTACTGGCTCTTTTGCAAGTAAAGTGAGAATAGCAGTGTCATGTATGATATATAAAAAATACAATGGGTCAAAGAAACAATACTTGTTCAGAAATACAGGAAAACTATTATAGAAGTTTAATATTTGAAATTAAATATTTTCATAGCTTCTGGTAGTGTTTTCACAATAAACAATATTTCACACAGATTGGTCATCAAAACAGAGACTTTCCTTTTACTGAGATGAAGTTTACCCTTTTTCTGTAAGGATATCTGCAAATGAGCCAATTAAGTATGATCTGATGCTTCTTTTCTTTTCAGAAAGATGAAGGTAGTGATGCTAGTTTGAGTGATAGCCACATATCTCCTCCTGCCAAACGTACCTCAAAACATGCTGATCCTGTGGGCAAAGACAAATCAAAATCACGCAGTACTGGGCAGCGAGAGGAATGGAGCATCTCAACTGGACAGTCCAGGTAATTGGTACCAAGAGAAGGAACTCATACCAATTTTTTCTGTGTTGTTATCCCACTTGATGCTGTTTCTGCAGTCAGCTGCAGCTCAGGAGTGTTCTTTTGAAGCATGTTATTCTCACACAATTTTCTTCAGTTTAAGATTCCAGGAAAATGGATTGCATCAGTTGTCTCATCTGTTTCCTTTCTGTGCATATTTGTGCAAAATATATAAAGTAATTTTATTTGAGATGCAGCCTGAGTTTTAGATTCTTGATGTATCCAAATTTAGTAATGTAATTGGTATTTTTATATACTCAAGTATACTCAAATTAATTAGGGAATCAGTGTTAGCTTCTTTAGGGAATGGGTAACGGTCAAGTTTATTTCTATTGTTGTTCAGCCTAGTAAGTAAATTTTACTGAATATAATCTCAGTCCTGCCACACTTTTATAAATTGAAGCAGAAGTAATTAATTTTGTTTTATAACTGATTTAGTAGTATTTTACAAAGCATCCTTGTACTCATAAGGTTCCTCACATGATTACAAGTAACTGTGAGACAGAGTACACAGTATGTTCCTGATCCATGAACTTTCAGTTAGTACTGGTTCTTTTGTAGATATATTTATGTTCATGTCAAAATCGTTCTTGCAATGATTTGTACGTAAGAGTGACTCTAAATCAGTACTGGACTGTTGACTCCTAGGATGAAGTTTTCTTAAAAGCTTTGTAAATCTCAAAATAGACCTCTTCTTATGCTTATTTTTCTCTTTTAAAACAGAATTAATTAAATCAGTGTATTAATATGCAGTGGGCATTGGGAATTTATTGAAACTAGTGCACCTTCTGTTTCTTTTGTTTATAAGGGTAGACTTGTACTGGACCTCCTAGAAATGTCAATATAAAAAAAGAAATATTTAATATAGCTGGGACAATTTAGATCACTGTGTCAAATGAAATTTGGCCAAGGTACTGAAAATCATATTGTTGCTCATTTAGAACCCACTGCAGCATGTCTTTGCATCAGAAGTTTTAATTTGTTTCTGCCAAAATGCAAAGCATGGTGCTTAACAGTAATCTTGAGTCAGTAAGACTTTCCCCAAAAGTTCTGTTACTTCAACTGGTTTATCAGTTTTTGCAATGATAGTTGCCTATACCAAAGTTCTGTTCTGAAATTTAAGGAGAAAGTTAACAGGACAAGGTCATGAGGAAGGATTAGGGAGATTAATGAAAGAGATGCTTGGACAATTGGGGTATTCATATACAGTAATTTCACGAATATAAGCTGCACCTTTTTCATTGAAGACTCCAGCCTACCCCAGAGGTGCGGCTTATATTCAGGTGTGGCTTATCTATGGACAAATCCCGTGGTCTTCCCAGCTATCCGGAAGTGTGGCTTATATTCAGGTGCGGTTTATAATCGTGAAATTACTGTAATTGGTATTGAGTAGTTTTGTTCTTACTAAGGTGTTGGGCATGAAGCAAACTCTTCCAAGACTGGATCTCACAAAGGTTTTGAAATCAGAGTATCATGGAACATTTTGTAGTCAAAGTTCTGTTTTCACTGTGTGCCTTTTGCTTGGCTAAGGAATGTTAATATTATTTCTCTGTCTGATTGTCTCCTAGGTTAACTTCTCAGCCTGGTGCTACACTACCAAATGGACGTAGCTTATGTAAGTGAATTATAACTGAACTTTCTGTATCAGCTTTTACATTAAACAGTTTGATGTTAGTGATTTTCAGTGGCATATGTTTTTGATAACTTACTGATTCCTTTGCCAATTTTGACCAGAAAAGTTACTGCTCAGTCTTCTCCAGTTTTTGCCATCTTGGATACTCTCTGTGGATATGGGAAACATTTTTAGATGAAAATCCATTTCTCTTCTCAATTCAGACCTCTTGACCATGTTTTCCTTAATTCCCAAATTACTGTTATGAACTAATTTTGGCCTTCCTCTCTCAGTTGATCTCTTTAATTTACTTAGTCTCTTTGCTCATCTGAAATTTGGCCTTCTGAGGTTCTTAACATTACTTAACTCTATTGCTTTAGAGAGACCTGCCTTGTCTGCAGCTCCTGCTACCTTGAACAGTCTTCCTAAAAGCTTGTACTTTATAAACTTGCCATTTCATTGCTTATCTCAGCTAAACACTCTTTGTCTTTTGTGTCCCTTTTTCATCAGTTCTGTCCTGTTTAATTTTGTGTTGACTCTATGTAAATGTTATTTCATTAAGCATATTTGGTATTTTATTATTTATTGTGGTGCCTAAGGAACAATTAGCAGTGGGATCTCTTTGTTTGGCACTGTACAGAGTAGCTGGTATAGATTTGCTTGTGAAGTCAATATGTTGTATCTGACCTTTTGATACTATATTTGAAAGACTAAGAATTGAAACTGTGGGCAAGTATGCATATTAGTATTGATGTTAACTTAAAAATATTGAATGCTTAATTGAATGCCAAATTTTCATCATAAAATAAGATTATCATCTAAGGAAGCAAGCTTGAATATGCAGAAATAACTTATTTTAAAATAATTCTGGTAGGAATTAAATACAGTTATTTAGTTCATACTGTGCTTAATAACTTTTGGTTTGTTGTCCTTGCTAAGTATTCTCTTATTAATTTTTGTTTGTGAAAATGTTGTTTCCTGCATTTTGAAGTAGTAATACAAATTTCTCTTAGCTCTCAAAAGCCACCCCCTTCGAGGGGAAAAAAAGGGAGATGGGGACCATGCTTGCATAAACGGAGATATAGAAGTCAGAAAAAGTTGTCGGTCCAGGAAAAACAGATTTGAAACTTTGAATCAGAGTTTATTGTTTGATCAGCTAGTAAACAGGTATGTGGGGATACTACAGTTGTATTCACAAAGCATCTTAATGATTTTTTAAAATTAGAAACCCCTGTGTTTCAGTGCCATGTCTGTGTTTAACTGTGGGGATGCATTGAGAGCAGCTCGACTGTGGTTTGAGTTACAGCTGGGTCTGTGCTGTGACTGCTATGGTATCCATGCTCTAAATGCAGAGCAGCTTCCCAGGCTTTCATTGAGGAGTAAGTTACTCTGTGTTTACACCTGGATAAAGCTCTATGTTGGCAGTTACGGCAGAGTGCCTGACATGCTGTAAATCCACACCCTGGTTTGTTTCTTGGTAACCTGTTTATGTAGTGATACCTTAAATGTCATGTAAATTGGTGATTAGCAGCAGTGCTTGGAAGCATTCGAGATTTCGCTTGTATGATTTTGATCATAAAATATCAAAAGTTTGTAGCTTTCTTTTGTTTTTGTTTTTTACCATTTGTTAATAATTCACATAGGGTGGGTGTCACTTTTTGACATTTACTTTGCAGACAAAGTAGGTCAGACAGGGAGGCACGGTCTGGTCTGAGTGTAGGAATGCTTTTTTTGAAATATTATTTCTCTGTAGCCCTGGGCAGGTCACTTAATATGTCCTGATCTTCCCACCTGTAAAACAGGTTTTAGCAGTCACGTCTGTGAGAGACTGCTTTCTACAGTGCTGGAAAATGATTTGAACATAAACATTTAATTGTCAAGTGTGATCTTTATTTTTAAATGTATTATGTTGAGTCTTTTATTAATTTAATTTTCTTTTTCGACTTACTCAGTAACTACTTGCCATCAGTTTGCAAACTTACATTGAGTTACATTTAATTTTCTAGTTGCAGTTGAATCTCCCTCTCCTCATCAGCAGTAGGAAAAAGTCTACCATGACGGTTTTAATTTGATAAGATCATGGTACTGAAGTCTGTATATGAGCTGATAGTGGTAACAGTGTATCCCATAATCATTGGAGATTTTTAAGAACAGGTTAGACAAAAGTCTGTCAGGAATGATTTAGGCATTCTCCTGGCTGGGCACGTAGACTTTTCCAGGTCCCTTCCAGCCATATTTTCTTTTGTAGCAAACTGCAGCATGATTTTACTTGAAATGGTTCTGTCACACATCACAGATACTTTGGAAGAATTGTTTAAATTGGAGAGGAGCTTTCATAATGAAAGGGTCACTTTACTGACTTATATCGCCAGGACTTCCACTGTCTTCTTTCTAGGTGGTCTTTTTCACCCTTTAGATTTACTTTTAAACTGCTTTAAAAAAAGGGAATGAAGGTTTCTGTCTTCTTACAAATATTATACCAATATAGTAGAATTCCAGTTGAAAGCTACTCTAATCACCATGGAGAGCAGTAACACGATGTTCAGGACAGGTGGCCAAATAATTGACTTGGCTTGGCTGATACTGTGTTGTTCTCTTCTTTAGCAGTGAAGCATCTTGGCCAGGGTTATCACTTACATACCACTGTTGTTTTGACAGCTGTTTACAAATACTCCAGATAACAAAAATGCTGACTAAATAGTAGATGAGAAATGGTAGTGGGGTCAAATACTGAGTGATGAGATTCTAGATGTTACTGATTTAACAAAATGTAAATCCTTAATGTTCTAATGTCTTTTTTGAGGCCAGGGTAAGAAACTATAAAGCTTATGGGGTGGAGGCATTAATTGCATTCTCATTATTATAATTATATAGGTGAAAAGCTTTACTTTCTTATTTTGCAAATTTTATCTTACCTGGCGCCTAATCTAATGTCTCAGCAGTTGCAAATTTATATGCTACAGTTTGTACTGAGCCAATTATTTTTAAAGTTTGTTAAAATACTACTGTCTAATTTGAACCCCAAACTTTAACAGCATCTTTCGGTTTTGCTGTGGTTAGGTTTGCTGTTAACTGATAGGCAACTTAAGATGTTGAATGCTATATCCAGAATCCTGCATGTTACTGTTCTAAGACTGATTTTTTTTTGTGTGTGTTAACTGTTGCATGTATTTTAGTACTGCTGAAGCTGTCCTGCAGGAAATGGATAATATTAACATCAGGAGGAACAGGCGATCTGGGGAAGTAGAGCGGCTACGGATGTGGACAGATACAGAATTTGTAAGTGCAGAGTTTGAGATCTTGATTAAGAATCATATCAAGGCAGAACATGTTTGTTTTTGCAAACACCATACATTGTCTGTAGGTCTGTCTGAAGGTATATGATTTTCTTTAATGGATAACATTAAAAAACATGATAAACTAAACTCTGATAAACTGAAATTCAGAACTAAATTAGTGGATGCTATCTACATTATTTTCTTTATTGATAAATTCACTGTCATGCTCTCATGACGTGCTATGGTGGTTCTTTGGTTTGAAGCATACTCTGGTAGCCTGGTATCAGGATCAGGGACTGTCATCTTGATATTCATGTTGAAAATTTGCTACTGATGTTACTCTGTATTAGATGGACTAGGTACTGTCTGAGAGATTTACTTTAGAATCTATTAAATGAGACTGCTTTTGTAGTCTGCCTATGGAGAACTCTGCTGGAAAAACACTTGAGGGCTAGAGATTGTGTGAAGCATTACTTACTGCACTGGGACAAATACTGAGTGACATGGGACAGTATTGATGGGAATGCATGTGAATTTAATTCCAGGAAAACATGGATATGTATTCTCGAGTGAAAAGAAGAAGGAAATCACTGAGGAGAAATAGCTATGGCATTCAGAACCACCATGAAGTGTCCACAGAAGGGGAAGAAGAAGGTATGGGTTGTAAAAAAATTGTGGGGACTCATCTGAAATACTTGTAAAATGCAGTTCTCCTTGCTATAGGATAGCAATATATTGCACTACAGAAAGCAGAACAAAGCCTGGTTTCTAAATGTTTGTATGGTACATTTCCTTCCTTCTGTTTTTCATAAAACTAAGTAGTTGGAGCTTTCCTTACATTCCCTGTAACAATCCTCTGGTGGAAGTCAGGATGTGATGGATGTTGTCCACAGTGTTCTAACTGACTTGATGTTTCTCATGTGCTGAGTAGCAGTTACCAGAAAGAATTTGTAATAGTCCTGCATCCTTCCTTTTTGGGGGAAGGTATTAATTAAAGTCTGCTTTCTCTCTGTTGACATTTTGGAAGGTTGTTAGTGCACAACTGTGTTTGAAATTCTACTTTCTTTAAAATTTTGCATGAAACTGGTCAATGGGTTCAAAAATTATCAGGAAAGAAGGGATTAGATGGCCTGATCAGCATCATGTTGAGCCTCCTTAAAAAATCAGACTTCAGCTTCAGGTATTAATACAGATTTCAGCATACTGCATTTCAGTTTTTAACTAAAACTGCTGTGGAAGGTATGGTTTGTCCCAGTGAATAAGAATGCAGTCCTAGTTCTGAGATCCATGGATGGAAATTCCAATCCTGTTGACAGATGGGCCTAGGTTATGCCTTTATACACAAAGTATATGAAGTGATTTCTGTGTTCTTTGCTTTGTGTAAAAATGATTGTCTGAATCATAAAGTTGTACTTATTTTCATGCTGGGTCAAATATTTGATTTATTGATGCCCCTATTGAAAAAGAGAAGAAAGGCATTATCCTTAATTTGAAGGGTAATTACTGAAGGAAAAATACAGTGGATAGAAGTGATAGTTGAAGTATTTTACAACTAAAGCTGTTTTGAATGCATTTCTTTTGCCTTTCCATTATCTTGTGTAAAAAACTAGAAGGAAATTTGACAATGTGCTGTAGATTTATTGTAGTCCTCAAATTTCCACTGATTGGCCAATTAGTGTTAATTAATAAATGGGCAGTAATTTGCAGTGACCATGAAAATGTTAATTTTTTAGGATGAAAGTAGCTCTGACATGAAGTGGAAGTGTTCTGAAAATATTTTTATCTCCCAACAGAGTCTCAGGAAGAAGATGGAGATATAGAAGTTGAAGAAGCTGAGGGGGAAGAAAATGATCGGCCATATAATCTCAGACAGAGAAAAACTGTTGAGAGATACCAGGCTCCTCCAATAGGTGAGGAACCAGACAGTGCTTGACCTGCAGGAATACCTTGGATGTGGGGAGGGAATAGCTGGATGGCTACTTGTCAGCCCTGACAGAGTAACAGGCATGCAGCACCATGTGGTTTCCACCCTGACCTCTTTGGTTTACCACGTGCATGGGACTGCAGAGACACAGCCTGTCACTTTGTCAGTGCTGGTGGCACTGCTGCCTCATGGAAGCCTGTGTGTGCTGCTCTGTATTGGGCTCAGGGTTGAGAGTGAGTGAGGTTTAGGTCAATAAATACTTGGCAGAAAGCAATCTAATGAATTAGCTCATTACATAGAAAAAATAGTTGCTGTTATGCCTGCTTCTCTTCTTGAGTGGTAAGCCTAATTCATAACTGTGGATAAATGGCATAGCAGCAGTTACTGCAAATGAGAAACCTAAAGTATTTCCGTTGGAAGGAATCTACAGTGATCATATAGCCCAACTGCCTGGCTGCTTCAGGGCTGACAAAAAGCATGCTATTCAGGTCTTTGCCCAAATGACCAGCTTCTTATGACAGGCTTGGTGCATCAACCATTTCTTTATGAAGCCTGTTGCAGTGATGTACCACCCTCTCAGTAAAGAAATGTTTCTTCCAATCAAGTTTGGATTTTCCCTGGTGCAGCTTTGAACCATTTCCACAAGTCAGGGGATCATAGAATATGCATTCTCTGATAAACATCTGCTGTGGTTTATTTGTTCAGAGAAATTTCAAGATGTCCCATATTATGAGCTGTGAAGAGGTTTCTGTGTGGAGTTTAATGTTCTGCAAATAAACTCAAAATGCTAGTGCCCTGGATGAGTTGCATACTGCCATGGCAGACACATCTCTGATAATTTGAGAGGGGTGAGGATGGAATTCCCCTGCCTGCATCATGCCACATGCAGTGATAGTGACAAAGGTCCTTGCCCAATTCTTCCCTTCATTTAAGATTTTGGAGAAGCCAGTGATAATCTTGTTGATGAAAACTGATGATCCAGCACTTCCTTGCTCTATTTAGATCAGTTTATGATTCTTTGTAATTCATGTTACAGTGCCAGCTCATCAAAAAAAGAGAGAAAATACGCTGTTTGACATTCACAGATCTCCTGCAAGAAGAAGTCATATCAGGTAAATACCAGTTTGTTGGTGTGTAATTGTTTGCTTTCCTTTAGTACATTCTGGTAGCTTTTTATTCTCAAACCATTCTTGAGTTGCACAGTTCATTCAGACATGTCTGGAAAGAATTCTGCATGGCACACTGTAGCTTTCTCTGTAAGGCCATATATTTAATATATAAATCCAATGCATCAGTTTGCCAAATAGCCCCTTTCTGTTCTGTAAAACTGAGCAAAGCAGGTTAATGTTTTTTTTTTTTGTTGTTTTCTTTCAGTTCAAATTTCTTCCAAAAAGTATCAACAGTTTAATAAAATGTTTAGCAAGCAGAATTTTTGACTCTTATGTCTTGTGTCAAAGAAGTCTGGAGTGTACCAAGTTGTCTTGGAAACCGTCGGTAGGCTTTATGTAACAAAACAGATGAGATTGCGGCTTAAAACATTTTTTAAAAAATAAACTTACTGAAAGCTTCAAAAAGACAAATCTGTCCATGAACAGAATCCAAGAAAATGAATACTAGTCATAGCTGAAACTCTTGTTTTACTGCTCAATTTAATGGCATTGTGAAAATATATAAAGTAAACAAAGTAATAGCTGAATCTTAGGGTTCTAAATTTTTTGTTTTCCTCAAAGAGCGTATGACATTTTTTTGGGTAATCTCTGGATTTGTACTTGGACTTGATATTCATATGTGAAGACTGTGAAAGTTACTATCCCTTTAGTTTTAGCCTGCTCATTACTTGGCCCTCATTTTATCCCTTCTTGTCAGGACACTGTCATAACAAGTCTTCGCAATTGCTTGATATTCTCTTTGATGTATTTTGAAATGTATCTTACTTTTGATCATTGAACAGTAAAACTGATAGACAATGTGCATTGGCAAAAGCCAGTTAATTCAGTGCATTATTGTGTTGCTACAAATAATGCAGCTATATTCCCTTAAAATCCAAGACTTTTTTATTAGTAACAAACTTCTTAAAGTGCTGAATTTTTCAAACTGATAAAAAACTCAACACCGTTTTTTTACAGAAGATCTAATATACATTTGCTAACATTTCTAAAATACTCAATTTTGTGAAATACTGTCATATTAAAATAAGAAATAGTTAATTCAGGCTTTGGATAGTAATTTTATTTGGATTCAGATCAGAAGTACAGGTGTTTTGAGAGTCTGTTCTACTATTCAGAATTAATAACCTTGTAAAAAGAGATTATATACTTTGTGAAGTATGAATTTTTTTCCAAAGAATATTTGAAAGAAAGCATCAAACTGAGTAAGGAGACTTTGGTATGTCTGTTGTGTTAGAGGTGGCTAAAGTGAATGGAAATTTTCTGAGGTACAATTGCAATTTATTTTCTGAATATTCAGATCACATTGCTGAGGGAGCATGGACTGGACCACACATGTTGCAGGTGACTGCTGTTCTAGTAATGCTCATGTTGAAATCAGAAAATTACTGGGGCAGTAAGAGCTGTTGTTCCCCTCTCAGATTATTTGGTACTTGATGAAGCTAGAATTGACATGCATCTCAAACCTGAACAGTACTGTACTTGTCATGTCATTTTCATTTTTATAGAAGGACCAAAACATGCCATTCTCCTGCAAAAAAAGACTGAATTTTCTGTTTGTTTTACCTCTGCAATAGGAGAAAGAAGCATGCCATTCACAGCAGCGATACAACCTCTTCAGATGAAGAACGTTTTGAAAGAAGAAAATCTAAAAGCATAGCCAGAGCAAGAAATAGGTATCAAAACATCCTTGGTCTTTAGAATGGTTTGATTTTGTTATTTATCAGGAAACAAGCAGAACTAGTCTGTAATGTTTTATGAGTTCTGCAGACTTTGATTCTGTCTGTAATTACCTGCAGATGTGGTTTAGAAAGAGTGCTGGTTATATATTAATACGGGTTTTGGAGCCTTATGAGTAGATAATTAATAATAGTGATAAAAAGATGGAAATGCAAGAGTAGCTATTTGATTCAGCTGGGTTATAAAAAAATACTCTGTTGGTTAAAATATCATTGGTGTAACTTGGTCCTAGTTAATTCAATTGTACTTCCAGCTCTTCCCTCTTATTCTTGTGTGAGAGTTCATGCAATCAACACACCCAATGCACATTTTTTTGACCTTGCATGTATTTAGCAGTAATCTAAAAGTGAATTTATTCACTGATAACTAGTAGGAAAATTCTGCAGGAAGAAAATTGTCCTCGTCTCTTTTCCATTTCTTCCTGTCTGCCACGTCGTTCCCTTTTCCATCACAAGGAGTTCAAGCAGCATACAACGACCAGAAGTGTAGTTCTGAGTGTAACCTGTGTCTTACTAGTACCTGTCTTCCTCCCTTTAACTATGTAGTTGGCCTGATGTAATATCTATGTAGGGGCTTAAAGAAGGGAAATATTATTTCTTCTGTATTTAATCCAAATAATCTGTCCACCCTAGTTCTTCAGATTGAAATATGTGCCTGGGTCCATAAAACTAACTTTATGCTAAGGAGCATCCTGATATATAACTGTAATTACCACAAAAAAGATTAGTTTTGTTTACCAGTCTGGGGAGGTTGTCTTTATGTAGTAAAAGGTCTTGTTTCTTCACCTCCAAGCGATGAAAGCAGAACAGTATTTATTTGGTGTTTGTTGTTGAACAGGTGCCTGCCTTTAAACTTCAGAGCAGAAGACTTGGCTAGTGGAATCCTTCGGGAACGTGTGAAAGTTGGGGCGAGTTTGGCTGATGTTGACCCTATGATTGTTGATAAATCGGTAGGTTTTGTTAGAGCTTTTTATCTTCCTTGTTGAAGCAAATTCATAAAAAGCTTACTGATGTTTTTTAAAAATGTATGTCTATTTATTCCTTTGACTGCAAGGCATTTGCTCTGGGACTTAGTCTGGATCTCTGTAGATGTCCAGGCAGCCCTGGCACAGTTAACTTGCAAACCAGATAAGCTTCATGTGGGCAGCCAAGAGTTGACTTTTTCAACGATTTATTTCACACTTTCAAAATTCAGGGAAATCCTGTTGATCGGTGCAATGTTTTTCTAATTTGTTTTCAAATGTTTATAAGTAAAGGTGCTTTTGTGGAAAGCTGTTACAATATAAACTTAATATATTTGTTGTTTTTTTTTTTTTTTTCCTAAGGTGTGTTTTGATAGTATAGGGGGATTGAGCCATCATATCCTTGCACTTAAGGAAATGGTAGTGTTTCCTCTTCTCTATCCAGAAATATTTGAAAAATTCAAAATCCAACCACCAAGGTAGGTGTATTTACTCTTACAGTTGCATTTTTTAAATTAAGTCTGAGGAATTGAAAACACAGAGGAGGTTGATTCTTTCCTTGAGGTGTCTTACAGTCTAAATACATTTGTGTTTGTTACCTCACTTGTCTATCAGAATATGTAATAAGCAGGATGAAGAGTTAAAAAAACCTAGTATATTTTTCTTGTGGTCAGAAGGTAAACTTTGTGATTTGGTTAGAGAAAGAATTCTCATGTGGTTTATATTTAGTATTACCTTGCCTTTTTTTTCCCATTATGTTATTAAGTATTTAACTAGATTAAACGAAGTGCTCATGTTTCTCTCAATAATATTATGCTGAGATTATTAGTATTTATTAGTGAGGCATCTTGATATGTGGTTTAAATGGGTACATGGTGTCTCGGTCAATAGAAAAATTGGAGGTATTTTTGTGACTTAATTGCTTCATTCCAAAGAAGTAACAAATATTGATTAAGGTATTATCTAAAATCTAATACTTAAAGAGGTAATATTTAACTAATGTGAAAAAATCCTTTGGAAACTTAATATGCCTTTGAATAATGTTCTTTACAAATCAAAGTTTTACTGTTTTGAAAGCATAAAACAAACTTATATTTTTCTGAAGTCGTGTTAATAATAAAATACTACCACAAAATAATAATACGAGATCTTAAGTCATTCTTCTCCAGGCTCCCTGTCTTCATTATAAAATTTGACTTGGAGTTTTTCAGGAGACGTAAAATAAGTTTGTGACTGTGTTGATCCATTTATCTTCAGGGGCTGTTTATTCTATGGTCCTCCTGGAACAGGTAAAACCTTGGTAGCTAGAGCTCTAGCTAATGAATGCAGTCAAGGAGACAAAAAGGTGGCTTTCTTTATGAGGAAAGGAGCAGACTGTCTCAGTAAGTGGGTTGGTGAATCTGAACGTCAGCTTCGACTCCTTTTTGATCAGGTTAGAAGAAAATACTTTTTTTTCGTATCATTTCTCTGTATGTTGTGTTTTGTGGTTTAGGTAGCCAAAGGTATTTGCAATTGAAACTTAATAACGGGATATTTCTGTAAATTAAGTTGGATTTTACCAAATGGCATATTTAGATGAAAAGAATAGAGGAATGCCTACAGTAGTTTTCCTTGCTCTGGAAACTCAAAGAAGTCTCTTGGCTTGTCCATTAATGAAGCAAAGTAGTTTGGGGTTCAAACTAGGGGGGAAAAAAATCAGTCAGTGAGTTTGATTGTGACTGGCATGTTCAAAGTAAATGCTACAGAGAGGAGTGCATGACTGCCTTGGTCTATTTTAGTGTTCTGTTTTGGCTTAGAAGAGATTGGACAAAACAGAGGGTCACACAAAGCAGTAAAATGCAGTAGCTCAAAGAAAAGTAGTTGTCAGATAGAGATGTCTAAACAAGCTGTGAGCAGATAAGATGATGCTTTCTGTCATGGAGTGTAAGGTGTGTATTTGTCTTTAACCTGTCCAGCGCACAGTAAAACTGGTGCACTGGTGCCATCTTGCTTACTCGAAGTAGACTGCACTCTGCTTTGCTTTGAAACACTGCTGGAGTTGGAAATTCAGTTTTCATTTCAGACTTTACACTTTCTAACAAAGATGTCTCAATATATGTGGTAGTTTAGCATGTTAATGCTTTCTCGTGGAACCATTTTTTCACGTTCATGGATAAGTTAGGAATTAACATTGAATTCAATTTTTGTTTTGTTTATTGCATACCAGGCATACTTGATGAGACCCTCTATAATCTTTTTTGATGAAATAGATGGTTTGGCTCCAGTTCGTTCTAGCAGACAAGATCAGATTCACAGGTAATATTTCTTCTTCGCTGCCATTATCTTGGTATAGGGTACATTATCTTGGTAAGCTCTTAAATGTAATTTTTTCTCATTTCATGGGAAAGGTTTTTATTTTTCTGAAGCCCACATACGCTAGAAGGACAGATTGGTTTTTTGGTGTTGGAAGTCATCTTTTCAGTCCTTCAGGCAAACTGTAATTTGCTGGGAATTGAATTGCAGTGACAATTACCCTTCAGCCCCATTATTAACTGCAAGATTTCCACAGCCATTCCTTGATTTGCTGTCTTGTGCTGTAAACAGATTGTCTGTTACCAACCCAATAGAATAACCAGTTGAAAAAATGCTATTCTAACATGATGAATTGTAATGTTCTATCAATGACCTGAACTCACCTGTGATTTTGATTCATAATGGTGTGATGTACAAACATATCTTGTGTTGCTATCGTGCCATTTTTTTTCAAAATTCTTTTTTCTACAGTTTTCTGTTGGCTGAAATTTTTCCTGGCTGCTTTTGATCTCAGTTTTGCTGTGCTCTTCCTTACAACACCCTTCTACCTGCCTTCTGTAGGAGGTGATATTTATATTTCCATCTCCCTCCACTCTGCAGAGAGAAATTTGGGGCCAGCAGACCAGGAGACCAATGGAACATATGAGACTTGAAACTTTTTTTTTTTTCTTTTGAATGTATTAATTTTGCATTTGAACATGCAGAAGTTCTTACAGTGTTCCTTACAGTTTCTTATTTTGAAAACTCATTTGTAGCTCTATAGTGTCTACTCTTCTTGCCCTCATGGATGGACTGGATAATAGAGGTGAAATAGTTGTAATTGGTGCTACAAACAGACTGGATTCTATAGATCCTGCACTCAGGAGACCTGGTCGCTTTGACAGGGAGTTTCTTTTCAACTTGCCTGACAAGAAGGTAAAACCTGAAAAGGAGATTTATTAATAAACATCTTTAGTATATTAAACATTTGAATTCCTGACAACCAAGCATGAAATAAAAATATTCATTATTGCTTGTAAGAATGTTTAATTTTAGGAAGACATTTTTAGTACAAACAGATTGTATACATAAAGTTATACTGAAATTCAGATCTTCAGGATATAGCTAAAACTAGAAGTAATTGCTTATATCAAAATTATGGATTTTTATAATGAACCCTGATTATCTGAGGGCATGAAACTTATGGTAAGAGAAAATAACTGTAAATCTTGTAGACTTCTAAGCACGTAAAAAATGATGCACAGCCAGCCATTACGATGTTGGCAACAGGAACATTTCAGTTCCTTTTTCTAAACTTACATAAACTCAGCCATAGTACTTCATGAATTTACACTTAAAATTGAATGTACTTCGTATGTGGGTAGATGTATTTGGATTCTATAGAACTTTTAGCTGAAATTGTTTTGGGGTTCATGTGTATGTGCTGTGCTACTCAGCAGTACATTAGCTGATGAAGCCTTTGACAGTAGAACCTGTTACTTATAGGCGCAGTAATTAACGATGAAATTATAAAACTATCCTAATAGAAATTGAGTTCTGATCAGTTCATGTATAATAATGTTGAGCAAACAAAATGTGTAACTGGTGAAAAACTGGTAACTGGTGTAACTGCTTATATATGAAATTAAAAAGAAGGGGAAAGCTTTGTTCTTGAGAGACTCTGGAGTGCTAATTTCTATTCTGTGTGTCTCAGTTACATGCCAAAATCAGGTTAAGTAACTATAGAGTCATATTAATAAAGAATATTTTTTTCTATGGCATGGATTTGACTTGCTAGTTATTTAATTGTTTTTTTTCAGGCACGAAAGCACATTTTGCAAATTCATACCAGGGATTGGAACCCCAAATTGTCAGATCCTTTCTTAGGAGAACTGGCTGAAAAATGTGTTGGTAAGTTTTATGTTGTTAGTATCTTTAGTGTAGAGGCTTTCTCTTCTGTGTAAAACTTTGAAGGTATGTTAAATGCATCAAGATTTTCTTATCTCTACCTTTCTAAACTTCTGTACTTTGAACAACACTCTTTTTGTAGTAACAAGTGTGTTTCTGTCTTACTAAAACACAAAATGAGTAGCTAGTAGTCATTTGAAAATGCAACCTTCTTTCCTTTCTGTGACATCACTATCCTTATATAGGATACATACCCTTAAAGAGATGCAAAATGAAGCTGGAATTGCAATCTTTAGGTAGACTTGCCATTAAATTGATCAATTACAAAAGAGATGGGCAGACTTTTTTTTTTTCCCTGTCTACTTACTGAGGATAAACAACAGTACTTGTGTGTGAGATTTTTGGTTTTTGTTGTTTTTTACTGACTGGCATGCTCCCCTCTGACATAAATCCAACAAACTAACCAGCCTTTCTAAAGATGAATTTTTTTTTCAGATTGCTAGCACAGAACAACCTCAAAGTGTAGACATAGGTAGGGGAGAAAAAAAGCACCACAATATGACTACATTAAATACACCTTTGGAGCTGGCAAAGACCTGCTGTACTGAATGGAGGTTGGTTGTTCAAGATAAGCCTGCTGTTCAAATCTATTCAGAAATAAGCCCAAATACTTTTATAGTGAATTAACAGAGGAAATGACCCTAAAGCATACACCACAATATCTTCTCAGCAACTTGCCATGCAGAGATACATCCTCTGTCAGTCATCTGCTTGGACGAACACTGAGGTTCTCAGAAAAAGAACAGTCTCAAATATCTGTGCTTTGGAATCCATCATCAGGGAGTCTAAGAACTTTAAATTGAACATCAGTCCAGTCCATTCAGTCAACTACAGCACATCCGAATTATCCTCTTCATCCACAGGGACATCTCTCATCGAAGCAGCATCCCTCCGCTTTTGATGCACAAAGACCTCAACATCTTCTGGTGAGGAGAAAACATAACTGTCCAGCAAACTCCAGTTTAAGCTTTGCCGGGTGTAAGACAGCACGTGACAAGCCCATTTCATGTAAATGCTGCTTGAATTATGCAAAAACACATGGTGCTGCTTAGTGGGAGAGAGGGGAAGAGGTGGGAAAAAACCACAGATGTTTCTTTAAAAATTCACCATATTTTTTCATTGAGAACACAATATTTTAAATTTCAGACGATAGAGAAAGCCATTTGTGCATTTGACTGGAAGACGTTCTTTGTGCTCCATAAAGCCTGTCAGTTCTGTGAAGTCAGCTAACAAAAAGAAACACCCTTTTCTGTTTTCCTTGGCTTTCCTGCTCTCAAACTACTGTACACTTGATTGTCTCCAGTCTGTATCTTGGAATTTAAGTGTTTCCATACATCCAAGATGAAAATCTTTGAAGTATTACAAAGTCTTTTCAAAACAGCTGAAGTAAGACTGGTGTATCTCCTTCACCTTGAGAGTGCCTCATCGTTTCTGTAATTGAAATCTGCAGCAATAATGATTTAAACAGACTTTTCCAGATTCTTTGTGGCCATTACCAGTGGGACTCATTGGCACACATGTATGTCTGTGATACAGTTTATACCAGTCTGCTATTTCCTCTTGCGTGCAGGTTTCTTTAAAAACAAACAACTTTCCCCCCCAAAAAAACAACACACTCTTCCTCAAGTAAAAGCTGCCTAGACTTAGCACAGCATGGTTGATACCTCTCTCCAGTTCAGCAGACTTGGCAACACTTAGCTCCAAGCTTTTGGATCCTAATGAAGAAAACTGCTGAAATACTCCCAAAGCAAATGACTTTGGGGAAGCAGGTGTATGTGCGACTCAGAACTTCTTACGATCCAGGGTGTAATTATAAGGAAATTGGAAGGGAAAAGCCCCAGGACTTGAAAAAATAGGTTATTTCCTGAGGGTTGATTTTTGTCCCAGGTGTTACGGATTACAGCCTTTTAGTGGATTTCTGTGTATGTGAGAATTAAAGACTCCACTTCCCTGAACGGCCTCACGACTGCAGTGTTTGTGAGACGAAGTGAAGCAGCTTGTGGCGAGCACAGCATTGCTCAGAAGACCACACACATTCGTGTCTTGTTAGTACTCTCAGTAAACACACATAATTATTATGTTTTTTCTCTTTACTGGAGATGGATCACAGATACCCCTAACTTTATAAATCCTTTCTTATCTCTTGTACTTATTCCCTTGTTTGGAATGGTAACTTTCTGTAGGTAGAGAGACTTACCTATGAACTCAGTCTTGCAGGAAACAAAACATACTAGCAACTGAAAAAGTGTGAATTCTTCCATCTGGAATTTTGCAGATGAATCTTTTTATAATGCAAAGGACTATTTAAATAACATTATTAAATAGATTTATAAAGAAGCAAACTGTTATGCTGAAGATGCTTGTTAAAAATATTCTGTGCTTGTTATTGCAGAAGTCTTTTGTAGCAAAATGATAGCATGTTAGATTTTTTCATTCCCATCCACATGTAATGATGGTGGGGGAGATTTTGGCATTAGCATTCCTGTTTTTCACAATTCTTTAAAATAAGCCTAGTAGTTACTTTTCATCTGTCATCATGCTGAGTTGTTTGCTGGCTCTCTTTCCCTGCAGTCATTTTGGGAGTTTTTTAGGGAGTTGCACAACATAAAGTGGAAGAAGTGGTCAAAATTGTTCACCTGCATGCTTCACCCTGTTCAGTAGCACTTTGTTGTGGGGTTTTAGGGTGGATTTTAGACAGAAGAAATTTTAAAGAGGACACAATTTCTGCACAGTAGATGTGGCTGGAAAATTTTGGTGATCAAAGTGCATTGTTTGGAAACCTACAGAGGAATGCGCTTGTTTGCTGTCCTGCTTTTTGAAGTTGTACTTAAGAAATCTTCAGCAGAGTTTGGTGGTGCTGGGTAGAAGAAAATGGGCTACTTGACAGAAATCTTCATTTTGTACTAAGTTAAGGTGCCTGGCAAATTGAACATCTTTCCTGAGATGCTTCAAAAATGGAAGCAAATGCACCGAACCCTGAGTTTATATTACAGTGTCAATTTGGGTAAAAACTGCGTCAGGTTATTTACTGTTGGCATGATACATTTTATTTTGTTTTGACAATACTTCACTTATGTTTTTCTGCTGCTTAATCAGTGTGTGTTTGCTTTTTAGCAATAAAAAGCTCTTTAATGTTTCACAAGGTACAGGATTTTTGCAGTTTTCTTGTCACTGAAATGGATGTACAGTATGCACAAGAGAGTCTCTCAAAAAGAGACACCAATTATTAGTCTTCAGATGTAATTGCTCCTGAGAAATGAGAGGTAGAAATGGAGACTAATTGTGTATCTGATCACCTGAGAATTTAATTTTAAAAATAGGCTACAGGCTATTATTTCCTAATTTTGCAATTCTTTGGAGATGTACAAGCGGTGATTAAAATGACTGTTAGAAAGCGATGTTACAGCATTTGTTAATAGAAAAGTTGGGAAGGATCTAGCTCCTGAGCTGCTGAATCTTTTCATGAAGATTCTAAACTAGCCTCTAAGACATCCAGGGTACTGCATATCTTCAGCACATCTTTGATTTAAGCTTTGGTTTAGTGCTCCCCTCACTCATGTTTCATTTGATCTAGTGTGGTTTTGGATGCGAATGTGATACCTGATACCTAAAGAACAATACAAAACTTTGAACCCTGGTTTGGTTTCTCTGATGCACCTGTAACTACTGTCTAATAGTTTCAGGTGTTTGGAGTGTGCCTGTATAGTTCTGATTTCAAGGTAAAAGAATGTTAAAAAAACCCTAAACAGCATAACTTTAGTGCTGAAAACAATTAGTTATTTATTGATTAATACAGTATATATATCTGAACATATTTCAAATATAATGTGTATTTCAAAATAACTTGGGAATGTGAATTGCTACAGACGTTTTAGTAGCAGTCATGGTGTGAACTCACCAAATTCACACAATTGTAGCTACTGACATTTTTTATAAAATTGCAAAGCTTGGTTTAGAAATTGCAGGAATCATCTGCTATTTATGGTGATTGTTCACCTGGGTTTATTTTATTTTGCCTTTTTTTTTTAAAGTATTTTCAAGTATATATAAGAAATATGCAGATTGAAGTATCATCCAATTCAAGTTACCATTGTAGCTGAAAAGTGTGTGTCTTTTATTATTATCCCCTAAATTAATGTATCTGAAAGACAGGGATGGAAAAGTGTATACAGTCTTCCATATTAATTGCTTCCTTCTTTATTTTCAAACACTGTGTATGGAATCAGCTTTGTTTCTTATTACTGTAGGGATCTTGTAAAAATATATCTGCCAGGAGCACTGAAAGAGCATCAGAGGCTAAAGAGAGAGAAGCAAGGCAGGTCTCAATTTTGCAACTTGGTGCTGCTAAAAGACCAGTCGTAGAATCATAGAATGTTTTGTGCTGGAAGAGACCTTAAAGTTGATCTCATTCCAACCTTCTGCCATGGGCAGGGACACCTTCCACTATCCCAGGTCACTCAGAGCTGCATCCAGCTTGGCCTTGGGGCACCCACAGCCTCTCTGGGCAGCCAGTTCAAGCGCCTTATCGTAAAGAATTTCTTCCTAATACCCATTTTAAACCTGCCCTCCCTGGTCTTGATACAAAAATAGTACAATGCAAGTAATGTGAGACTTGGTGAGGGAGGAAAAAGTCTGGTAAAAAAACAGTTGAATGAGAGTAGTTTTAACTAAAGAATTGATTAATTACCTTCTATAAACACTTCGTTGCAAACCCATGAACTTTTATATGGCAGTACCTCAGTGTAACACATTTTCCTATAGTGACTCTGATTCTCTAAATGACTTTTCTCACCGGAATATTGTTTTACAGTTTTTGAAAGATGGAACTGTGGTGCCTCAAAATACAGAGGCTTATTAATGTCTCTTGCTGAGAGAGATGGAAAACTTGAAATCTAATTTGTAGCTCTGGGGAAAACCCCCAAACCATTAGTACTGCAAAAGACTCAGAGGTATTAAGTCTCTCTGCATTTCATAATTATCAGATCTATGTTTTTCACTAATGATGATTAAGCAATTATAGGTAGGCACCTGTAGATTCTTATGAAGATAGACTAAATTAAAATTTTATTGCATTTTAATTCCTACCTTTGGTTATATTAGTAAAGTTATGAAACTCTTAAAAGTCTGAAGCATTTTTCTTCATAGTAGAAGTTAACATTTTTCCAAGAATTCAGAGTGTGCTTTTTTAAACATGAGATTCCATCTCTTCCATATTCTACTCATAAAACATTTTTCTTTATACTGCTCATTTTCTCAGACTGTAAAAGTTTAAAGTTGGTGATGTTCAATGTAACAAAATTATTTCTGTATTAAAGAATATATTCATGTGGAGGTATTAAAGGAAAAAAGGAGGAGAGGGACTAGCCTGCTAAAATTGCAGACATATGTTAGACAATATTAAGGGAAAAGAAAGAGCAATAACAGACCTATTACCCAGGACTGAAAATACACTATATATCAAATGATACAGTGAAAATATAGGTAATTTTAACCTCCATATAGAATTAATTTCTTAGTATATCTTACAAACATGTCTAATTTCTTGATATACAGCACAGCCAGAGTATATATACTTTTGGCAGATACTTTGTGGACCTTGACAGTTAAGTATTCCTGATTTGTTTTTAGCTGGATGCATGTTTGAGCCACAGCAGTGCCATTTCATGGAAGGTGTTTGTGTTTCTGTGTGCACTAGGGTACTGTGGAGCTGACATAAAAGCACTTTGCACTGAGGCTGCCTTGATTGCCCTGAGACGCCGCTACCCCCAGATCTACATGAGCAGCCAGAAGCTGCAGCTGGACGTTTCCTCGGTAGTTCTGAGTGCGCAGGATTTCTACCACGCGATGCAGAACATCGTGCCTGCCTCCCAGCGCGCCGTGACCTCGTCGGGACACGCGCTGTCCCCCGTCATCCGGCCGCTCCTGGAGCGCACCTTCACTAAGCTCCTCGAGGTCTTACACAAAGTGTTCCCTCATGCTGAGTTCAGCCAGGGTGACAAAAGTGAAGGTATGTGGTTGGGGGGTCTTTTGCAAATGCTGTTTCAATTTGCAAATATTTCAGCTTCTCCACTTAGCCTTAGGTCTGGTGTGTATTTCCTTCAGTGTTGTTAGGATGTAATACAATTTGCTTGGTTGTTACATAATTATTTTTGCTGATTCAAGTTGTAGAATCTAATGACCTGACTTGTACTGAGCAAGATCCCGTAGGTATGAGGGCCATCCATAAAAAGAGCTCACAAGTAATTTACAATTTAAATACAAAAAAATGATGGGGCATAATTAAAGGTCAGAACAAGGAAAAAAAGCGAGGTAATGTTGCTTAGTGTTAACATGATCTGAAATTGGTGCTCCTGTCCTCAGCAATGGTTAGCTGTCCCACGTCCTTTGCTTGCTGGTGGTGCAGAAGCTTTGGGAGACTCACAGCTCAGCAGGGGTTGAGCTGAGGTACCTGAGCCTATGTAATTGTCATGTGCTGATTTATAAGGAAGTCCTGAGGCTTCTGTCTCCTTGAACTGGCCTGGTCCACTCCAGATCCTCTAGGCTGATTCTGTCAGCTTAGCAAGCGGAGAATGTTTTGCTGTTTTGTCAAGTTAGCTTTTTTTTCCCAAATTACTGAGTAAAATCAAATCACTAATGGGTCAGTGAATGCCAGAAGCCTGCTGCAAGTGGGACCACTGGGGGTGTACCAAGGAAGCAGGGAATAAGAAGGCCTGTGACTGACTGTTTTGTCTGGCAATGAGTCAGTAGGTTCTGGGGTTTTTCTATCCAGCTCTTCTCTGAGACATACTTTAATAGTTACCCTGGTCATTTCTTGAAATTTGTATGTTGAACAAGATACCTTGGGGTTTGAGATCTATTCATTCTGATGTAGTCTACTGTTCTTATCTGGGATCATTCTCACCCCCAACTCTGCAAACAGTACTTGAGGTTGTGTGTGATGAACTTGAAAACAGCCCAGTCATAAAGCAAATCTGTGACAGCCATGAGTTTTTTCCTCTCATTTCTGTTCCAGAGCACGCTTTCAGCCTGCAGCCCAGGCAGCTTAAGCTGATCCTTGTGCTGGCTGCTGCAGTTCTCCTGCCCAGCTGTGCATTTTTGCTCCATCTTTTCCACTTGCTTGAGTACCTCAGGTCCTTTGTTAAATCGTTTTAGCCAAAATACTCATCCAAAAATGATGTATTTGTGTGTTTTCTGCTGACTGTGGGGTAGCTGGAGGTTTTAACAAGTGTTGGAGTTGGCCAGAGATGGGCCCTGGGAGCGTGTGGTGGTGGGTAGGGGGAAATGAGCTGGCTTGCAGCTGCAGTTAGATCCTATTGGGCTCCCTCAACTGAAAGTTATTTATTATGCTTAAGTCTCTGTGTTCTGCTAACCTGTTAGTAGCACCCAGTTTAGAGATTGTCATTCTTGCTGAAGAATTGGTTTAAGTTCAGGATATATTCTTGGGTTATATTTTTTACATTCCTATTTATTTTTGTTCATTAGTGCTAACAAATTGAGTTTGGAAGCTACTATTTAAATCAGCTAGTAGTTTTACTAGATAATTTGCTGCTGTGGGTACTTTCAAATGTTTGTAGATAATTGATTTTGAACTGAGTTTTCTTTTACATTTCCTTTAGTTTTTTTCTTACCCCCTTAAATCCAAGAAAATATTGAATAGCAAGCTTTAATCTTCGTTACAACCAGAAAAATCCACTTTCAGGTACAATGATTATACATAAATGTAGATTATACAATAGGGCTTCAAATTTTCTTGAACTCAAAGTCAAGTATCTAGAACATGCTTACAGGTATGCTTACAATCTACACATCAGGTTTTCTGCATTTCACTAAAAATTCCTCTTGTAATTCAGTGAGTCAGAGGCTTGAGCAGAGAACATGATAGAGACTTGATCCTTGGTATTAAAAGATGGGCTGCCTTTTAAAATAATTGTGTACTTTAGGGTGAGAAAGCTGTGTCCAGTGCATGAGCATAGGATTTATTTGTGCCTCCCTACATTTGGTATACTGGAAATTCTGTCTGCTTTAGGAACTGTCTGTTTTAGTGAGCCCAGAGATAGAAGGCCTATGTCCAGTTGATTTGGAGGTCTCCATCCTTAGCTTTAGCTAAATATCTAGAAGCTTCTCTGCCATGTTTTCTTGCTGTGGTTTAGCTTTTGGCCACCTCTTGGGTCTGCAAGCCATTTTCATCTTTGCTCTCGAGGAACGATTGTCAAGTGTGTGACTGCATCACGACTTGACAAGAGATGTGGCACATCTTCATCCCATGGCAGCAGAATATCATTCCTGCCCAGCCAGCTCTGAATCTGGTTTCTTACATCACACAGCCAGCTAAGGGAATCTTTGTTCTCTCTTAACAATTTTCCTGGAGCCCTGGGACAATTTTTCTAGTGGCTTAGATGGCACCTCTGTCTGACACTTAGAACTTCCTTGAAGGTGGTTCCATTGTCACATGGTGGTTTTCTGGTCAGTGTGGTAGGACCTGTGCCATTGCCTGATGTAAATTCAGTAATAGATTGGGTATTTGAGAATAACACTTGGATTTCTCTGTATTTCACACTTTCATTTCACAGCAATCCCTTTTCTTAAGTGACTTTGGCCAACTTGAGCTGCTGTTGGGATGTCTGATGGTTGTCCTGAGCAGTGATGCTGGGCTGCTCTCAGGAATGCTGTCCATCCATTGCAGAGCACTTTTTGCTCAATAGAGCTGGCCTCTGCAGTGCTCCTGCTGTACAGCTGAGTGTCTGTGGCCATTGTCATCCCATCCTTCCCTACAGAAATGAGGAGTGGCCTTGCACAGGGCAAAGGCAATTCAGCTCATTTTTCCTGGAGCAAATAAAGATCTTGCAACAGTTTTTTCCTATTTTCAAATCTCATCAGGTAACTTTTAATCCCATTGCAGCTCTGGGAGCTAATTTACCAGATTTTCAGTTGTTACCTGGTTGTTCTATTTTAGGGCCATATTAGTATTTTTGTGGGTTTTTTGTCTCTGCAGTGTGTCTTGTGAATATAATCAGTCTTTGAGCATTTTTTCAAGGTCTGTCTAGGAAGTGCTTCAGTTCATTGTGCTACTATATTAACAAAGGAATTAAAATAGGTAAAGGTATATTATATGAATATGGAATGCACTGAACTGATTTTGATAAAAAGTAATTTGATGTTCTTCAGCAGATTATCAGAGGGTGGAAAACAATTCTTCATAAACATACATTGTCTAGATAGTCATGCTGAGAATAATTTTGGAAGAAGTGTACCTGTGAGAATTTGGACAACTGGAACAAGTAAATAATTGCAAAATTCTATGTAGTGCGAGGAATTACAAATTTTATTGCTTCAAACTTGAAAAAACTTCTAGCTGTGAAATAAACCCGAAGGAAGTATTTCATAACAAGTTCAACTTTTTTGTGTTTCAGAAGTTGTTTAGCCTGATTGTTTAAAACAAATAAATTGTAATTATGATTAGACTTCTGCAGTATTTTAGTTTTTTGAAGTAATGAGTACTTATTATTCTGAAGGCTGATATTTAGCTTTAACTATGTTTTTCTACATTTGAAGATCTATTATAATTGACACAAAGAAATTGTAATATCTTGTCTTGTTTGTTGTACTTGTACTTAGAAGTGATAAAGTTCTAATTAATACATCTCTTGGAACAGATGTACCGAGTCTAATATTAGATGATAGTGAAGATGAGAATGCTTCATCAATTTTTGAGACGAGCTGTCACTCAGGATCACCAAAGAAACAGTCATCAGCTGCTATACATAAACCCTACCTTCATTTTACAATGTGAGTGTTTCTCTAAATGCGTATAATTAGATAAATCCAAGAGATTCTTACATCAGAGGAGCTAAAAAAATTGTTCTTTTTCTTTGGGGTGGCAGTGGTGTTCTGTAATGGAAACATGAGTGCACAGACAAGAGTTTTAGATGTGGGGGTGTTCTTGGGAAAGGCCACATCCTACACACCGGGATCAGAAATGTTTTTCAGTATGTGGATTATGAATAAAGATGCTAACGGCAATTCTCAGTTTTAACAAATTTGAAAGATTAAGAACTGAGAAGAGATGTATGTAGGAATATTTTGGAAGGGTTGTGTGCTTCTTCTTGGTCCAAAGTATGGCTGAGCTTCAATGTGTGCAGCTGTTTGGAAGCACCATCTCCAGTGTGTGTTTTTCATTGCTTTTCTTTGAAAGTTTTAGGAAAACAGGAATTTAGAAAATAAGTGTGAAAGTGTTGAGTGATGAGTGTTTCCTGTATAAAATGAACAGGTTGCAATAATTAACATTTATTGGTTTTGTGTTAAGAATAGTTTTAGACTGCTTTATGTGTAGAGACTACTTTAGTTTCTGCAGGGATTTTGCTGATTAAAGAAAATGAAATTAGAAAAACTCTTCATTAATGGCACTGTTTAGTAGAGCCATCTTGTGGAAAACTGCTAAAATGTTTGTGCTAAATAATACTGCCGGAACAGAATTAATGGATATCTAGGCTTAAAAATAAGGATTAACGTTCAAAGAGTTGGAGGGACATAGTTAAGTATTCTGATGCCAAATGTAAGCTTTTGTTGGGAGATTGGGAAGTGGGAAGTCAAACCCAAAACAGTATATATTTGTATGGATATGTCTTTAAATAAAAGAATCTCAAGACTGTTTATTTTTGCAAAGTATGTAAGCCTCTCTTAGTCTGTTTTCTAAACCTTTTTGATTTTTGCCTGTGTGTGTAACTACCACCACCACAGAACTGAAAGCCAAAGGCCAGCAGTGTTCATTGCTGACCCAAAATGTTTAACATGAAGTAATACCAGCAAGTCTTGTTCCACTGCCTGAGTTCACTGATGGGCAGATAAAAATGTCTTAATGGGAGAAAATTCAAATTAATAAAAAACTTTCTTGTTTTATAATCAGTTTTCTATAAATGGAAAAGACTTTTAATGGAAAAAATTAATGTGTTTTTCTTTGTGTATCATTTGTCCGTAAAATTGGACAAGAACACCCAAGAGAAAGAAACAGACACAAAAATCTCAAAACCCCTTCTATGGACTGCTTAGAGTTACTTCTCAACAGCAAAAAACCAAAATATAAGATTACCTTTGTAGTTTTTCTTTGAAGTCTTGCTTCTGTCCAGAAGTCTACTGATTACAAGTGTACGAATAGGCTAAAATATACAATGCATAGTAGTGTTATTCAACCCTACTTCAGGTCCTTTTTCCTAAATGAGCAAACTATTGGAATGTTCATTGGTTCTTAAAAATCTTGGCCAGTACTTAAAGGGATGAAAGGATTGACCTGGGATTCCTGAGGCTACTGAAGAGATATGTTAGTAGTTAGGACTGAACTAGAATGATTAAATTGCAGTCTTTACTGGATTTTTAATAAGTCTTCTTATATGATCAAGGAATTAGTTTTAAATAAACTGGTTATAATGAAAATTGTCATGAATTTAATATATGCATAGCTTCACACAGATGAGTTTGAATTAAACTGTTGTGAAACCAAAGATAAGAGAAATCTGGAATTATTGACACCTGAAGTAATATTGAGGGATAGTGGTGTTAGTTGATCTTTTTAGGGTGTTGTAGGAAGCTATTACTGGTTACAAAAAGTCTTATGGATTCTAAAATATCTCCTATATAGCCATCCATTGGTAACATTGGTGTGTTAATTGACTGTTGTAACTGCTCTGTTGCAGGTCAGCTTATCACCAGCCAACCTCTTACAGACCGAGATTACTGCTCTCTGGGGAAAGAGGTTCAGGTCAGACTTCGCACCTTGCTCCAGCACTATTGCACACCCTGGAAAAATTCTCCGTACACAGGCTCGACCTGCCAGCTCTGTATTCAGTCAGTGCCAAAACGCCTGAAGAGTCATGTGCACAGGTGATATTTCAGATTCCCTTGTAGTGAGTCAGTTATGCAATTTGGTTGCATAAAGGCAGCCAGCTTCAATGTAGCTGAAAGTCCAGGTTTTTGTCAGCTCCTTCTATTTTCCTGTTTAAAATAAAGAGGTCTCTAGAGGGTGATGGAAATCTTGTAGTGACTGCTGAATGTAATTACAGGTTTAACCTGCCCCCTCGTCACATACCTAGTTCTGAGTAAATTCAATATGGGTATTCAGTGCCTGGTGTTCATTTTATTCACATGAGTATGGATTGGTGTGCTGTGGTCCTAGGTTCATTTGCTTAGGTTAAAATGTTTTACATTTCCAAATAGCTTTTGGTGAATATTGCATGAATTGCAAAACAGTTTAATTTTCATCTTGATTGTTCAGTCATAGCAAGCTTTTAAAACATACATATTTTTAAAACAAAGTAGTTGCTTTGCAGTCTTCCTGGCAGATTGACATAAAATAATTGAATGCTGTAGCTAAGAGTCACAAACACTTGTTTAGAAAGTTTTTAGATAATTCTGTTCTGCTGGAACATTTGTCTATAAAATATCACAAACATGAATCATTCTTTAATGTGCAAGAACTTTGTTACTCACAACTGATGGTAACAATTAGTTCCTTAGTTGAAATATGACTGTTTCTTTTAATTAGATCTTTCGTGAAGCTCGAAGAACAGTACCAAGTATAGTTTACATGCCTCATATTGGTGATTGGTGGGAAGCTGTCAGTGAAACTGTGAGAGCTACTTTCCTAACTTTGCTGCAAGATATACCATCTTTCTCACCCATATTTCTACTGTCTACCTCTGAGTCCATGTTTAGTGATTTGCCTGAAGAGGTAAGTCTGTTGTGGAAAGAAGCATTGTTAGGGGCTTCTGTGCTCTTCTGAATGTTTTAATCATGTAAAATAATTTTGTTTTGTGTTGGCTTTCTAACTTAATTTAAAATATGTCAAACAGAAAATGTAATAATTATTGAATGTTAGTAATTTTCCTTAATGAGGGGTTTTTATCTGTATTACTGATTTTCATAAGCTCCCTGCTACTCTGCTGAGAGGACGAAATTGTTCAGTTGTCAGTTGTTCTTTTTGACAAATGACTCCATTGGAATTAAATGCAGATTTAGTCTAAAGGCTTGACCTTGAGCTTTACATTTTCTGAGGCTCTGGATAGGGAGAGGGTTCCTGATTTTTCTTCTTAACATCTTCTGGGATTTCTTTTTATTCTGCTGCCCTTTTACTCTCCTTTTACTGCAGGGTTGGCCATTGTTAGGATCATGGAACGATGCAAGTTTCTTTACTATAGAAAGTTCAGTAAGAATTATAAGTGCTTATTTTCCCTTTGCTGTGAACACAGCATTAGGAGAGTTTACTGTCTCCTGTCCTGTGTGATTTTGAAAAGTTGTGGCTAGTATTATATTATGGTTATTGTTCATGTCTTTTTCAGTGAGGGCTCATTTTTCTTATGGTTTTTCTTTTTTTTTTTTTTTTTTTTTAGCTGAAATGTATTTTCAGAATCCAGTATGAAGAGGTTTTTTATATTCAAAGACCAAGTGAAGAAGACAGATTGCGATTTTTCAAAGGCTTGATTCTTGATGAGGCAGCAATGCCCCCACCAAGAAGGAAACAGGCTGGTAAACTAAGTTACAGTAAAACCAATAATAATGTGATCCTAATGTTTTATTTTGTGTTACTTTCCTTTTTAAAAAGGTGTGGATAATTAACAGTCAATTTAATTACCATGTGACAGCATTAATTAGTGCCCAGAATAACTTCCATAGTTAGAGTTAACAGTTGCTGAAGATGGAGAGCTGTGGGGTCAAGGATGCAGTGATAGTTAGATCCACGATGCATATTAAATACTCCTAGTGAAATTTAGAGTGGCATAATCCACTGTAGAGAGTGGAGCCACTGTGCTGTTAAGGTTTCCATTGTCTGATTTCTTGTTCTTTTCCCTAGCTCTTCGTGCCCTGGAAGTTCTTCCTCTTGCACTGCCGTGTCCTGCGCGGGAGCTGTCGGAGGCGGAGAAGCAGAGGATGGAGGACCAGGAGGAGAACACCCTGCGGGAGCTGCGCCTGTTTCTCAGGGATGTCACCAAGAGGCTGGCCACAGACAAACGCTTTAACATCTTCAGCAAACCGGTGGATATTGAAGAGGTCTTGTTTCAGTAATGTGCAAACAATGAAGTTGAAAATATCAGAAAAAGAATGCAAATTTTAAAAGGAAATGGTTAAATTAATTAGAAAAACAGATGTTTGATCCATGATCTGTCCAATCTAAAATACTGATTTTTAGCTGGTGGTAGTTGCAGCCTCATCATCCATGATGAAAGAATTCTGAACATGTTCTATTGCCAGTGATCCTTGGAAAAACCTTGTGCATTCCTGTCCATTTTATAAATGAAATGAGCATTTAAAAATGCCAACACTCCTATCCTTGCCAGTGCTTTTGAAATACTTGAAACCATAAATATAATTCTTTAATAGAAGCTTCTACAGCATTATAATCATAAACATGATAATATTGGGAAAGTCATCTGTGTTCTATAATGCATTCAGCATTAATAGTATTGTTGCGTAATTTCAGCAGTAATGCTTGTGGTTGCCATTAATCTCAGATGGTAGCACATTATAAGGCATTAACTGGTCGATTATGGACTGTACACACTAACTGATGAGACAGTTCGATCTGAAAATCTGTTTTCAGGTGCTGCTGTTATGAATAGGATTGTGTTTGGTCTGACTTTTAGATCAGGTTCAGGCCCCCTGCAAGCTTTGCAGGCTTACTAACTGAAAAAAAATCCCTAATTCCTTCTGAAGAGAGAAGCATCTCTTTTGAAAGACATTAAAAGATGAATATGGGGCATCAGAAGGACCAGCATTGTAAAAAGCAGATTTGGAGTGTAAATTCCTTGCAGGATGGAGCACACATCTTTCATGGGCTGATGCGGTCCTCTCTTAATTTGAGCTTTCCACGGTGTTCCATAGCTGACTGTTTTTGAAAGCCTAGTGAGCTGTTTAATGTGGCAACCCACAGTGTGAGCGTGGTCTGAGCAGTAACTTGGTTTGATTTTTCTTGTGAAACTGGGAGGTCCATTGTTGTAGAAACTCTTCATACTTGCAGTGAAGGTACTTCCTTTCTGTCAAGAATTTTTGGTCTAAACTTACACGAATAAGGGCACCTAGAGAAAGAACAAGTAACTGTCCATGTTTTGTAGATTAAGAGAATAAAAATGTGAATTTGTTATTTGAAGGCTTGCCAGAACCCTGCCAATATATCACAGCATCAGAAATCAAATGTAGTCCTTTTTGTCCCACCTGCTGCATTTAAGCACAGGACTAGCCTTTCTTTTTCTACAACAGCTTGTCTGCTTGACTTCCTTCGAAAATGTGTTAGGTTTGTTTCACTCCTACTTGCAGTGCAGAGAATGCTGCTGTGTGATAAGTCAAGGATTTTCTTGACTAAATCAGCAGCAATATTTACAGCTTCCAGTGAAGATTTTCTGATGCTGTGCTAACAAGAAAAGGAAGCCTGTGGCTTAGCTTTCCAATCCCTGAACCAGATATTATCATGTTTCCATAAAGGGAGACAAAAAGAGAATTTTTGCCATTCTAATTTGTCAATATAAATCTCAGTGTCTGTATTTAAGGAATTAGGTGACACATTGCTGTCCACTGAAATAATGCATTAATGTTAGTTTATGTTGTAATATGTGTCTGCAGGCACTATATTAAAGAAATATTATAGAGCTATTTTGGCTTGATTTGAATATGTATTTAACTCTTAAGTTAAATACATAATACTGCTTTGGCAGTGATGATCAGATGTGGATGACTTCAAAAGAAAAAAAATGCAGTACTGTTTGAGATGCTGCCACTGTTGTTTAATTAAGTCTAATCTAAATCACACTGAAACATTCAAATATATATATTTTTGTGAAGTAAATAACAAATTCAGAGATTTTTTTGGGTGAGCTTTGTTACAGCAGCTGTGCTGATGCATTTGACTGTTAGGGCTGAGACCCTTATGGTATCATGAATTATGTAAAACACTTTTTAATGTGCCCCACTGGTTGCTGAATCTCCAGTTACGATCTAAGCTCATAGTAAACTGTGACACAAGGCTTTAAATTGTCCTTCTGTACAGCCAATCTAACATCTGCAATCAATAAAACCTGAATTTTCTTTGTTTAACAAGTGATTGAGGAAACTGTTTAATAGAAAGGTATTTAAAAGCTGATAATTTGGCTGTTAAGTTTAATGAGAACTTTACTCACCAAGTGAAAAAAATAGAGCTTCCCTAATTTGTCCTAAGGCTTCAAGTTAGACTGATGGGTTTTGCATTTTTAGTCCATGACACTGTTATAGCACCATAAAAATCTATAACTAAATCTGTCTAAAATGAAAAATGCTTTTTTATTAAAGTGTATTGCTTAAAAAAAACTGTTTAATTAATTTTGAAAGCTAAATTGGTGAGGAAGGAAAAGTAGATTTCAAAGTCCTTTGTTTTTAGTCTGATAAAACTTCCATTTTTAACATAAATTTTCTTAGAAATCAAAATGTTTAGTTACTGTGTTAGAGCTAAGTATAAGCTGAGTATAAAGATGTGATTGTCAGTGTTCAGTAAGAATGCATGTGGTCCTGTGTCATTTCTGTGTGCTGTTTGTTTATAGGTTTCAGATTACCTTGAGGTTATCAAAGAGCCAATGGACCTATCAACAGTAATAACCAAAATTGATAAACACAACTACTTAACAGCCAAGGATTTTCTAACAGACATTGACCTGATCTGCAGCAATGCGTTGGAGTACAATCCAGACAAAGATCCTGGAGGTAAGAACCTACTTCTTTTTGGCTTACCTAGACCTGACAGCCTGGTACTTAATCCCACGTTCTGTTCCTATTCAGGCATTTAGATAAACTGCATTCTTTGTGATAATTAGAATAAGCTAAGTCCTAAGGGTCTGTGCTTTTAGTATTCTAAAGCATGGAGTACACTGGGGGACATTAGAAGAGCAGGAAAACTGCAGCATTCAGAGCTGTTTTCTAATGAATCATGTTTTGTAGTTCCCTTTCAAATCTTATAGCTCCTTTTTGGTATCTAGACTTTGTATATGCAACAAAACCCCACCGTCATTTGGAGAGCTGTGTGGAGAATCCTCACACAATCTGGCAGTGGTCTGCTGTATTTCCATGTTAGCTGAGAACGTGAAATTCATACACAGAAGTTAAAACCTGTGTATTTGGGGATAGAAATAAAACAGGGTAAATCACCAGGCAAGGAAGTCAGTTGCAGCTGATTAGGAAAGATTAGACAGTATTGTCTTGACAAAGTGTGATGGGATGCTTTCAATTAAAAAGGAATTTGTAGACTGAAATGCATGTAAAAGCTGTTCACGCTCCAAATGAAGGAAAGAACATCTTGTGTGCTCTTTGCTAGGGCTGTCTTACAGTACACATTGCCAAAAGAAAACCCTTCAGCTGGCAGCTTTAGGAGTCATCAATAAAGCATCAACACAAAGCACCCTTTAAATGTGGAGTTCTGTTTAATATATGTGGTGCTTGGAGATCAGCATCCATGTACAAATGTAGTCCAGTGTATTAAAAACTTTTTTTGTGAGATCTTGTGAAATTGCTTTAGCAGATTAAAGCCTGATTCTTCTTTATTTTCCTTCTCAAATTTTTGGTTTTCTGAGGCATTTTGCAGGTGTCTCATGTGTGGACTAGATACAATATAGTGTGGTCAGACTTGTTTCACATTGTCTTTTGAACCCAGTTCATATTTGTAGAAGATTAACTATTCAGTTTATGATGCACTATTTTCTTTTAACTAAAAAAGTTCATTTATTCTGTGTTCTTCATAACACACTTTGGAGGACTTTAAATATGAAGTTGATGTGAACTAATTAAAGGTCTTGATGGGCACTGGCATTCAGAGTGTATCTGAAGAGCACCTGTTTAGGGATATTTTGATTTTCCTTGCTGTCAGAACTGAGCTAGGAGAAATTGATCTGGCTCTTTTTAGGCTCTGTTTTGGATAGGAGACAATGAAAAATTGTTGTGTCTTCTGCTGTTAATCACAGAGTGTGTATTGCTCTTCTGGCTTGCAGGATTTCTTGGGCAGTTGTGTGAACACACCTGAAACAGCACATTCTGCTGTTCAGAGGAAGCATTCCATGCATTCAAGTGCATTCATTAAATGACTATTAACCTATAAATGTTCACATTCTTTAAAGCTGGACATATATGCTTGCTTCTGCTTGAATTTGCAGAAGACTCATTATGCCTGCTTTTATCCTGTTGTTAAGTTGGAAAAGCAAAGGGAGGACCAGACTGGCTGGTTTTATCTGCAGTCTGGGTATCAAGAACTGGCTGCTTGGAGATTTTTTTTCCTGGTATTTTGCTATAAAATTTCAGACAGGTTGTGTAGTAAGACAGGTTGGGGTTTTCTTGCTCCTTTGTTTGAGAAATACTCTTGAAAGCATGGGAACATAACTATTGTATGTTGGACGTGAGTGTTTGCCTCACTGAAACACTTGTCTGGGGGAAGGTCTTGACCAGCACGGGATTAGAGGAAGGTAGTGATTCAGTCAAACCCCAATTTAATTCCTTTTAATTTCTCTCCCCTCCCTTCCTCCTTTGCAAGGGCTTCTTAAGCTTTATTATCTGACCAAAACTTTGAAGCTTAATATCTCAAAATTACATCTGGAATGAATGCAGTGTGAGGGTTTTTGTGATCATAAAACGTAATGCTTCACAAATATGTGGGCAAAACCTTCCAGCTTTCAGTAGATTTAATGGACAGTAGTTTTCCCCAGAAAATGTTGGGCTCTTTTGAGCTGGATACTGGATTTAACTCTTTAACTCAGCAGTTTTTCCAGCTGTAAAACCTTTTTCTAGAATTACAAATATTGCAAAATAAATATTTAGTGATATTCTTAATTGTTGTCTTTAAAGATTATTAAAACATTAAATCTGCTGGTTGTAGAATATGTTCTAGACATTAGTGTTGAATGGTTACTGTTGAAGTACGTGCAACAGTTGGAAAAAGTAATTCAGTATGGTTGGATTGACAAATTAAATATGTTTGTACTGAAGTCAAACAATGAGTGTTGTAGGTTTCATTGAAACCTGTGTTCTAGGTGACAATTTTCTCCACTTATGGGCTTAGTTACTAAGTTATGATTACTTTTCAACTTTCAGTGGTGGAATAATATCGTGTGTTTCAAAGGTAGAGAAACTGGTCTGTTTTTTCCTGAGTTGCATTTAGGCTTCCAGCATGGGCAATTTGTTCTGTTTCCCAAACAGGCCTGAAAATGTAGCACACTCGAGGTTTGTTTCTTGCCAGTTTTTTTTAAAATGAATTGAAATGAGAAACAGCTATTCAGTTTAAGGAATAAAATAATTTGTTTTAGCATAATTTTGATCAGTTGTTAAATAATAAAGCAATAATTTCAGGTAAAAGAAAAAAACAACAGGGAAGTAGCATAAGTGAGCTAGATCTGCCTTAAAGACACAGATGATGTCCAGTGTGATTTTGCAGGCAGTATAACTGTGAATATTCCTAGAACCCAGTGGGTAAATTAATTCCTGTACAAATCTCCTGTTACTTTGGGACTCTTTGCACTCCGCTCCATTAGACTGTGTAGATCTGCCTGTGGAAACCAGCTACACCTTATGGCAGGTTGATTTAGGTGGGTTCATCATTCACTGTTTGCATTTGTTTATAGATGCCACCGTGGATTAAAGTAACAATTTTTACTTCTGAAAACGCCCGTATCTCTTCAGTAGCTGAGTTGTGATTTTTTGAGTATGCTGAGATATTGATTCATCTGCATTTTCATACATCTGTAATTTTTTCCAGTTACTTCTGTTTGTATCAGTGTACTAAACAATACAATACAAACCAACATAGAAATGCTAAGGAATTTTTGTAATTGTGATAAAAAATTGTGCTGTCCTGTTTTCTAGATAAAATAATTAGACATAGAGCATGCACTTTGAAGGACACTGCTCATGCTATCATAGCTGCTGAACTGGATCCAGAATTTAATAAGATGTGTGAAGAAATCAAGGAAGCAAGAAGAAAAAGAGGTATGTTTAACTTCAGTTATCATAACACAGCACATAGAGAGGCTCTCTGTAGACAGATGGGAATGGGCTCATGTTCACAAGCCCTGGACCTTGGGGGCTTCCAACACCCCAGTATATATTGGAGGGACATCAGAGAGGGCAGAAGAGATTCAGGAGGTTTTTAGAATGGGCAGAAGACTACTTCTTTTTCCAAATCATAGAGGAGCCACCAAGAAGAGATGCTGTGCTGGACTTTGTTCTCAGCAACAAGGAGGGACTGGTTGGGAATGTGATCCTCCAGAACAGCTGGACTGCACTGACCATGAAGTAGAAGGTTTGAGATCCTATGGGCAGCAAGAAGGTGCACAGCCAAGTTCAGTACTTTGGGCTTCAGGAGAGCAGGCTTCAAGGGATCTACTAGGTAAAGCCCTGAAGGGAAGAGGGGCCCAGGACAGCTGGTTAATACTCAAGGATTGGCCCCTCCAATCTCAGGAGTGCTGTTTCCTAACAAAGAGCAAGTTAGGTAAACACATCAGGAGACCTGTGTGGATAAACAAGTTGATCGTGGATAAACTTGAACACAAAGTGGAGGCCTGCAGAGAGTGGAAACAGAGAGAGGTAGACTGGGAAAACTACAGAAAAACTGAGCAGCCAGGGATCAGGTTAGGAAAGTTAAAGCTCTGAGAATTCAACCTGGCCAGGGATAAGGGCAACAAGAAAAGATCTCCATAAAAAAAAAATTGAATTTAGTATGAAATAAAGAAGGCATGTCAGATTCATCAGTGCAGGCTAAAAGTTGACTGAGCTTGAAACCTCTCTGCTTTTTCCTATGTTGTAAGCTGATCTGATAAGACACATCATCCTTTTCAGAAGAAGGATGCATTGCCTACTACTAGAGACAGTACTACAGAACCTGGTGAACCTTAAATGTTAGGGTTGCTGTACTAACTTCTAATGTGGATGTGGTGGAACCAGGGCTGTGTTCTGAAAGTAGTATGTAATATGTATACCTGTAATATGGTATAATAAGAATTATGGTAAGGGAGAACAACCTTTAAACCACTGAATTTTTAGCTGAGCCTGGCATGTGTACAAGTGTAGTTTTGGAGATAATGTATTGGTCTTTTTTTTTGTTTTGTTTGTTTGTTTGGGGTTTTTTTGTTTTTGTTTTTTGTTTTTTTATTAAGGAACAACCCTGTCAAGTCTGTGTACAGCTTCTAAAGTGGTGTGGCAACTGTGCTCTGTTTATATAAAAAGGGTCTACCCCATGGAAAAGTTTAAAAGTTTTGAAAGTTGAGAAAGGTTGAAAATCACTGAACTATAACATTAGAACAAAATTTCATGCTGATTTAGGGATTACTGATTTCAATAATTCCAGCTTTACCTTGGCAAGTTGTTTCCTGCTTTGGTTTAAAGCTCCATTATTTGATTTCTAGGTTGAATTGGCTGGTCTTACCTTTCAGCTGCTGATTCTTGAAATAGTTCTGTTGGTAGATTGAAGACCCTTTATTAATAAATTTCTTTGAACTATGCAAGTATCTATAGGCTTTCTTTACTTCAGGTTAAAACAGATACAATTCTTTGTATTTTCCTATTCAGTCATGCGTATTTTTGTCTAATTTTGTGCAAGCTTCCAATGTATGTCTTGAATTGTGGATAAATGAACCAATTGTAATTCACTGTGGCTGTAAAACAGAGCTAATATAATGCCTTCATTTCTCCTCTGTACTTTTCTATTAGAACTACAAGAATATTCACAATTCTGGCTGCAGTGTCATGCTGTGAGCTGTGCTCAGTTAATTATCCAAGTCCCCATGACTGTTAAAGGTTATTGCTTCCGAGGTTAAAGTAAATGTTTGTAAGGGCTCTTTGTTACAGAGAATGACTCTATGGCTTGTAGTCCTTTCTTGCAAGTTTGCAAGAACTGGAATGCTGCCCTCCTTTTTGTGGCAGTGGCTCAGTAATAGGTATTTCTGGGGACAAAGCCTGCAGACTGTGTTGAAAGAAGGGCAGTGTCTTAAGTCATAATTAAGGCTGATGGTATCATGCAATGAACTTGTTAAATCAGAAAAATCAGGTACCGTTGGTTTGAGATGCTGGTAAGAGGGCCTTCAGGTACAGGTACATGATGAGCAGCACCAGTTTGTGGGACAAAACGACTCACAGACAGGAATGGGCAGGATTCAAAGTGGATTCAGTGTATTGGCATGGCAGCTGTTACAGGGCCACAGATACCTGCAGGTGACACTTGAAGATGATTGTGCTTCTGGACCACACATGGTGGTTCCAATGACAGCTGAGCTTTGCAGTTGGTCCAGCTGTAGAATGTGCAAAAGGCTAAGATCACGGACAGGAATGCTAACCAAAGCAAGTCCAAAACATTCAGAATGCATGGGAGAAGCTATGTGAGATTAACTGTTCATGGGGAGAGGAAAATACATCATGCTGTTGAGGTCTGAGGAAGCTTCATGCTGCAAGGCAAGCACAAGGGACCAGGAGTTGTGTCAAAGACTGTGATGGTGCAGAACACCTGGATGGTAACACTTCAGGAGTGTATTCTTGGCACTGGTCATTGTAATGGATGGAAGGGATGTGAATGCTGATCAGTTCTGCCATTATTGTCCTTTTGCTCTAAAGGACATCCTCAGCAAGACAGCAGATCAGGACAATCACAGTGCATCTGCTTCTCTAGACTTTGACATGTATCCTGTTTCAGAGCAGTTTCAGCAGGGGATGAAAAAAGCTGAAAAGCTCCATATCAATTTTCTTCACAATTTTGTTAGCAAGTTACTTAGCATCTTATGTAGCTGTAAAATGGAAGGTATTTTCTGCATGGCTTTTTCCCCCACAACTTTTCTGGTGATTTTGGAGCTGTGGTTATGGTGGGGTGTTTTTTTTTGTTGTTTATTGGTTTTTGTTTGCTTGTTTTGTGGATTTTGTTTGTTTTTTATTTGTTTTGGATTGTTTTTTACATATCTTCCATTTTTACTTAGTCCTCTTAACTGGTAACCCGTCTCAAAAGTACTGCACATAAACTATACAATAAAATCAGTATGTAGAAGTCAAACTAGAATTTCTTGTTCCTCTGTTACTGAAATGAGGTGATGTTGTGGAAAGATGTTAAGCCTAAGAACAGCAAGTTTTAAGTTGGTAAATTAAGAACTATGTATCATAGACTATTGAAATTTGCAACCACTTGTGGAGACCAGCAAATAAAAAGGTAGAAGTGATAGTTGTTTTGAATAATAAAATTGATTTTATGTGGAATTTAAATTTTTTATAATAGTACCTAGAAACCTATGCTGTAATTATTAATTGGAGATGAGAGATTCTGTGTGAATCTTTTAATTTCTGCATCCATCAGTTTTGGAGCTTCTTGTCAGCTCTTGATCACTGGGTTCTGGTTTCTATTGGAGACATGGTATAACATTTTGAAGACCATTTTAGTGGATGGATAGGAAATCCTAGTTCACAAATACAAAACTTCAAATATTAATTTATGTCTTTAAATTGTGCTTAACCAATATGAAAGTTTGCTTTTTTAGAATTTAATTAAAAAAACCTATGAAACAATAGAAGCTGCGAGATGAAGTTATATTACAGGAAGCAAACCACACTTTTTGTTAAAAGCAGAATTGCATTTTCTTAATTTAAGAGCTCATTTGACTCTGAAATGGATCCATTTTACATAACAGAGATCACAGTGACAGTACTTTTGATATGGCATACAATGCCGTTATGAATTGACACTTACTTTAAAATTATCTATTTAAAATAAGAGAAAGTTTGAAATGGTCAGTAGGAATTTACTTGTAGAGGAAGTAAGAATAGAAGAGTCCATCTTTGGGGACCCTAGTTTTGTGAGAGATACTCACATTTTTCTAGTCCATCAGAGCTGACAGTTTAAGACCATGCAACCAGTAAGTTATTTCGTCATCAGAAACCAAATATTATTTATTGAAATCTTTATTTTGAATGTCCAGCTAAATATTAATGGATGTATTTCTGTTGCAGTATGGTGTTCCAAGTTTCTTCTTTGATTCAGTAGATTCCTTCAGCTTGGTTTATTTAAATAGGTATGGTTGTCTTTTGCCTGCAGGCTTATCTGTGCCAGCAGAACAGGTAAATCCTCATGGTTCCACTCTACGGAAAACAGAAGCCAGAGTTGAAGAGGCATTTCGGAGCAAACAAAAGCCCACCATGGCCGTGTGGCCCAATTCCACAAACAAATGTGCTTGTAAGTACCTTGGGTGATAATTGTGCAAAATCAGAAGTCCTTTCAATGGCAGACATTTGAAACGTGTCTCTACTGCTGCATACTGATTATTTCCAGAAGTAATTTTAAGTGTGAAACACATGGAACTAAGAAATACTCCTTCCAGGAGTACATAAAATCTTTGCTCAAGAAGTTGTAACAAAGCAGGATTTCTGGTTTTGTGATAAAGAATAATTATTTTTCTAATGCAGTATTGAATATTTTGCATTTTTCGTTGTAAAAGACTGTTTTCAGTATAAGAAAACTCACATCCAATTAGAAGAACACTTTCCAGTGGTTTGATGAGTTTTCAGGTTTGTTTACTCTGTGTATTAGCAGGTAAATACCTCTACACTGCTTAATACTCTTTCCCCTGCATTACCATTGAATTCCTGCCTTCCATACATTCAGTGTCATGCTGAAAGCTAGAAAAGAGATTGCAAATTTAACTGTATTTTTCTTTATGGCCATGGTTTTCACCAGTCAGTTACCATTACTGGAGGATGTTAAGATACACTTCCTGGAGCCTACTGAATGAACCCAGTTAAGTGATCAAAATCTCTAGGATTATGAGGTGTGATTGGGTAATCAGAGGCACAGCTAATTATTTTCAAGAGAGAAGTTGATTACAACAGGTAAATACACAGCAGATTCTTTCAATATAAGGAGAATGAAGACTATGAGAGAAAGTGAGTAGAGGGGATATACTGATAGTTGCACCTGACTTTCCTGCTGAAGATATGGAGTCCGTTATTAATAGATTATTAATGGCATTATCAATTATTGCTGATTGATGGCAAACTGATTGAAGCAGACAAATTTTCATTTTGGTCTTTCTGCTCTCCTTCATTGTGCTTTTCCTTGATGAGAAATCGTTTTCTAGGCATGGCGATAACTGCCCAGAGATGAACATTGTTTATATATGAATGATAGTGTTGATGTCAAATGGTTTCATTAATTAGAGGTGTATGATTTTATTTCCCGAAGCTGTAATTTCTTCCATTAAAGGAATTAAAGTCAATCGTACAGAATTATGGTTAGAATAAATCGTTATATAATAAATTGATGATGTGGATCCAAGCTGTTCTTTATTCATTTGGCAGCTCGTGCAAAACAGAGAGTGTAGGGAAGGGATTCCCAATTAATTTTTTTTTAAATTTCCTGTGAAGTCCTGGATACAGATTCTCCCCCTGGCTGCTCTGCAGAGCACTTTGCTGGCTGTGCATGCTGAGCAGCAGACGCTGGGGTTTATAGACCTCCAAGCTGGACATCCCTTGGGAACGAGGAGAGCAGCCCTTGCTGCTGACTCACATCCAAAGCACCTCTGGTACCTTTCTGGCTTCCCCTCTGTTGTGGAGGCAGCAGCAGTTGTTTGAAAACTTGAGCCATCAGCTGCAGGAAATTGCCAGTGTCTCTGTGTAAACAACAAAGTTACTGTTAAGGCACTGATCCTGTTGGTATTTTCATGATCTCGCTTGGAAGGCAAGAACATTTGAGGCTTAGTGGTGTTTGGGTCTACAATCAAATGAAAATCTGCCTTTTAAGGCTGAGTCTGGGAAAGGTAACTAGTCCAGGAGGGATGTGATGCATCTGGTAATCAAGAGGGAGAGCCAGGAATTGATGAGCAATCAGAAATCTGCAGAAAGGATTCAAGTAGTACGTGAGCACTCTTGAAGATTGATGTGGTCACTTCAGCAGAGACTAGAAAGGAGGAAGAGAAACGGTCTTAAAAGGGTACTTGGAGGATAAGCTAGGGAAGGGTGAGAGCAGAACTGAGCAGATTGTGGGGAGCTCAAATAGCAGAAGATGAAACTGTGGATTGTGATTGTTTAAATGGAAGAAGTAAGTTTGGAGAAGGGATTTTTGAAGAGGGATTATTGTAGAGGGAGAGTAGAATTTTTTTTATGGTCATGAAATAATATTTTGTTGAGACTATAATGTATTGCACAATCAGAGTAACAAGAAAAAAATATCAAAGTATTTTAATTAAACAGGATAAAACCATACTTTTCCATAATTCTGAAAATAATTGCATGTTTTCTGCTGTTTGAACTTGAATTAGTTTTTCCCTTAGAGGAATCTAAGGAAAGAATAATCAATCATGACATTATTTTTCTGATCAGTTATTACTACTTTTTAGGAGTTTTGGTTTACAGTATTTCAGAAAAGAGCTACAAAAATGTTAATTCAGATGACAAACCTGAGAACAGAAGAAGTTATTGTCAAATATCTTCTCTAAAAACAGAGAGGACTGCATATAGTGCAGCAGCATTGCTAAATTTAGGGTCCTGCTCAGGGCTATTGCAATAGAGAATTGGATTGTTATTGTGTTGGTTTGTTTTCTGAGGTTATATATTTTGTATAAAACTTTTTTTAGTTTTTTAGTTACCTATTATTCTGTGATTAATTTAATTTTTCTGATGTATTTTAGATACTTCGTTAATTTGATTAGACCAGATGGGCTGTTAGTAATGTGGTACATTAGTAATTTTCTGTTTGAAGGCATGGCAATACAGATTACTGTGTTACATTTCATGCTGAAGGTGCAGCTGTGTGGATTGTGACCCACAGTATAGATGAGTTTTAAAAGTATTGAATTACTAGAAGTTGCTGAAAATCTATTTGGGGAAGTTCTGCCACAATTTAAAATATTTCTATTATCGACTGTGTATTTTGAGAAAAGTGCAAGTATTCTGGTGGGACCTTGGAATGGGACAGATGTCAGAAATCTGATATAAATAGTTTTATGAATATAGAATTACAAAATTACAGTGCTTGGAGGGAAGCCCTGGAGATGTTCTAGTCCAGCTTCCCTCAGAGCTGCTTGCTTAAGGCTTTGTCAAATTGTGTTTTGAACACCTCCAAGAATGGGGGCTCTGTGTCATACCTGGGGAACCTCTTCTAGTGCTGGGATACAAACAATAAATTCTTTTTCTTATGTTAGAGTGTCATGTATTTCAGTCTGTGCCCATTGCCTCTTGCTACTGGGCACTATTTAGAAGAGCCTTACTTTGCTTTTGTATGGAGCTGTGTGGAAAAGTGAACTCCCAGCAGTGTGCAGTTTGGTGTGTTTGCTAAATTAAGTGGTTTAGATACAAGTTAGCTCAGAAATCATTAGCATCTCTTTAATCATTGGGATCCTGTATAATAAAACTGTATCCAAGTGCTCCATTTTGCCAGTAGATGGGGCATGGTACATACTATTTTACTGTCTTGCACTTGCTTCCTTTAGTGTTACATATAAATAAAGATTTGGCTTTGCATTCTTATCTTTTTTTTGCAGCATTTAATGATAATATATTGTAGTGATAGACTGCAGATTTTATGTTTTCTTCATAGAGAAGATTTTTTTTATGCCATATGATAAATAGCATAGCTGTGAAAATGGCATTTGGAGCAAATAAAGAAAATTTAAATCCTTTGTGTTATGCAAAGCATTAAAAATAGAAGTTTTGTATGAAAGTCATTTTATGAAATATGAAGTAAACACACTGCTAACTTTTCCCAGTAATTTAAGTGATTAGTGGTCTCTCTAGAACAAACTGTAGGAATTCCAAGCTAGGATCTAAAAAACTATGCCAGAAAACATTATTTCTAAATAAGTAATGTTTTCTTCACCTTTTTGTGTTGTTTTTTTTTTTGGTTGGTTGGTTTTTGGTTGCTCTTTTTCACCCCCAAATGGTGATTTTTGCTGTCTTATGGAACACTTTGTTTCTGCTTTATCATGGAAAGGCTTTTGTTTTGTCTGGAGTACTTTTTAAAAAAAGATTTTCAGAAAGAAAGGTCTTTCCTTCACAGTCTTTCTCAGAATCTGTTTTATTCTCTTTAGTCTTTGTCCGATTTTCATCTGTTTAGTGTCTCTTCTTTGACCTTACTGTTGCAGTGGTGTCAGTGATTGCTGTACTTTCGGCTTCTGGGACTGCAGCCTTATCAAAGGACATAGCAGACCAGATACCATATGGTTTTGATCATTTGAACTGTTTTCTCCTTCTGATCTTGTTCTGGGTTTGTATTCAAAAACTGGATATTAGCAAATTAACAGTCATTCAGAGGCTAACATGAAAATCCTAGAAGTTACTTATCCTGAGTTTGCTACTCTTTAGTATTTATCCTCCTGATTTCCAGATTTGAATTGGATTATTTCTCGCTTGAGATAGAGGCAAGTATGGTTACTTAATAAGCACCGTTAAAATGGTTTTCTGGAATGTTAGAATATCTTTACTCAGAGCTGGGACAACTGTCTCTTTTTGTCTCTGTCATTTTGTTCTGGGTAGCGTAGGAGTTGGCATTCTGGGTGGGGGTGGTTTGATCTCTTGTGCATGATGCTGCCTTCAGCCAGATGCTTTAAAAGAAGGTTGCAAACATGTGAGAAATTTTTTTTCATGCCTGATTTTGAAGGAAATACCAGTGTAGCTGATGATTCCAGGTTGGTTAACAGTTCTTTTAAACCCCATACGCTTTTAAATTCTTCTAATTTAAAATGCAATTTAGTGAATTTGTGGGAGTTCTAATAAATCTTGATTGCCTGTTCTTTTTGGGGATCCCATCAAACTTTTGAACTCAGTGATACCTAGTGACAAAGAAATTTTCTTTCATCACTATTAAATACTTGCCTATTGAATTAATCAAGTGTCTTTTTTCTCTGACAGAGGGTTGAGTGGGTTCTACAATTTACCTGATCAGTAACTTTTTTTAATATTCTCTTGTTCTCTTCTTTATAACTCAGTAATGCAAGATGGCTCAGCCTCTTAAGGTTTCCTTGAAAGCATTATCATACCTTTCTTATCAACATAGTAAAAAGATCTTCTGAAGTAATTTGGCTTTTTTTTCTCCTCTAAATGGTATGCACAAGTGATGTAATAAAAACAATTTCCAGATCAGATAGATCCCTTCCTTCATTCCTTTGGAAAACTGGCAATGTTTGTTTTAAGTGTTTTTAAGACTTAGTGTTTCTGTCTGCAGAAGTAGTGGATTTTCTTGGGCTTATTACCCATTTATTAACTTCAGATTTTGCCTCCGTGACAGAGAAACCACCCAGTAGCCATGATTCTTTATTGTGTTTTTCCATGGCTCTCTTGCAGCAGGAAGGTGTCATTCAGTAGTCCTTAAGAGCCAACTGAGGGTACTAAGGATGTATCTAGCTGCAATAGTTGCTATTGGACAGAGCTGATCAGCAGAGGGGAAATAAGCAGATCTTTAGAGGTGGGAAGTCTAAAAATTGTTTCCACAGATGATATTAATCTGATTGTCTCTTCTCTTTTGACTTCATTTGCGTCTTTAATTTTCCAGCGTGACTGTCTTGCCATGTATTTTACTAACCTAATTACTCTGGTTTCATGTAAATTATATTTTTATCTTGGTTTCCCAAGAAAATCATGCCTGTGCTCTCTGTCCATCTCTGCTCCTCTAATAACTTCTGAATCATTTAGCAGAGTTCAGACAGATTTGACCGGAGTTGAGAGCTGAAAGATTAGATTCCTGCAGATTTTGTGAAAATTTGTAGCTGGACAAATGCACATGCCTATTGCACAAAAAGGAGATAGATTGAAAATAATAGTTGAGCAGCTAAAATATGGCATGGCATGCACACCTCAGAGGGAGTGTGTCCTGTGTCCTGTTCAGTTGAGGTGGGCAGGAACAGGAGACACTGGGATAGTTCCATGAGAAATACTGGCAAGAGCTTGAGTGAGAGCATTATTGGGGATGATAGGGGAAAGCAGCTGACTGGGCAAGAAAATACTGGAGTGTTACAGCCAGGATTGATGTACCTATTTCAGCTCCTCCTTATGAAACTTCACTCCTCCTTGCTGAGTAGAAATGCCCAGGTTCTTCAAGTATTTGTTTACAAAACGTAAGCTGTTATATAAGGTGATAAAGATCATAAATATGTGACGTTGTTACATGCAATTATTTTCACGTGTTTGTCTGTTCTGTGCCTTGAATGCCCTCCAACTAGGTGAAGAAAATGACATCTTTCAGGGATTAGTTCCACAGTCACTTGAGGCTGGTCGAACTGCAGGTCACTACTGAAGAGGCTGTCTTGCCTTGTCAGTGGTGGCAAATTCCCACCGTGTTCCCTGTGCCAGCACTGTCATTCATGAGTTGGAAAACTAACCCAGAAAAAACCCCAACAACCTAATGTTTCAGATGGATTTAGTTCCCTTATCTGTTTTACTGCAGGAACAGTAGTGCCGGCACAAATGAGGCAGTGGAAATGCTATAGCTGGCTTCGGAGGGAGAAATGGCTTTGTTAGTGGAAGCTGGCACCTCACTTTGCTTTTTAAGCCATTGTGGAACTGTGTGATCTGTTCTTTCTTGCTGCTTATCTCTGACTGCAGTTTGGAACTTTGTGAGTAGAAACTCCAGAGACTTTCAAGTGGACTATTTAGTGCCTCTTGGTAAGGAATGCGGAGCTACTGGAAGCAGCTAAATTACTGTGGCAGGTTCATAGATATCCTGGATGCTGTATAAGAGAGTGTAAGTTGCTGGTTTTAAGTGATTTCTCAAGGCTTTGAGTTACTTTGCACATAAGACATCAGAGAGGTGTTGAGGGTTTTGATCATGGAAGGAAAACTTAAAACACGTGAATTGCTTTAAGTGGTTCTTGATACTGCAGACTAAAAATCTAGATCCATGGTGATCTTACTTGCCGTGAGAATCTTCTTTGGGTTTTAATCCCCAGGAATTCTTCATGAAATACAGTAACAACAGAGAATTTACTGTTTGATGGATGTCAGTTTTATCATTTACTGACAGAGGATTCACGTTCTCTGATGGGTTTTAAGCAGTGTGGGAGCATGGAAGGGTCTTTTCTGCAGCATAAAGTGAACTTGTTATCTTAGAATACTGTGCAGCACTCACGGTACTAAAGTAGTCAAACTACAGAAATTTCAAGAGAAAGATCTCTACTGCATCTTATTAGGGTTCTTCCACATTAAGGGAAGTAGACTTGCTTGTTAAAAATTGTCAGTCTTTGAATAATTTAATTACGTCTGCTTTCTTTTCTACTGTTAATTTTATTTCTCTGTAGTCTACAGTTCTGTCACTGTACTGCTGGATTTGGGGGACAGCAACAGTGCATATCTCAGCTCCAAAGCTTCTGTAGCATTCACCCATTTATTGAGATCTCTTTTCCCGAGACCATAATAAACAGAAAGGTCATGGTTACCTCTAGATCTTGCAGAAATGCTTTGGGAAAGTGGAAAGAATTTGGTTCATACTGCTTAGGATATTTCTAGGGTATTTTTTACTATCACTATTCTTTAATAGCTAAGAGCTGTGTTCTGCTCTGGACAGGGTTGGTACTTAGGTCACCAGATGATGTTGTCATTGCTTAGTGTATCATCTGAAGAATCTCCAAGCAGCACCTGTCAGTGACAGGAATTTAGAATTTCTGAAGGTGTGTTACAGGTTTCATTTTATTTAACTTCATCTCAAGGACTAGTTTTTCTGAAGTCAGAACAGTACAAAATTTCTTTTTAATCATGCCGAGGGGAAATGCTGTCTGCCTTGTTTATAGGTCTTTCGGATGACTCTGAAAATGCAAATGTGAAGTTATATTCAGTGATTAATTGCATTGTATTACCTAGCAGTTTAAGAAAAAGCTGTCTGCATAGATTGTGCATCTTGGGGGAAAAAAGAGTGGGAGAAGTTTAGTTTTGATACCAACTTCATGTGAAACTGAGTAAGATGTTAGGCGTAACTTCTCCGACAGATATTTATTGTTATTAAAAATGCTTGTTACTGATTTGCTAAAAAGCAAACCAGTCAGAAGCTAGAATTAAAATTAAGATCTCTTTGGCAAATCTGTAGAGGTTATGTGAAGATTATAGAGTGAATAGTTAGCCAATTTAGAAGGCAAGTGAACGTATTCATGTGTGAATAATTGCTGTTATAATAGTTTGAGTTAGAGAAACTCACTTCTATAAAGCAGGATTCTTCTGACAAGAGTATTTCCACTGCCTCTGGCACAAATACTGCCAAAAGACTGGATATCAGTGGGGAAATTTCAGATGAGTAGTTTTAAAAGGAGTGATTGGAAAGGTGTTAAGGCACTGAGTTGCAATTGTACATACCGTGTTCATATTTTAAACAAAGTTCATGTAAATTTTTTGTTCTGTGAATAACTCCCATTCTGTTGCCTGCAGGAAGCTGATAGTGTGTCATGACTCATACTGACTAGAAAATAAAAAGTTTAGCATTCCACTCTTGATAGTTTACAGTCTTCTAAAATACATTAAGGTGGTGAAGATGGGATTCCAGTTTATTTTTTAGCAGCAATATATTAATCCATTAGTTCTCTCCACTGACCCTTTGCATAAGTTTTACTCTTTTACCTTCATCCTTTTGAAGTCATTATCAACTGTCCCGTAGGATTTAGTTTCCTGCCTGTTTATTTCCAGTAAATATAAGGAGGACCAATACAGGGGATGAAATCTGGTGTCAGTATCTATAATTTTTCAGATCGTTCTCTGATCCGTTAAACACTTCTCTATTGTACCACTCCCTTAAATTTACTGGGGGAATTAAGCAGGGCAGAAAGACTGGTGGTGGATTTTGTTTTTAAACGTATTCCTTGCCCAACTTTTCACTCATTTAGGTGCTTGACTCTGTGTAAAAAAAAAATAAATCTATGTAACAATATTTTGGTTGCTAAGGATCTGGAACCATAATTTCCTCTCCCATCCCAAAAGACATTGCTGCCTCACTTTTTGTTGTCGCTTTATCCTAATTAAAAACAGCGGTAAAAAACAGCACCCATAATGTTTGTTCAAAAATGCTGCATGAGACACTGACTTAGCTGGGCTTGCAGACACTCACTTGGGAAAGACTTGAAATTTAATGAGATGGGTAATATAAGGATTAATTCCATTTTGCTTTAAAGTGATTTCTCTCACACCTAAGAATTTTAGGAATGTACTTGTGTGTTTGGGCAAGTTATGGTTTCTCATCACAGGTGGAGCTCACAGTGTGGACAGAAAGGATGTATCACTAAATATTGAAGTACAACTCACTGATGAAAAACATGTCAAATATACTTCACAATATATCTGATTTATCTATCTGAATTACTGCAAAGTCTGCCAAAACAGCCAAAAATCAGTGTATCTTAAAAAATTTCTACTTACTTATGCATTTAGGATGGACTAGATTTCCTTTGAAAGATTTCTGCTCTCCTTCTGTGTTTTATTTACTCATCTTTGGAGTTGCACTGAGGCTCAATCCATTGCCTAATAAGAGGATTATTTTTATTTTTGTCTGTAAATTTACATTACCCTGTTTAGGTTCAGATTTCATGCTTCAATGATTAGTGAAAATCTCTCGCACAATCTAGGGAAAAAATACATGAACTGAAAAGTTATGTGAGTAGGTTGTAGTTCATCATCAATAAGAGTGACACTTTAGAAGTCACTCTCACTGTAGAATTCACTGTCAAATCTTGAATATAACTGAAGGAAGGGGATTTTTCCCCCCTCAAATCTTGCAGTTCCTCATAAAGATTATTTGTAACAATAAATTCACATTCCAAGTGAGACTGTTTTTATTGCAGTGTGATTGTATCTTTAGATAGCTTTAAAGTTAAAAGGTGAAGATTTACTCCTAATGTAGTTGTTAAACTACCTGCTTACATACAGCACTCATGGGGAGAAGTTCTGAAGTACAACTGTGCTTCTGAGTGGCTGTAAATTAATTCTCAACTCTTGTACCTGCACAGTGCTTGCATCTTCAAAGCAAGATCTTTGTAACTCAGTGTGTGGTTGGCAGACACAGGTGTAGGACTTAATACCCCATAAATCAAAGCAACTTAGAAATATAAAGAACATTATGGAGATGCTCAGCATAAGAGCTCACTTCACAATGGAAGGAAATTTCTCAGTCTCTGGTTACTGTTGGCTGTGATTTTCACCTAAAGTAGTTGGCCACAACTTAAGCAATTTTGCAAAATAGAACTGACTTTATCATTGCTTGAATTTGAACATAGAAGCTTCACTTTTTCCCATTGTCTTCCTTGGTCTTCTGAGGTGTGTCTAGTTACTGCTTTTGGAAAGGATGTTGACAATAGCTTTAGGTTTGAATGGTCTTCCTCCTCCATCTGCTCATCACATTACAAATGTGCCCCAAAGCCTTTAGATTGGTACCTTAGTTGTATCTCACTGCAGATAGGTTAATAAAATAAAATGGCCTTTCTGAAAAATATAAAATGTATAATGAAATGTAAAATGAAAAATGTAATTTTTCAAAGGCACAGGAAATACAGCTAAGAAATAAGAAAAAGTAACATTTCATGGAGAAATAATGAAAAAAGGGTCACATGCCTATGTTGCTTCAAGTTGAGTAGCATAATATGGCCCTCACAGCTGGCTCTGATTGGAGTAATAGGTTGGATTAGAGGCTTCCTCATGTCCTGAATTATTCTGAAATTATTCTGAATTATTCTATGAATCCATGGATTGCACTTTCATTTGTTTTATTGTATAATCATTTCAAATCACTGATGAGCTAAATAGGGAGAATGAGAATAACTGTCATTAGAGTCTGCATTACCCAAATGAGTTACCCAAATTACTACAGCATTACTTAGCTGTTTTAGTAGAAATTTCTTGTTTCCATAGTTTAGGAATTGAGTGGATGATTGAGTGTCCACTCCTTATACTTGTAAAATTCCTTATAACCTCTAATTTGCTTGCATTCAAATGGACACTTTTAAATAATTGATTACCTCGCACAGCACCATATTTTTATATCCTGGCCTGTTTACTGAGGGGTACCTGGGCATCTAAAAGTGTTTGTGTGGTTTTTTTCAGTTCGAATAAGGAGAAAATCGAGACGGCGCTCACAGTGGGGCAAAGGCATTATTAAGAAGAGGAAAGTCAATAATTTAAAGAAAGATGAAGATGATGCAAAGTTTGCTGATGACGAAAATCACGGTGAGGACAGTAAATTGCTGGAAAATGGAGAGCTGGAGATCAGCACTGACTGCATTGAGGAGAATGGAGAGGAAGCAGGAGACCTCTCTATGACAAATGATGAATCCTCTTGTGATATTATGGATATAGATGCAGAGCAGAGGCTTAACAATGGGACATCAGGAAAGGAAAACAATTTTGCATCCACAGAAGAAGAGAGCTCAAATGAATCCCTGTTAATAACAGACAGTATTACCCTGAGTGCTGAAAAGGAATTAAGGAAGGACTCTATGTTGAAAGGGGACTGTGTGAATGGAGAGACATCTGTACACAGCTCCGAAGGTGTACCTGTTCCAGCCTGTCATAATGGTAAAGCAGAATCACTTGGTGCTGTTTCACCCTGTGACAACAGTGATTGGTCTAGTAACAAGCAAAAATCTCTATCTGAAGATCAGCCAAAGGAGAAAATGGAAGCTTCCGCTGAAAGTCAAGGAAATGATCTGGTGACAGCAGAGTTACCACACTGCAGCAATAATGAGAAAACACTACAGAGCACAGACATTGAAACTAAAGATGCTGAAGCAGATAAAGAAGGTATAACTTGTTTTCCATGTTTCTGACTTTATCTCAGTGTCAAAGTTAATGTGTGTATTTTTCACTGTAGTATGTGTTATGTTACAATTATTGTAGTATAGTAAAATTTTATTAATTGCTGACTATTTACTTGAGACTTAGTATACTTACAGCACTTAATTCCACAGAGAAAAATTAAAAGTGCAGTCTTGACTTTCTGTATTTTAACTTAGGCAAGAAAGTGTATCTCCACACTAAGACTACTCTGTTCGTATTTATCAGCTTTGTGGGAAATAATGAGGTAACATTAAAACAATAATATTTTAAAATCTTATAAATAGCGATAAATATAATACATATTTTGGTTTGTAAATTCTGATTTATATTTTTATCTACATTACAGATATTGACTGTATCTATATTATTGACTGAATATTATAATGGTATCGGAGACATTGGGTAAAAAAGCATAGAAACAAAGAATGTATTCCTTTAAAAACTTGCTCATAGCAAAAGCCAGATTGTTGTTTATCTGTTGGAGAAGGTATGTGGCTTTGGAGTCACAGTGAACACAATAACAGTGCAGGAGAAAGATAAGGAGAAGGAATCGTGGTGGTGTATAAAAGAAGGGGCCATGTCCTTTGAAGACAAGAGAGATAGTTTCCTCAGGGAACAGAAATAGAAGCCTTATACATGATTGCCTTTTTAATGAGCTTTCAGAATTATCTAAAAGAATGAAATCTTTACTTCAAAAGTTAGCGCTGAAATTTACAAAGTAAATGAGCTTTAATGAGAGATCTGAATTATGAGAAGATTACTGTGTACATGTTGGCGGTGTTTGTACATACATATTTTCTCTAAGGGTGAGGAGAATAATACAAGAAAGGTTCTGGGAATATCACAAGAAGAGCATGATGTGTTAAGAGCCTTTAAGTTTCTGAATTTGGTAGGTGAGTTATGTATGATTTATGATGGTTGTAATAGCAGGGGTCCTCAGAAGAAAAGGCATTTTAAATAGTTGAGGAGAAAAATAGTGAGTGGATATAGGGAGTGTTTAAGGAGATAGGAAAATATTTTGTTCTTTGCAACAAGATTGGTCAATAGCTTGAATACAAAGGTGAAAGAAAACAGAAACTTGAGGTTTGAAGTAGAGCAGATGTTGAAATACTGTGGTGATGAAGGCATGGGATGCTTTAGAAAGAAAAGATGAAGATTTGTTTCACTTGAGCAGAATTTCAGCATTTTCTTAGTGTGTGAATTTATCTTTAAAGCTGTTTAATTTGTTGTTGGATATGATGAGAAAACTCCTAGTGGAATTCATTTTTCATTCAAAGTTGGCACTGCAGAGTTGGGTTTTAAAGATTGCCGTTTTGTGTGTGTCTTCTGAACTGTGGGTTTGTGCACCTGTAAACATTCATAATTCGGCAAAGCTGATGAATAATGTGCACTGCTACAATCTTGCTTGATTCAAAACGACCCAACAAACTAAACAAGTCAAATCAAACTGAAGTAAAGAAATATTGGCTGCATTCTGTGGGACTGACGGTGCTGATAATTTTTTTTCAAATTACAGGTTTGTTCAAAAGCAAGAAAACGCGAAAAGCTGCTGTGGAGCAGTCAAAGCCCGCAAGTTTGGAGCAGGTTCCAGAGGAACCTTCACATCCCTTACCCTCTGTGGTTGTTGACCATGACAGACTAAAGGTAACAGAATTGAAAAAATAAATGGAGCTATTAACAGACTTCATGAAAAAAGCTTCCTTTCTGTGTTCTGAAGCAACATTTCTTTTAGTTTTGACTGCAAACAAGTATTATGATGGTGGTGACCTTTGGAAATGATTTGTTGATCAGTGTTTTGTGGATGAAAAGTTAATAAAACTGCTGAATCCTTACTGTCCCATCATTACTACCCTTATAATCCAGTAATGACACAGCAGTCCACTCTTAATTGCCATTTTTGCAGGTACTCATATGTGTTAATTGGCCGTGCCAGGTACCAGGAAACTGCTGGGTGCCTGGTAATTGGGAGTTAATATCATCTTTTCCTGTGTAGGTATACTTGGAGAAAATTTAGTGGATTGGAAAGCAAGGGCAATTTGTGTTAATGTTTTGGCATTACAGACTGCTAGTTAATTTTCTTTCAGTTTTTTTTAAGCAAAGTTACAACAAAATTTGATCTCTTCTGTTGTAAAAAGTAGCTTGGCCTGTTGTGACCTATGAAATTTAGATCCCATTTTCTGTGGAGTGAAGATGATAATCTCTTTGGAAACCATAGAATTGTTATGACAGGAGGGAAAAAAATCTTAAATGTCACTCTTTGCTACTATGTAAAATACTTTCACCTTTGTTACTAGAAATTTTACATGTGTTGTGTCCTCCTTCTAGCCCCTTCTCTTTTTTTGTTCGTTTATCAACATTTGTGGAAGTCCAAGTGTTTTCATGTGGTGATAATTTTTTTCCCTGCCAGTATAAGTTCTTAAAAATGTCTGCTTTAGCCATCAAAGCAGTTTTTAGGGTTTGCTTTGTTACAATGACTGACTAAGATGAAATAGGATGAAGTAGCCTTCCAAAAGAACAAACAGTACCCCAGCTTTACTGAGTAAAAGAATCTTAAGAAGAAAAGTGTGGGTGTAAGCAGAGAAGTGAAAAGAGACATCAAGTCCTTTTTGTATAAACATTGAAGCAGTGGCCTTGCTGATACCCAGGTGTGGTTCATTTCATTTGTTTGTATCCCTTTGAAGGAGGGCTTCAGAGAGACATTGCCCTTCTGATTTGTCCTTATTTTTTTAAATTATTCTAGAAACCCTCTTAACTTCACCTTTTGTTGTTCCAACAGAAACTGCTTGATGTGGTAGTTAAGAAAAGTGACAACCTGACTGTTGACCAACTTGAGAGATTGTATTCACTCCTCAGTCAATGCATCTACAGACATCGCAGAGACTATGACAAATCACAGCTTATAGAGGTGATGTTGTACAGCTGCTTTTATTCTTTATCTGAATATTGTGAGATAGGCTTTTCAGAAACTGTTAATCTGTCAATTTATTGTTCTACTAGCAGGCAAAACCTTTAATAGACTTTGAAGAAGGTATCTATAAAAAGAAAAAAGCTTAGTGTAGTAACTTAGAAACTGGTGGTTTCTAAGAATGCTTTCTTCAGAAGAGGATTAAGAGTTTAACCTAAAAGAAGGGAGGAAAAAGAGGAGAGAATACAGCAGCATGAAAAGCATATGCTAGCAGAGTAAAACGGAGTCGCAGCAGTTTCCATGGACAAGACTAACAGTGGATGTGAAGTGCTGATTTCACAGGCACCCTGACCTGGTGTTGCTGCAGCTGTATTTTTTTAACTAGGGCAAAACCCCCCTCTGCTCCATGCAGTTTGCAGATTCTGACTTTCATACGAGGCCTTAGATGTGTGAACACTCTCTCTTGGTCAGTAAGTACAGTCTTGGGAAGGTCAGTGCAGCCTGGTGGAAGCCAGGTGTCTGCCTTGCCATCATCCTTTGTCACTGAAGTGTTTGCCCTCCAAGGCCTCCTGTACATCAACAGCAGATTGGTCATTTCACCATTGGCACAGGCTCTGTGTCTGCATTTCCTCCATCACCACTGTTCTAACTGCAGAGGGGTTTGGATCAGCTTGCTGATTCAACTGATAGCCAGCCCTGCTGAGAAAAGGACAACAATTGCTACTTTCCAGTTGGATCACTGAGCACTAAGTATTTTTCTCCATGAATAATTTACAGCAAAACCTGGAAAAGCCATAGTGGGAGGTTTTGTAGAGCTCCTGCAGAATAATTTTCAAACAGTTTTCATGCTATTCCCGGCCATCTTCACCTAAAAATGTGTTGAAAGTCTGTACAAGATGTTAGGTAGATTAAAAAGGCATTTGTCCAGCAGGAGTGTGTAGAGACCAATCTTTACTTTGATTTTCCAAACTGTGCAGACATGTGATTACAACTGGGTCACCAACAGCATAAGTGTGCAGTAAGACTTGAACTCATGCAGTGTACCACTGCAGTGCTTTCCTAATACATATTGAGCACATTAATTATATAAGTGACCCTAATAGGCCTTGATTTTCTCATGGACTGTCATAGTAGAGTGCTTTTCTGCATTAATACTTCTTTAATGAGTTCCCTCTTCTATCGTATTTTGCTAGCAGATAGCAGCTAATAAACAGAAACGTCTGTATCCATTTATTTATTTGTTCAGATTAAAAATAGTATCACAGTAAGTACTACTACTTAAAGTAACTCTATTTCTGCTTCTATTTATGATTAGTTAATGGTCTGTGTCTCTTGCAGGAGATGGAAAGAACAGTTCATGTGTTTGAAACATTCCTGTGAACTCGTCAAGATGGGTGGGTTTTTCCTCTCAAACTGCTCATGGGAGAGCAGTCCTCTGAGCCATTCAGTTTCCATTTGCACCAAGTATGTGCAGAGCCTTGGTCTTAAGTGCTCTCTCTTTCTGTTTCTGTTGAATTTGGTGCTATTGTCTCAGGTACCTGAAACCAACCAGCCTACAAGAACCAAACGGAACTTCATATAGTTGTATCTGATATAAATAAAGAATACAATGCCACAGCTTGGAGATTTTTGGTGCTACAGAAACTGTTCTCATTCCTGCTCTTGTTCACTCTACATGCATTATCTTTGGGGAAACTTCAGGCAAAGTGAAGACCAACATATACAAGAGGACTGGAAAGAGCAGATCTAAGTTGAATATTTTTAAACAGGCAACCTTTTTTTATTTTTTTTCTCCAATTTTTCTCTTCTCTGGGGTTATGGACAAAAAAAATCTGTCCTAAAGAAGGCAGTGATGCGTTGTGGTAGGAATCTTGAGTAACTGGATGTACAGTAATTTGGAGATGAGGCTCTCTAGAACTGCCTTTAATGTGCCTTTTAGTCAATTGAGAAAGATAAGGCTAAGCAATTTGTTTGGATTATAGCAAATGGCAATGTTAGAAAGCTGTCTGCAGAATGAAGATCTCCAGAAGGATGAATTGTATTCTCTTCATTGGATGGCAACCAGTATTATGGTTCTATAATGCCTGTCTTACTCTACAGAACTAAACTAAGACACACTGAAAAAGCCACATACTTTACCAAAATGGTGAAATTCCTTTTTCATTGGTATATATTTTGTTTTAGAAACAAGTTACACAGTGAAACTCTTCTGTGTTGCTCAAAATGAAGCATTTTCCCACCATGTCCTTGTTTTCCAGTGTGAAGGAAAGCAAGGTTAATACTGGCAGGTTTTGTTGGGAAGGTCTGTGTTTGTAATATAGTTTGGACTGTGCAGTGCAGGCGAGAACACACTATAGTTGGTCAAAGTCCTGGAGCCCAACCTCAGTTGAAAATAAAACTTCTCTTAGGTTTCACAAGTTGTTCCGTTCAAAGCATTGTTACTGTGGGGAGGATTGGAAGAGAGCCTTTTGAATCCATCTTTTCTAACAGTTCTCTGGGTTGGAATTGTGTAGTTCAACACCTTTCCTTTCTGGCAACTGGAGAGAACAGTCTAGGCAGTTTTTGTGTTTTATTAGGACATTACCTGGGCTGGTTTATTTCACACCCATGTGAAAAGTGTTCTAGAGCAGTTGGCTGGTGTTCCCATCGTGAACCATTCGTTGTGACTGTCCCTACGTAGCTGCAGAAGTGTCTGTCCAGAAATATGCAACGCAGTGTGATTAGTTTTTAAACAGAGAAAACAGACTACTGCAGAGATACTGAGCTACCTCAGCTTTTTGTATTTTAGTTACCAACAGTGTTTATGGAGGACTGTAATCACGCTGCTCCCGTGTACAAACCCAGGCTTAGGGACTCGCCTCCACCTCTATGGCTCGTGCCAGGGTAGTGCTGCAGAGAGAGAAAACGTGGACCTTGGGCTACTGCAGTAATCCAGTGTGCTTTGTCCATTATGGTTAAACATCTTAGAGCTTTTTCTCCCCCAGATGCCACTGTTTTTCTTCATAGGTAATGACAGAAAAAGGTTTTAAGCATTCATGTACATCTAGTTACACCTAAATGCAACCCATGCAGAAACACTGTATTTTTTAGGTGGGAAAGTGCGATTAAAAACAACAAAAACAAGCAGAAAACACATTTTGAATGAGATTCTTTGATCTCAGATTTGATTATGGGATTTTTTTCCATGTTTCATTTAGTATTTATTAGCATCATACCTGTTTGAGATATTTATGTGTCTGGTACATTAACAGCATTTTGTATTTTGATGGAAATTGTTACAAACTTTAAGATTTGATTAAATGATATGTAGCAGATTTTTTGTAGCAAGTTTCTGATAAAGGGGTTTTTTGCAAGTCTCAGGTTCTTGCTGCAGAATTTTTTAAAAATATTTATTCCAGTTTCACTTACTCAAAGAAGTTTTTGTTCAAGTAACAGCAGCACTTGTGGAAGATAAAACTGCATTCATTTTTAAGAAGATAATAAATTTATATAAAATAAAACAGTTGGGAATTTTAGTCACCAGTGAGTGTAAAAAGCAAGTTTAAGCTAATGCCTAGCATTAAAAAAGGTTCTAAAAGGTCAGGTTTCTAAAGGAAAATTTTTACTGTCAGTTGTTGATTGGGGAAAAATCATTAAGAGGCAACTTTGCTAATTGAGGAGCTGCCATGTTGTTTTAGAGAAACGTAGCTAATATCAGATGTTCTAGTGGACAGCTTACCCAAAACGATATACTCGCCTTCTTAGCCCAAATAACCACACTTCAGTTTTTGTTTTCCTTTACAGATGTCTGGTGGTTATAGAGTTAAAACAGCTGTTAATCTATCCATGTGGTCTAAACTTGTTTACTCTGTATGTTTTTTTTTTGTTGTTGTTTTTTTGGTTTTTTTTTTTGCCACATAGCACTGGCAAAGAGTTTGTACAAATTGACCTCTCTTCCTTGTTTCTTGTTGTGAAAATTGCAAATAAACTCCTGTGTGAGTCCTTGTGCTGGACTCTATGGAATGTGGCCGGCCAGGAGGAGGAGGTTTTTTGGGGGCCTGGGGTGGGGGGGCTGTTTTGGAGTGATAGTTGCTCTTGGGTGATGGCTCTGGAGTTAATTGTATTTGCAAGCTTGAATCTCACCTGTGATTATTTTGTTTTGTTTTGTGTCCTCTGTATTGTTACTTGATTTCCTCATATGCCAATGTATTTATAGGAATACTGGGTTTTGTAATATCTTGTCTTCCTTTTTTTTTTTTTTTTTTTTAATTAAGTTGGTGAGTCAGCGCTGGTTTTACCTTCAGTCTCCTGAATGGCAGTTCCTGCAGCTGATAGTGTTTTATTTTGTTTTTGTTTTATTTTGTAATCACCACATAAGCTTGAATTTGGGCTTGTACTTGCATCTTTTGTATCTTGTACATTGGGTTATTTAGACAATGGGGCGTCCTGTTTGGTTTCATTAACGTGTGTCTACTTTGTGGATTAAGTAGACTTCCTTCATCAGCTATGGTATATTTTGGATTCTATAGTTTTATTCAGAATTGTGTTTAAATTGATGTTTTGCATTTTGACTCCATTTTACGTTAGTTTGAAGTAAGTTATTTAATTTTTTTGAACTTCTGGAAATTTTGAACATTTTACTGTAATTTGTAATATAACTGCTGTGAAATACTTGAATAAAGATGACAAGAAAACACAGCTTTAGCTCCTTCAAAAATGTATTTAAAAGAAATGCTGCCTCCTGGCTTAAACCAGTCTTTTCCTTACTAGGCCTTCTTGGTTTTGCAGCTCAGATGTGACACTTTGGGATCTGGCTGTTTAGTTATTTTGAGCAGTTTGGTCCAGCTTCTGTTTTCAGTGTTTGTTCATTAGAGAAATGGCTTCTAATGAGAGGTTTTTTTGTTTGTTTTTGTTTTGGTTTGGTTTTTAATTTTTTTTTAAGGAAATACTCTTTCCCTTCTGTTTATTATATTTAGCAAAATTGTTTTTTACACCTTTGGATTTGCTTTTTGTTTTGCTTTTTTATAGATGAACTTTTGAGGTGAAGGACACAGAACACCCTCAGACATTTCTCTCTTTTTTTTTTTCTGTGTACCTTAAACTGCAGGGCTCCTGGGCAAAACTTTGTCTGACTCCAATTCCACTTTTATATGCAGCTTTGAAAGCACAATTAGATGTGAAATTTAATACCTGTTGTATAATAATGAAGTTGATTGCTGGGAACCTGGGCTGAGCGTGGGCAGGTGTGTTTTGCCCTGAATGGCTTTGCAGGTACCAGCACCACACTTGGGTTTGCAGTCTGAATAAAGCAAGTAGAGGGTGAGGTCTTGTGTCTCTGTTTTTCAGGAGTGAGAATGGCCATGTTAACAGAAAATAGATTCAGGTCTGATTTCTGACAGTGGCTGTGAAAATAACCAGTCGAAAGAAAGAAAATATTTGGGAACTGACAAAAGGATTCTTGTAAAGATACTTAGTGCATTTTGAGTAGTACTTCAAAAGCATGATTTAGTCAGAAATAGTTAGGGTGGGTGTTCCTAAAGCCTTAGTAGATGCTTGTGCAACATTCATATTTGTCAAGTGTTCACTGCTTAATGCTGCTTCCTTCTGCTGCTGGTTTATGCCTTGAATGTAGTTTTGAAATCCAATTTCCCATATTTCCTTAAATTTGCAGTGCTGCACATTCTCTGTTTCCTCCTTAAGCTCTTCAGGTAATTTATTTAAATAAATTAAAAATTAAATCCTTTTCTTCTGTATCTTGGGTAGGATTTGGACTTGTAATATATGGGGTTTTAAGCCAGCACTGCATGTGAATAAATTCTGCAAACTAAATCAGTAAACTTATGAACTGATTAATGAAGCCAAACACTTCATTTTTTTTTCCTCCTCCTTTTACGCTTCACTTGTGGTCATGTAACTATTATGTAAAAATGAGGGATTATAAACTTTAACACTAATTAATTCAGCCTCATTCCATTTCTAGGTGAGTCATTTTTTTTCCAGTGTGATCATTTGCATAGGAAGTATATTTTGGTTGAACCCACTGCCAGTAGATGGTTGTGACTACTATGAAATTCCATTTATTTTAGAATTGCATTTGAGTTATGCTATACTGAGCCTTCCTTTTATTTCAGGAAAACTCCTTTCCCTTTAAAAGTATGTTAAGCAGCTAAGACTTGAAATGGATTCATCACTTTTAGTGGAATGTTAGTGTGAATCTGGCCATTTGCATTGGGATATGCTGGTGTGGAATAATGCTGCTTTCAAGGCTCAGGTGCCAAAGGTGATGTGGTGTTCAAAGGCTCCTCACATCCAGATACAGGGGTGGGGCAGGCTGGGGCACAGCTTGTTCAGGCTCCACATTTGGGGTGTCGGTGATGCAGCCCCCAGGACGTGTTGGCCAACAAAGTGGGGCAGGTTCTGTTGGGCTGGACTCCTCTGGTTTGCTTCTGTCCTCCAGCAATCTGGATTTGGCAGAAATGCACAAATCCCTTGGATTGGGTGGCTGCTTGGAGTGCTCACGCCATTTTGTCATCCTGGTTTTGTTGTGGAAATGAGAAAATCCTTTTGCATTGATTTGTCCCATGACCCAGAGATGCCTGACTGTGCCTATGTGAAAGTTTGTAGGAGTTTGTAGAAGATGACCTGTCCACTTTGGGACTGCATTGGGAGGAAGGAAAGACTTAAGGTCAACTTTCAAAAGGACTCCCTTTGAAATATTTATTCATCAAAGGCAGTGAAACAGAATATAGAGGATTCATTCATCCTAGAAATTACGTTAAATTTGGACTCAATTAGTTTTCTAAGAAGGAATCTTTCTGCTGTAGAAGAAAAGAAAATAATGTTTTAGCTAAGAACCTATTAGTGATCACCAAGGCCCCAGCTACAGTTTTGTTGTAAAGATCTGGCATTTTCCTGCTGACTTTGTTACACCTTGTAAAATCCTTTCTGTGGGAAGGCTGCCTGGAAGAACAGTGATACCTGATCTTGGTGATAGGGAAGGACAAATTGCTACGGCATTTAAGGTTTCTAATGAACATAATTCTGACGAAAGTTTTGAAATGATGCCCACTGTATTCTCTGTGACATTACAAAAGGTTTAGTGTGATAAAGCAAATGTAACATGGATAGTCACATGTTGTATGTGACTACTAACATCAGTTTAGTAATAAACTACTGTTTTCTACAGACATGTCAAGTATCATAAATAAAAGCATGTAAGACTACATTTTCATTAAATACTGGAGATTTAACTGATATAAAATTAATGTCTTACCTTTATACTGGAGTTAGACTGCTTCAGAGTCTTGCTCTAAAATCTAAAGCATGTCCAGCAAGAAAAAAAGCTTTTTATTAAAAATAAAAAGCTTCCTTTTCGCAAGATTCAGGACAGCCACAAAAGCACGAGCTGAGCATAAATTTTACACTGTTAATCTTGTCAATGCATGAGAATAAATTTTGGAAATGGAAATGAGCTGACATCTAATGATGATTTTAATGTTCAGCAATTTGTTACAAAAATTTGGGTTTATTCACGGGGAATGATGCCAGCAGAAAACACTGGTTTGTTGAATCGGATGCTGTGGCACGTATGATTTAATCCCCTGCATGCCCAGGGCCTGCTGACATCTGAATGGCTTAACAGTGTTTTTGGGAAAGGCATTTAGTCTGCAGAGTACATCTGCCTGCTCTCTGCACTTTTCATGGAATAGTTAAAACTCGTGGGTAGAAACATGTGCCTCATTCCTCATTTGTTTTGGTCCAGCTTCAACTTCCAGGCTCTGCTTCTTGTCATCTCTTGGTGTTTTAGACTATTCATGCCTGTTTTTCCCCCCCATGAAGACACTAATTCATTGTGATCAAGTAGCCTCTCCATTTTTTTTCTGAAGAACAAGATTTTTATGGCTCTCACTGCATTTTCTCCAGCCTTTAAGTCAATTTTGTGGCTTTATTCTGCAGTAGGTCAAATTTTCAACATCTTCTAAACCATTTCTTCACAGAGGAGAAATTGATGTGATATTCCAGCATAGGTCCCACCAGTGCCATTTATAGAGGCAAAAATCACTGATTCCTATTCACTGTCCTTCTTTTTGCACATCTAAAGATCAATTTAGGCCTTTTACACCAAGAAATTTTGCTGGGAACTCTAGTTGTTTGACTCTTCTCAAGCTTGCAGCTTTTCATGGTGCAGTTCTCCATCCCAAATGTCAACGTTTCCCATTCCCAACTCTCTGAGGTCCTGCTTAGCTTTGTGAAGTTTTATGGGTCCCAGCCAGCCAGAGGAGCCAGCACCATATGTCTGACTTGTTCAGGCCTCATTATCCTTCCCTCAGCTAATCTCCATTTCCACAGGTCTCTGACTAGTGATTTATGTCAACATTTTCCTTCAAGAACTTTGGGAGAAGAGGATTTCCCCATTACTCTGATAGTAACAAATTGAGAATTACTCGAACAGATTAGATATTCCTCAATTAATCTGCCTTTTCTTAGCCCATTTAATATTTGCTGTCTGAATACTGTACCATGAGGAAGTTGAAGTATTTTGTCACATGCTGTTGAAAATCTATTACCTTATCAATCAAATGTGCAATCCTGTCAGAGAATGAGATCAGCTTTGTGTGATACAGCCAGTTTTCTAGAAAATCATTGTATTTCTTCTTATCCCTTTGATTCATGATCACTTGAGTTAGATACCATCTTTCCATTTTTACTTGGGCTTGATGTCAGGTGAATGCCCTGTAATTACCCAGTCATTTCACTTGCCCTTTGATAACTGTCACATTATTGGCGCTCTCTGAAATACCCCCATGTTATTAAAAATGAATGTCAGCAGGGCAAAGACTTTGTGGAGATGGCTGAGTGTTAGGTTGCCTCTGGAATTAAAAACCCTTTATCCAATTGGGAAAGTCTAATATTCTCTCCAGGTACTAAGCAGTTGGGATGTATTGATCTCCATGAAGGATCCCACTTGTGAAGGAGAAAACAAAAATATGAGCCATTCCCAAGCTTGCCACATTTCCACTCCTGATTTTCCCCGGAAAGGCTATGTGTGGCTTCTTTATGATAGAATCACAGTGTTAAGGATTGGAAGGGACCTTAAAGATCATCTAGTCCCAATCCCCTGCCATGGGCAGAGCCACCTCTCACTAGACCAGGCTGCTCAAGACCTAATCTGGCCTGGCTTTGAACACTGCCAGAGTTGGGGCATCCTGTGCCAGTGTCTCACCACCCTCACAGCAAAGAATTTCTTCCCAACTGTAACCTAAATCTCCTTTCTTTCAATCTGTACCCATTTCCCCTTTGCTATCACTGCAGTTCCTGTCAAAGAGTCCCTCCCTGGATTCCCTGCAGGTCCCCTTCAGTTACTGAAATGTTGCTATGAGATGTCCTTGTAACCTCCAGCCTCAGCTTTCTCTGCTTGAAATGTTCCAATACATAAACTGGGAACTTGCTGAAAAACTGGGCCTGAATTCAAACAGGTAAAATTGATGTAACAAGTAATGCAGCACTGCATTCACTGGACAATAAAATATCTAACTTACTAAAAGATTATTTCTTTTAATGGAAACAGTACCAAAGTTCCAGTGGGTTTGGCAGTTTAGGCTTGCTTTGTGACAGCTGATTATTGTTTCTGTGGAAGAGGGAGAGTGATTCTGGTGGAGCACCAGGCTCAGGATACTCTTGGAGCATTTGGTGTGTCTCCTTCCCTGTTCAATTCCCTGATCCTTACTTGGATGCTGTCCATCAGCACAGGGACATTGCATTAGAAATTATAGATTGCCTAAATTCCCAAGGTATGGAGAGAGATTGGCTCATTTCTGCCTATGAGACATATTTTTTATTAACATGTATTGTTTTTAAGGAGGTAAGAAGCTGATGCTTCTGTAGGACTTTCACAGGTGACCTTAAGTAGCTGTCTGCTCTTTAGGCACAAAAATGTAGGAAAAAGTCACTGCTGCTGGATAACAGCAAAGGTTTGATGCTGTATTTTGCCAGCATGAATCTTGCTATGTATGAACTCCAAAGGAAGAAAGAACACTGCTCAAAACCAACAGATTATGAAATTAAAAGCAGGAAGCCTTTTAAATCTTCATTGTACAGCCCATCACTAGTGAAAAATTCAGAGGCAAATACGGCTTGATGGCACCACTGGAGCTTCCTTCTCCCAGGTAGTAACTGAGCCAAAACACTTAATTCTGTGTGCAAAGCTACTGCCAACTGAAGTAGAATTTGTTTAGATAAAGAAAATTGGAATTTATTACTCTGTAAGAAATCTGCTAGCTAAACAGGACTTCCTGAAAGTAGTGTGTGTTATCAAAAGAAAAAACACTGGTGACCAGCAAAGGGAGAGTTGTTTTTCACAGTAGTCTGCCACTCTGGTTTTTGTTTCCAGGCTTCCAGAGCTCGGCTGAGGAGCCCACGATGTCAGCTCTTGCTCTCATGAATTCTAACCTCAGCGAGTGTTTAATCATGCCTCAAACAGCTTGGCTTTTTGGAGGAAAAACAGTGTTTCTGTTCCGGTATTGCTGTCCAGCTTAATGTAATGAGTGATGGGAACACCGTGCCCGGGACGCATCCATCTGCTTCCCTCCAAACCATTTTCTTTCTGGCCTTTTCTGCAGTCTGAAGTTATCAGCCCAGAACACTTGCTGATGATGGGAACTTAGTGCTGCCTTTGGTACATGCAGGCATCTCTACCTCAGCTGAAAGCACGCTTCAGCTCCTGTTTTTGAGCTGACTTCAAATGGGAAAGAAGTCATTAAGTGGTGAGCTTAAGGGTCTCATCCAATTTAAAAAGCTTGTATTAGCGTGACAAGTTAAAAATGTCCAAGTAGATACAGAGTCAGTGTCTTACAGACCTGGCACAGGTTGCAGCTTGCCAAGTCCTGGCTGCATATGCTGTGTGTAGTTTTATTCGATATTACATTACACTAAGTCACCTTTTTTGAGTGAGGATAGCGAGGCAGTGTGAAGCTTTGGGAACCATTCCCTTTTTCTCTGACAAATTCTTTGCGAGAAGCCAGGAGGATGGATGAGAACATGAAACCACTTTTGCCTGTTCCTTCTCTGCTGATTAAACATGTTTGTGCTGGTGGAGCCGGGCGGGAGCAGCTGCTCTCCTGGCTGATCCCCGCAGCTGCAGAACGCGGGCGCTCGTGCTGGTGCTTGGTTTGTCTGGACCCCTCCAAGGGCAGGCTGGAGTGTACCCAGCGCTCTTAATTAGCTGCTGCAGTTCCACTGTGCTAAGCTCAGCCTTAACACCTACTTGCAGTTAATTAAAAGATGGGGTTGCTGAGGTTTTATTAGTATGGTGTGTTTGCCGCTAGATGAAACAATGGGAGAAAAGGGGGATGGACGGCTTGTGTAAGTTATCAGGGGTAGGTGATTACCTGAACAAAGTGAACAGCCCCATTTGGAGACCACTCTCCTTCCCAGGTGAGCCAGGGGAGAGCCACACCAGCGAGCAAAAGAGTTTTTAATGTCAGGCTGCTGAGCCAGCCTGTCCCCCTGAATTTCTTACAGCTTTTAAGAAGAAAAACCTCTGAGCAGGTATGTGCGCATGATTCATTTGGCAAAAGTGCTCAACCAACTTCCCAGAGGGGAACTAAAATAATTTGCTCATACAGGTAAAGTAAATAGTCTGTGTCTTGCTCATCCTACCAAGTATTATTGACTAGTGCTGAGTAAGAGGTCCGTGCAGAGCCTTGATGAAAAGCTGGCAACTTACCCCACTTGGTCTGGATTACTGCAGCATGGTTTTGTCATACTGAATTGCAATGCTTTTAGTAATCTTCACAGGCTGTTCAACCTCAGCGACTAAGCCTAAACTAAAATGTTTAAAAACTGCAGTTCACGCTCTTAAATACTCTGTAAGAACCAGAGACAATTTCAATAAATGCTAGGCTCTTCCTGTTAATGTGCATGTTCCACTGTGGTGGTATTTGAGACTAGTTATATTTGGCTCATCTTTGTTCCAGATCCAGTTTTACAAGTACCAGATGACACCCTAATGAAACATCAAAGAAGCCATGAACGGTTGCATGGAATTGCTCTCTGAATGATGTACCCAGTGAGGTACAGAGCTCCCACACTGCATACGAAGGAATTTTGACCATAGGACAAATGCGGCTTTCATCTTTTAGACATTGCAGCAGCAGTGCAGCAGAAATTTTTGCTTTCGTTTAAAAAATAAAGTTAAAAAGCTGTTTATCAGGGTTTTTTTTCATTTCCTAAACCATCTTGAGCCCTTCTGTTCTGTACTTACTAGTATGTTTGGGAAAATAGATGAACAAGGAACAGTCTTTCTGAATAAAATCTAAAATTACTTCTAAGAGATTTTTTCTGAAATGAGAATGAAAGCAGTTTGGAAGCTTCTGACTGTTTAAGTATTAGCCATAAATTTTTGGATTTACAAGAGAAACTAGCTGGATGGAATGAATACATTTTCATCCCTGGCTTGGTTGAAACATCAAGTCCCCATTTGTGCAGTGTTTTTTCTTGACCAATCATGACAAAATTAATCCAATCTGGATGCTGAATCTAGATCTATAAATATATTTATTATAATATAACAAGAACTTAACAGTAAACATAAACTATATACAATACCATTACAGATAACCCTGTTTTTAATATTATTCACAGAAATAGCCAGTTTTGTTCCAGTGTGAGAAATGAAGAAATAAGCTAAATTGGAAATGTCGAATGTGTTTCAGTCTTGTTGACAGGTAGCACCTCCTTTGGAGGTAGACACACACCAACACTAAAATTAGTCCTGCCCCAGGCAGTTAGAAACTTGTGCTCCAATCTTTAGGTTCACACTTGCACCCTGTTTGACATAAATACTTTAAATGACATACTAGTATATAATTTTGTTGTGCTTATTATTTTTCTTTTCTTTAAAGAATAAATAAAACAACTGCATAACAAAGGCTGGAACCTCACTGTCAAAATGAGAGCCTTGAGTCACCCTATAGCTTGACTCAGCTGACTCGAGCACATTTTCTTTAAATACTGCAAGATACAAATGTCTTTATTTTTTTTAAATTTTCTTTTATAAATGATTATTAATAAAATAAGATGATTAGCTAACCATCTGCATTGATTTCCCCAAAGCTGTAGGCAGACCTCCCTCCATATAAAAAGGCTACTGTATTTGGTATGAAATTCAACTAGATATTGAATGCAAGATCTCACCCACACCCTGTACAGGACCCTCCTTCTTGAATTACTGGTATGGCATTTGGGATTTGAGTCTGCAAAGGCAAGTATGGCAACTTTTTTCCCTCTACTTGGACGGAAACCAGACAATCCTTAGCTTGGGGTTACTTCCTACTGGTGAATTTTAAGATTCTTTCCCCTGCCCCCTCTATGTTACCCAGTCCATCTCCCATTTGTTCCTTTTATGTATAAATTTATAAAGAATTTCCACATCACAATGCTCTCTGGATAGACAATATTTTAATATATATAAAAATATAACCCCTGTGCTGTGCATATACTTACAACTCTACATAGTAATAATTTGAAGTCTCTTACACTGGGCTTAAGTCTATGCATTTTTCTACCATGGGCTTTAAACTCATGTGTTTAAAATCTGTAAATAAGAAGTATAAGGCTTCCACACCTAGGAAAGGAACTTGAAAAATAAAGTAAAATAAAAAACTTCTCAGACTTTACATAAAAGATAGTGGCGAGTATCCCGAGGCAAGGAATTTTGGTTGAGAGCCAAAACCGAGTGCGCAGTCAGAGGAGGCATCTTCTGTGTTTGATGAGCACGTGGCAAACCCACACTACGCTGTGCGCTTTACTGTGGTTCTGGCCAGAAGTGAAGAGTGGGTTTAGCAGGAGAATGCCTCTGCAATCCAAACAGTTTCCATTTCGCACGGCGGGAATCGAGCACTGACAAGTGAATCAGCAGAAACCTGGAGGAAAAGGTTTAGAAACCCCCCAAGCCCTGGCATGGGCACAGCCTCATGTGCCCACGTGAGAATTACCAGGAGCAGAAACTCATCCAGCCCAACAGACCTTTTGTTTTCATCATTTTGCATGGAATTTATTACCATTGGCTATTCTTCTTCTCCCCAGTCCCCACCTCACTCTGTTTTTGGGCTCTTCTCTAGAGAACTGAAATACTTGTTTGATCTGATGGAAGACTGACATCAACGTAAGCCATCTGTCACACAAAATCTCTCTCAGTCATTGGTATTGAAAAGCATGTATTAGAAACAAATGTAGGAATCAAAGTGGTAAGGACACTTTGACCTTTCAAATAGATTGATGCCTAAAGTGTAATAGTAAAACTAATCTGCATGGTTATTTCAAGAATCAAGCTTGAGCTCTAAAGTAAAATGCAGATTATTGTTTTCCTCTCTTCCCCAGCTTAAAAAATATGAGAAATTCTATTGCACCTGGGTTGACCAAAAGCCGATGTCCAGAACAAGTGCCACTATAACATCTAGTGACACCCTTGCATTATTAAGTTACAATATCTTACATAGCACGGAGCTCTCTGCTCCTTGTTCACCAAAAGGTGAGGATGATTTTTCTACATTCAATGTAGACACTATTCAAGACTTTAGAGCAGTATGTTCACTGGCTGGCTTTGCTGCTTTTGTTCCTTAAGTAATAGTATTCCTCTTGCCTGCTTCCAGCAGGTACAAACAGTTCTCCATCCAACTCCTGGGGAACATCAGCCACTCTGAATGTACTTCTTGATTGCTACACAGCCGTGTCGGAAAACAGGGCAGGGCATATTTGGTAGAAGTGTCCATGTATTTGTTTTAGGGTCGTAGGCTTCCATGTTTCCCAGGGCAGGTCCTTCGCTGCTGACGATCCCACCAGTAGCATAGATTTTTCCATCCAGAACCACAGCACTATGTTTAAACAAAACGAAACAAAACAAAAAACAAAACAAAACCCAAACACAAAACAAAAAAGTTAGCTTGAGTTAGTTGTCTTACTGAGCAATTTTCTTTTTAGGCTTAAAACAAACCCAATCTTTTATAACAATGGGTAAACAATGAATACACTTCTTATCTGTATAAAGCTGTGTGAGCATTTCTCTTCTCTCTCCCTTTCTCTCCCCATAATTAATCCTTTTTGTGTTCCTGCCAGGTAGGTAACAGTTTTCTCTAATGTAAACAACAGATAAAAGTCCAAGTAAGATCCTTCTCCAGCCCACACCTGTGGGATCTGCAGCAAAAGCAGTAGGGTGGTGTCTCCCTCTAATGCTTTGCACATGCAAAACCAATCTAAGCAATTTGGGGTTTCCACCACCTCAGCTGGAATAAGCTCTTGATTCGAAATGGGGTGGATAAAAATTTCAAAATATCTTCTGTTGCTTCAGCTGCCTCCATGGTTGTGCCCTGGCATGGGGGCCTGGAGATCCCACTGACTTTGTCCTTGGGAAAGTGGATCTGGGGCACACAGGGCTGTGCAGCTGAGGGAATGACAGGGCAGCTCTTTGTTGGCATCTAAAGAAGATGAAAAACCTTACTGCTTTCCTAAAATGAAAGTGTTTGACTTCAGATACCGATGTAAATCAAGAATAACGGGGCTGGGCTAGTCCCACAGATCCTGGTAAGAGGGAAGGTGCATGGGAATGGAAGGTACATGAAAGAAAACTTGCCTCTTGGTCTCATCTCTTCCTTCTACCTTATGCCTTGGCCTCTTGAGCAATGGTGCACATGGCAGGACACTGCTTTGGGCTGATGAGGGTGGGGCTGGGGTCCCATGTGTGCATTTGGAAATGGCAGAGGCATCTGTATGGGAAAAGCCAATGCAGGACCTGCCATGTGCTCCATTCTGCCTTCCCACTGCATGTGGGGGGACCCAGAACTGGGGTTGTCTGCTTATATGCCAGGAAGCCCACATTTGCATTCCAAGTTGATTTAAAGGTGCTGTTAATCTGGATGGGGTTGATGATGGCTTTTCTGGTGGCTGGGTCCATTTGGAGAGCACCTGATGAGTGATTGTGTTGGGAAGGAAAAGGGAGAGTCGGAGAGTATGCTCCTGCCAGAGGATAGCAGGGAGAACAAGAGAGATGGGAAGATGAGAAGTTAATTGCAACCAAGAAGGAGGCCTAACAAGGTGGAAAAGTGTAGTTATCCTCTAGGCTTGGTAAAAGCAAAATAATTTTGTCTGGCTGATTTTGAAATAGTGGGAAGAGGCAAGTTAAAAAGTGATAAAGGCAAAAGCCAGAGAACGCTGGAAGACACAGGATGAACTGAGACTAAAATGGCACCGACAATGCCACGTGCTTCTGAAGAACACAAGACTCTGATGTCCTTGTGGAGAAGCAGAGCCTGAGGTTAAAAATAAACTCACAATGACAACAGTGAGGCCTCAAATAAGCCTAGTCCCTGGGTACTGCCAGGAAATAGGAAATAATGAGAATCTTGTCAAAATAACTGTTAATCTGAAAGGAGGAGGAAGGAGAGAGAGAGACTTGAAACACTTGATTAGAGCCTATCCACAAATCAGCAGGGCTGGATGATGCATAGCCCAGGCTCCTGAGGGAGTTTGCTAATGAACTTACTGAACCACGGGTAATTATTTTTCAAACGTCAGGGAGAAATGGGGGAGAATAAGGACTTGAGTAAAGCAAGCGATGTCCTGAAAGATGGCTTTGAAAGAGAAGGAGCCCACCTCCAAAGGAGCCAGAGCTGGTGGCAGAAGCACTGCCTGGCAGGAACTCAGTCCCTATGCCCAGGAGGAGGCAGAGGTGGAGGGACCAGCCCACCCACTAAATCACACAAACGTGCTAATTAAATCACAGTTTTGGACTTAGGATATTTGCTCAGGGGTAGAAAGCCCATTTCTGAACAGGACTATTTAGGCAGGCTGGGAATTACAGCTTGAAAAATCTGGCCTGAGGAGGAGAAAGTATTGACCCACCCTAGGCTCCTGATGTGGTGGAGGGGCTGCTGAAACGAGCAGAATTGAGAGTTGAGAGATGAGGCCTTTGGGAAGTGGCTGCTGTTTCGTTTCACTATTTTTTTCCCCTGGACTGTGAATTTGAAAACGATGGAAGCTTATTTGTTTGGGATATGGTTTAGGATGTGGAAGAAGATCTAATGTCAGAGATGGACTGTGGTACAAAGCAACTCTGCTGCCTTGGTTCTCTAATGAAATGCTGATTACTTATTACAGCAGTACTCCTACACAATGCTTGATGCAAAAAAAGGAAATAAAAATTAAATGAGTTATCAGTTTTGTTGGGTAAAGTGGGAAAAATAGAACATACTCCAAAAGATCCCCAAAAAAGATCTGTCTGAAGAACTATCAATAATGGGCAATTGAAACAAATATTAATGTGGAGCACGGAGCCTGAGGCTGCTTCCATCAGTGCTGATGATCAAGGTCTGCTGCCCATGAATGACCTTATTTTTAATTTACTGGTGTGGACATGCTGGTGTAGATGGCAGCACCTCACAAGATCTCAGTCACCGCTGATATACAGGGCTGGTCTACCACTCCCTGCTCATTAACTGATGAAATTCCTCTGCATGGAGCTGTTGGTGTTGACAGGAAGAATGGAAGGCCCAGAGGGAAGACTCAACAGATGACCATCGGAACAGGAGCCAAGCAGCCACCAGCCCTTCCTTGCTGGCTCTGCGCTGCACAGCTGGAATCTGGCCTTAAGTGCTGCTATTTCCTTGTTAGGGATTCCATCTCATGTCAGATCTCTAAACAGGGATGTGGGTGCTTTACAAATTCTTGTGGCACATCTTAGCCACCCACATTCCTTCCAGTGAGATCTTTTCTTGTGGCACATTTAGTAGGAACTACTTTGAGCCAGAGCTGCTGCCACTGCAGAGCAGCTGAGCAGCCAAGGAAACCTTCCCAAAATGATCTGGGTCTGGGCTCCTCCCCAGCCCATGCTCTGGATTTGGGGTTACTGTGAGTGGGCAAGTGCTGCCCTTGTTCTCTGGAACCTGGGCTACAGCCCTGGAAGGAATTCCTTCTCAGGGCCTGGAACAAGCAGCTCATCCCTGTACCTTCCCATCATGGTGCTAATACATTGGGGAAGAAATGGATGCTTAATTCCACCCTCTGGAAGACTGTATGAATTTTAAATGGTGATTAGAGCAACTTCTGCTCCCTCCGTATGCAATTCCTGTAGATAAGACTGGCATAATGCTTAGCTTGTGAGTCATGCCTGAGGTTTAGCAAAGCAGTGAGCTGCTCCTGCCATGAAGAAATAGTTCACAGTTCTGAGCACACAGTGGGTCTTCATATGTTCAGGGAACTTTGGAGACATTCAGGAATCTCTGGGGCTAAAGTAGCAGGTAGGTGCTTAAGATAATTAGGAGTTTAATCCTAAAATTGCTGCTACTTTGTAGTATTAGGACAATCACTGCTAATTTCTGGGATCTTAGGGAACAGAAAACTCAAGTGGATTCTAAAACCTTAAGTGAGTGGAAAGGAGTATGCTCATTGCTCTTTCTTCTTTACTGTGACAATATTTCGTTTCTCCCCTCCCTTCCATCCCATCAGCTGTAAAAACATCGTTACCAAGGCTGACATATAAAGAAAGAAATAATTACAATAATTAGGATGCGAGTTTATTGCTTGGTGCCATTAATCCTGAGAGATAAAATGATTACAGGCTGTCAGAGCCTGGGAAGGAAGGAAGGAAGCTTTGTGCCAGAGAGCCTTGCTGCAGGGGCACAGACCCTGGTGGCTTTGGGGCAGTGACTTCCCTGGCTGTGGAGCAGACAGACCTCCACCCCTCCAGCAGAATGTCTGGGGAGAAGGTAATGGGCATCCAAATGCAGATCACTTCAGCCACTCCTTAAAAAAATGAGTTTCAGCAAATTATTACCATGCAGGCTAATGAATGACCCAGCTTTCTACTCTGCAGGTAATTACTGCTGCTCACTAAGGATTCTCCTGCCCTATGACTGATTCTCCTGGGCATCCTTCATTTCCCAAGCAATGCTCAGGGTCGGAGGATCATGCTGTGACTGTCCCCTGACACTGCCATGGCTCTTCTGATCCATCTGCTGACCTCCACGAAGCTCTGGATCACACTCCCAGGAAAATTCCAATGAGGCTGAGGTGTGCCAAGGGCTGCTGGGGACCGTGACTGGTGTGCTTGTGTAATCTGAACACTCTATACATCTCTTCCCTGCCTAAGCACCTTTCAGTCCTTGCCCAGGCTGAGCAAATGGCAGGGAAGGCCCCTGTCTGACAGCTGCCTGTTATAGGACTTGATGGACAAACTGCATCACTGAACCAAAAAATCAAAGAACATCCCAGGCAGAAAGGGACCTTGAAATATCATCTTTTATGGGAAAGGGACACCAGATGAGATTATCTTGTCAAATCACATCCTGAAAACCTTTGGTGATGGGAATTCCACCACATCCCTGGGGAGGTTATTCCAGTGAATCACTGATCTCATTGTGAAAAATTCTTACATCATGATGAAGCCTCTCTTTGTGCAGCTTGTACCTGTTGCCCCATTTTCTTCTCCCATGGCTCCTTCTCAAGAGAGAGCTTCTGTCCTCCTTGTAGCTGCTCTTTTGATGCTGGAATACTCTGTGATGCTCCCCTGAGCTGTCTTCCTGGATCTTTTTCCAGGGAGAAAAGACCCAACTCTTTCAGTCTTCCCTCATCAGGCAGGCTCTTGAGCCCTTTGGTCATCTCCACAACCCTCCTCTGGACCCTCTCCAGTCTATCTGTGTCTCTTTTGAACTGTGGGAGCCAGAAGTGCTGCCTGACAAGAGCTGAGTAGAGTGAGAAGATGAAATTCTCCTGATGAGCAGTAAGAGTTGGAAGTGGAGGATGTCAAGTATTTTTTTCTGTATGTTTGGGAGGTGAATGCCTGGTGCTCTTGCTCCAGCACTTTTCTCTCCCAATGACAAGCTGGACATACCATCAAGCAGTGGGACTACAAGAAATGTTAATATTATTACTCTTTTAAAATTTCCTGGAGTCCTAAAGATCACATCAGCCTCATCAGGAAATGTCAACATGTAATTTTTCAAAATTCTGTCTTGTAACTCTCAGGGTTGCCAAAGATTTGAAATGAGCTGAATTAGTGTATTGTTTTGACTGTCTGAAGCTTAGTATCTTCTGAGATCTCAAACAATGTTCTTCTCTGTCCTCATTCCTGGCTATGCATGCAGAAGCAAAAATTTATTTGGAGCAGTTTCATGATCTTTATTGAGTATAATCAGTTAGGTTGACACAGGATTTGCCTAAAGGGGGGGTGGGGGGGGGAGGCAGAAATCCCTGGATTTATTAGTGGATGAATTTCTTTCCTGCCCTAAGATTTTGGGAGGGCTTTACTGGAGGTGGAACTGAATGATGCTGGTGGGATTCTTGGAGTTGTCCTGTGCAGGGACAGGAGTTGGACTTGATCCTGGTACATCCCTTTCAACTCAGGATATTCTGTAATTCCAGGATGTTCCTCAAGTGGATGGAGCTGGTGTTAGGACCAGGGAAGCCTCCAGGGTCTCAGCCCCTGCAGGGTGTTGCTCTGGGCAGTGCCAGGCAGAGCTCCAAGTGCCCCATGAGCTTTCTTTGAAACCAGGGACCTTTCTGAGACACCTGCAGGTGTTTTGCAGCGCTGGAGCAAAAGACATTGCTGGCCCTGTGTCTGTGGGTGGTGGCAGTCAGGGAGCCAGACAGCCCCTGCCCCCCAGCCAGGCTCTTGTGTCACACAAGGCTGGAGCTCGGGTGGCCGTGTCATGCTGCCAGGAGTGTCATCTTTACAATGAGATGGATGAATGAGGGTCCAGATTAGTCATGGTCAATTAGGAGGATATCATGCCCCTTCCTGGAGCGGGATTATTAGTGTGGGTGTTTTGGCCAAGCTCCAGTTATATTCTCCCCTGCTCTGTGAGCACTTTCCCTTGCTAATGATCCCAAACCATCACGTGGCATCATTACTTGTTGCTGAAAACCAGCAGTGCTTTACTCCAAAGTCCACAGCACTTCAGTAATGGCCTGAGAGCTCTGTCTGTATCAGTTATGCTTTAATGCCCACCACAATCCTTCATGTCATCAGCTCCTACAGAAATTACTGCCAGTAGGCTGGTGTAGCAGTGGAGCACAGCCCCACACACACCTATGTTTCCCTCCAGATGGGCTGGAAGGTTTTGGTTTTCCCTTCTGCACTACAAACACCTCCAGCTGGAAATGCTGCCACCTGAACACATCAGCCTTTGTGTCTATAGGTTCAGGAATGGCCATTGAGGAAACCTGCTCCATAACAGCTGCACCTGGGAATATCCATCCAAACAAGCCGTGCTCCAACATCTTCCAGTGCCTGGAGTCACCATGAGCTTGGCAAGGTAGAAAGGAGCCAGCCTGGGGAGGCTGCAGTGGGTGCTGTAAGTCAGCAATGCCTGGCAGGTCAGTACAGGAGGCACCATGCTTTGCTGTTTAAAAACAAGGCATTCCTTGAAAAGAAGAGGGGGAGAGTGTGTGTGTGTGTAAAATGATCCTCAAACTGACCCTGGTTTTGTGCTGTTCAGCCTGAGTCAAGGTTTTATTAAAGATTTCCATTCAGCAGAACCATCTAATAAATCTTACTGGTTAGCAGTCAGAGAAGGAGGAAGAAAATGCTTTTCTGGTGTCTGTTGGGAATTGCTGGTACTAAATTAGCTTCTCTGGAATTATTGCTGGCACCACCATGCTGCTGCTGTTGCCCCGTGGAGGCTCTCGGTAGCACAAGCCTGTTTGCACGCTGCTTGCATCCTAAGCAAGCAGAATATGGAATTTTTAATCATGCACAGGAACGCATTTGGTATTCTTTTCACTTGTGGAAAAATAAACCCTTGAAGGGCACTGCAGGAAGGGAGAACTCCTGCCTGCAAAGGGAGGCCTTGCCACTCTGAAGGGGAGGGATATGTGCAAGTCTTTTTGGAGGGAGGTGTCTGGCAGAGGTGTCATCATCTCATCCTGGCTTTTCATTCCTGTTGGCTGCTGTCCATCATCTCAAGATCCTGCAAATAAACAGGGGCTCCCAAACTGAGACAAGGTGTGTGGCAAAAGGCTCACACTTGCCTGATGTTTGGGAAATGTCAGATATTTCCCTCACCTGTTTTGTGGAAGGTGTTCAGCCTCTTAGTGAATTTTAAATTGCTTCATGCCTCTTATAGCTATTTTCTCATTTAGCACCATCTTTCAAAGGGTTAATTCTACATCAGCATGAATTTCTTATTGACTTCCATCAGGCTGGGCTTAATCTGAAAATGATCCTCAATTTGCTCTTCTGTTGACTGTGAGCTGGAGACCCGAACCATTTATTTTTCATTTTTCATTAAAAGTAATTTAACTTGATATTAAAACCATTTAAATGGACCTTTAATTTTTCACAGGCAGGGAATGTCACATAGATTTCTTTTCCCTCTGCTCGAGGCTATCATGCTCCCTCCTCACTAACATGTAGAAACAAAGCAGATAAAAATAAAAGTGATGCAGTCAAGATTTTTCCCAGCAAATTCAGTATTGAGTGATTCCTGGTGAGAGGAGATCAATGGCATGCAGTTAATTTTTAAGTTGTTTATGTTGCTGCTTTTAAACCATGCTTTTTGTGATCCATGCTAATGAGTGGAATGAGGAATTTATAGATTCATGGGCTAAGGTCAGAAGGGACCTCTGTGCTTAGTTAATCTGAGCTTGTGTATGTGCAGGCCATGGACATTTCCCCAGGCAGCATCTCTCCTGGAAATGTATCTAATCTCCTCTTAAAAACAGCGAGTGTTGGTGACTTCACCCCCTCCCTTGCTGCTTCTCTGTTTAATTATCCTTGCTGTTGGAAAAGTGCTTCACTTCAAGGCCAAGATGTGTAACTTGACTTTCCAGGCCTTGTAACCTGCTACACCTTTGTGTGTGAGACTGAAAGCTTCTCCATTTGCTCCCAGTGATCAAGTCACATCTCAGCCTTTTTTTGATAAACTCCTTGAGTTTCATGTCAAAGGTTTGATTTGCAATCTGGGGTCGTTTTGGCAGCTTCCCTTTGAACTTCTCCTGATACTCTCACATGTTGATGCAGGACCCAGGACCTGCACTAGCTCTACCCAGCTTCAGCTTGTTTTCATTTTGGTGTTTGGGCTTGTTTTATGTCTCCAATATTGCACTGACCTTTAATCCAGAGCATTGTGATGCGAGCTCATGTTGTGCTGCTCTGAGTGATCTCCTTTATGTCCTCCTCTGAGAGCCTGGCTTTCTAAGGGAGCAGGGCTGCTATGAGTGTGCTTCCTCCATGTCTTACTTTGTATTTAAAATACCACTGCTGGCTTGAGACAGTTCAACTGAGATATTCAGGGAACTGATAAAATAGTTCCTTCTGTAACATTTTGTACCCAGTAAGTGTTAAGCCCCCTGCAGCCTTTATCAGGAGAGATTTTCTATTACCTGGATTGTTGATAGATGTATTAAATAACATTGAAGAAGAAATGCTTGCTACCAGTGGCCTTGCTCCATGATATCTTCTCATTAACAACTACATTTTGAGATCTGTCAGTGAAGCAGATTTAATCTCTCTACCATGTGCCTTGTTAATTCCATATAATGCCAGCCAAATACCTTGGAGAAATTGCAGTATATTACAGTTTCACAGTTGTCTTTAGCAGCCAGGCTTGTTGTATTACAAACCAAAACAAAGAACCAGGCTTCCCCACACCTTTGGTGGACTTAGCAGTGTCAGATTTATGGCTGGATTCAAGGACCTTAGAGCTCTTTTCAAACACAACAGGGTGGTTTAACAAGCCTCATTTCCTAGAAAAGTGCATTGATTAATCTTCATTATTTTATTAGCATCTAGTTATTTGTTGATGAAATCCCAAATTAACCACTCTGGTATTTTGCAGAGGACCAACATGAGGCTGTGAGACCACTTACCTTGATGCTGGTACTTTGCAAAATTAATTGCTGCACTGAAATTCTCCTTTTCACCTTTTCAAAATACGGAAACACTTTAGCAGTGCCCTGATCCATTCTCAACTTGAAAAGTTATTAAAAATCAACATTAGTGGTTCAATCAGCTTCTCAACAAAGTCTCTAAAGACACCTGTGTCTAAAACAGCTGGGTTGCTGGATTTGAGAATATAAAGAGTTCCCGTCTTTCCTTGCTGCCAACAGTGACTGCTTTTGGTTCCTCACAGCAGAACACAGAACCAAACCTCCTTGTACCTTTCCAAATACAGATGAGAAACACCCACACAAGAAGTCTGTATTTTACTTTGCTACCTCATCAGTCTCATCAGCAGTGGTCTTGTAACTGATTCAAATTACAAATTTGATCCCTCAAGTTTTTATCTGTCTTTCTTTTTACTCCCATCAGCCCTGTCTCCCTCATCCCCCTGTAGCAGCAGCAGCAGGTTTTTAACCTATTATTTATTACTGCTGACCCCCATCTTCCCTATTTCCATTCACAGATTTATTTAGGTTTTGTCACAGCATTACATGTCTTTAGGCTGATATAGTTTTCCTTGACGGTTTCCCAGTGCATTCAAGAATCTTTGAAACGGTGCCTTTCTTGCTTCCAATTATATGTATTTTTTTTTCTGACCATTCCACTAAAAATGTGGGTTTCCTGTCCACTGTTGCTTTAGGCATTAGAAAAAAAGCCATCTTAAAGTTTGAAGTTACTTTTTATAGATGGGTGGCAAATTCTACTTAAACAAAGCCAGTTATTATGGTGCCTGAGCACTAGGGAGTATTTAGGTCAGCAGTTCACCTTCCTTGGTCGTTCTGTTCTGCAGGGTGCAGAGTAAAGCATCCCTTCATGTTGAAAACCTTGGCAAGTTTTCAGGTGAGGTGCTCAGCCAACAGCTGAAATCAGCCACGCAATTTCTCTTGTATATTTAACAGATTCTTGTTACTACTCACAAACCTAAGATGTTCAAAGAGCAGCTCATCCCTCTCTATGATGGATGGGAAGATGCAGGAACATATCAAATGTCCAAGTCCCTCATGTTTCATTTTACAGCTTTACAGGCTCTAATCCTGAGTGGTGTTGTACCCATTATTTCTGTTTTTCAGGAGAAAAATATCATTATATGCTGCCTGAGCACTGCAGTCCTCATGCTGCTTTGCCTCCTGCTAGAGTGGAGGGGCTAGGAGGATGTGTTCTTAGAGCAGGGAACAGGGCAGCAGCCACTGGGATGGAGCTGGCTCAGGACAGAGCTGCTGCTCTTTTCCCTCTGCTTACAGCAATATTTGCTCCAGCAGCCAAGAGAGGGCGCCCCTTAAATTAATAAAAGGAACGGGAAAAAACGTGAAAATGGGGAAAAAGTCAGCAAAAAGAGAAAAAGTGAGCGTGATTTCTAAAAGGCATTTTCTCATCCACATCGAAGTGAAAGGCTAAATCCAAGTTAAAACAGGGAGGTGTGGGGCCCAGGGACACCCCTGGAGCAAGGTGCAGCTGGCTGAGTATTTGGAAGATGTGTGTCTGCTATGGGATCTGCTTCTGCCTGTGCTGCTCTTCCTCCCACCCCAGCCAGTGTTTGCTGGGACAGTGCCTGGCACATCCCCTCCACCCTGGCTTGGCTCAGAGCCTCAGGATGCTGCTGCTGCATCACACATGGATAACAAACCTCACCTGGTGCCTGTGGCAGTGTCTAGAGACCAGCTGTGGCTTTTCCAGGGAAAGCAGCAGCTCAGCCCTACCCCAGCATCTGCTCTGTGAAGGGCTGCCTGTGCACAGCCCAAAACAAGCCTGTCTTTCAGCAGCAGCCATGTAAAACTATTTAAAAGGCCTTTAAGTGCTGCCAGTACCTGCAATGGCTGCCAAGTTTTATTTTTGTCAGACAATTTGTGAAATGTGTTCAACTTGTAACCACAATCAGGGAAACAAGCCCGAAAAGCAATCAAAACCACCTAATAAATAATAGTAATTAATACTGGTGTGTGGTGCTTACTCAGTATTCTTTTTCTTTCAAGGATCTTTTTAATGTTCCACATTATGGTCGTCTCTCCTACAGAGGGTATTTATCATCCTCCAGTTGCACATGGCAAACTGAGAACAGCATTCCTGTAATCACTGGAGGAGCCCAGCACAGATCCCTCCCCGTGATCCGTCGTGCCTGAGCGTGAGGAGACACGTGAGCCAGAACAGACTGCTGAATGCACATTTTGGGAAATGCTGTGTGCCTGAGCATGTACAGAAAAGAGATGAGGAGAACCCCCAAATGGTTCACACCTCCCTTCCCCTCTCCCCTTCACTTGTAGTAACTTATTTATCAACAGAAAATGTTAAGGCACTGGTAATTCCATTTTTTCTCACCTGCAGAACTGCCTGGAGTGGTTCATGTTGGGACCTGCTTTAATATTGCCTTTCTCTGGGTCATAGATGGTGGTTGCTCGTGCATAAGCTCCTCCAAGAATAAAGATGAACCCATTGAGAGTGACTGCAGGAGCATATTTGTTATCTGTCAATGGAAAGCAACACTGAGATCAGTTTTAGGCTCAGGTTTGGAGACTGTTTTTTTATTTATACATTCCCCTTATTTATAGATAAGTCACGTTTCTCTAAACCTCCAAGGTTAGGGAAAGAAAAATGAGGAAACCTTTCCTGGTTTTGTTCTCTTCTCCAAACTCTCAAAGGCCCTTTTAAAGTTCATCACCTCTCCATCCTCCAGTATGTGCCTCCCTCTAAACTGGTAAAGAACAATTATCTTCTCCTGAAGCCTAATGGAGTCACCACAACAATTCCACAGTTACATACAAAATTGAGATGTCAAATTGTTACAGAATTTTGAATTGCTGAAAATTTTAGCTCAGATGCTTCCCATGCTTGTGCAGCAGCTAAGTATAGCAGAAACCCACAGGACAGAGACCCTTTAATAATATCCAGTAGTTGATACTCTTTTATATTGTGCTTTTGCTTGTGGGAAGGTCACCCATGCATTTCCAGAAGATTTTCTGAGATCTGATTTCTTTTTCACCTTTATGTGTCTCATAAATTCACCTGCATTTTTATTTTCAGATGTGTGTGTATCTCCAAGCAGTCCTGTAATTTAGCAACAAACTGTGTTGAGGTTGGGAGTTTGAAATTAAGCAAATCTCTCATCCTGAGTCAAGTTCAATCAGATTTTCTGAGGGCACTTTAAAATTCTTGTTAGCTGTGGCTTTATTAGAAATATTAGTAAAACTAATCATAAATTATTGAATAAAATAATTCTAATCTAATTAGTTGGCTTGTCCCTTATGCTGCTAGCATGCCATATGCACATTATTAAATATGAGCCAGTTGGGCTGAAATTTCTCATGATGATGTCTGTCTTGATGAGATACAGTTTTTTAATCAACATTTCTGCGAAACCAATCAGCAGTGTCTGGGAACAAAAGATGGGAAAATACATTGCTTTGAGTTAAAATAAGCTTCACAAGCAGTTCTCTAAGAGGCAGGTGGCTTAGCCCTTTGGGGTGTGAAATGCATGTTTTCTGGGAAGCCATCCTGGGGTCAGGGAACGCATAAAAATTCTCCATTTGTAGCTATAAGTTAAAGCCTTTCCAAAATCTGCATTTTCATATGCTCAGGAAAGGCTGATCCTTCTGCATGTCCAACAGGGCATCAGACTGGACACAGTCCTGCTGGTTTCAGCTCCTGCAACCTCCTCCCAAGGGGACCTGTGGGCAGAAGCTGGAGAGGAGGTGAGATACCAGCTTTACCGTGCTCTTACATCTCTGGTACCAGCCTCTACATAACACCAAAGGGGTTTATATGTTCCTCCCAAATCTACAGCATTATGCCTGTGTCCTTTAGGAACACAGAAAAGGATGGGCTTAAACCAGATCCAGCAGCTTCATTTTGGGATTTGCTTACCTCTTGCATGGTGTGTTGTAACCCTGAGGTTCTTGCAAAACTACCTTATTCCATTAAATATCTAACAGCAATTTAATTTGACAAGAGTTAAGCAAAAGCTGATGAACATCTCCAGAAGAGAGATAACCTCCTTAATTGAGGTTTCAACTGGTAAAACTAGAATGAAAAGAATGGTTTTGTGCTGTCTGCTTCTGTCCCAGCATGGCCAGGGGGTGGTCTGGCTCAGTTCATCCCACCCCACACTGGCACGAGCCCAGGGGGACCTACAGGGGTGAGGCACCCAGCAGGCAAACAGACAGAACCCGTGTGATGGGTTAAAGTTGAGCTCCTACTACGCTGAGTATCTACAGGCATATGTCAAAAAACCACGGCTGTATTAGGAAAATGTCACTGATCCTTGGGAACAGATGGGAAGAAACTAATTCATCCAGAAAATAGAACAAGGAGTATTCAGTTTCCTCACGGTGCCACTAAGCCACTGTAATTCATCAGAAAGGCTTATCTGTCCTAACAACCCGGCTCGCATCCCTTTCCAAATCAGACTTGCATATGTGACATTTTTTCCACTTAAGACACTCACCAGAAATTTTCCATATTTAATTATCACATCTTCTTGTTTTTTGGTTTTTTGTTTTTTTTTCCCTCTGACTAGCACTGTTTTGCAGGAGAATGAAACTCATACATTAAAAAAAAACAAACCCTCAGCTCCCAAATCTCACAGGGAAATTTTTTGGGGCTCCCTCACAGCAGTAACAGTGACTTCTCAGGGGACTGAATCACTGACTTCACATTTCTTTTTGTTAAAGAATGAGAGGGAAACCCCTTGGGTATTTTTGTAGTGACTTTTTTTTCCCCCTTTTTGAATAGGCAGACAATCTGATATTCTTTGTCTTCCTTTTTTTCAGAGGCAATCGTGTTTGATTCTCAATTTTTCAATACACCTCCTATCTGTTGTCTTTTTACTGCTTTTGTCTTTAGCTATAATTTCATAATTTCATAAATTCATATCAAGTAAGACTGAGACACAGAAAAATCCTTGCTGCTTCTTTCAGGAAGGCAGTTTTTCACAGAAAGTCTCTTCTTTCTAATGAAGATTTGGCAAAAAGAAATGAGGGACACCTCTCCAGAAACAGGTAGAGAAGAAGCAGTGGTTTGGATTTTTTTTTGTTTGTTTTGTTACCATGGGGACAGAAATTGTTCATGGATACTGGGATTTTGGAAACCTCAAGTCATCATTCCTGATACTTAGCTGTAGATGATTTCCTTCAGTCTTTAACCTTACTTCACCTCAGCTGCAACCTTCCTGTGTTGGTGTCTTTTTCAGGGCTTGGTATGCTCATGCAAACTCTCAGGACACTCCAATTTCTGTCACTGTTTGAAGTCCTTAACATGCAAGGCAGTTGCATGGCAGCTGGTGGGGAGCCTAGTTTTTGTAGAAGCGTGTTCTGGTTGGGCTTTTTGGTCAATGTACAGCAAGCTGGAGAGGAGTTGGACAAAGCTACTGGGTGTGAACATGAGCTTCTGTGTCAGAGGCTTCTGTGAGGTACTACTGAGTATTTCAAAAGGCTGCTAGAGAAAAGGAAGAGAGGGGAGAGGAAGCATGGAAACAGAGAAGCAGCCTCCTTTCTTCTCCAAAGTCTTAAGTGCTGAGGCTGTTGTATATAGTAATCCATTTCAGGCTGGAAAATCTTAAATGGGATTTGTCCAGGTCAGCAAACAGACTTGAGATTAGAAGGCAGAATAAATGTAAATGAAATAATACATAAAGGGTAATCTTCCCTCCAAGTGGATAACATGGTAACATCCCTCTCCTTTTCTGTTGCTACAGGAAGATAAACCAGTAGTTCCATTCTGTGTCAGGCCACGGGAAGAAGGAGTGTGCACCCCATGACAATCCCTGAGCCAGAAGTGTCTTTCACACGGGGTTGATGATTTAAGCTGCTGTTGTGCTCCTGGGATGTGTCCCTGGCTCTCACATCTCTCCCTGCATTACAAGGCTGAGTAGCACAGACCTGTTTTCCCTTCCATGATTGCTCAAAGATCTTACACTGCCTTCCAGTAATGCACTCATTCAGAGACTGAAGGGGCACTGCAATGAATGGCAGCAGCACTTCATACAGAAAAAGGTTATTATAACCAAGCTAGTTAAACACTTTTAGTGGGAGGAAGAAATGCAGGAGTGCCACCAGTCCAGGCAGAACTCCATCCAAATTGTATCCTGGCAGGTGTGGGTGCCTGGTGGGAGCTTGATGCACTTGATGGAGCAGATTAGAGAACAGAGTCTGGTTAATACAAACTAAGCCCGCTTTTAATAGTCAGTGCCTCTTCCCCTCCTTGAACACTCTTCAGACAAACTCAAGAATGGCACAGCCACAGGATAACCAGGAGACTGTGATGTGATCCTGAACACAGCTCAGGTGAGGCCCAGGTGAAGCTGCTGCATGAACAGCAAGGGCTTGGATGTCACCCTGCAGGCTCAGAGCTCTCCTGGGAGCTGATCTCTTGCAGATATGCAACTGGCTGCCAGCCCTCTGCCTTCCCCACTGACCCTTGAGCAAAGCCTCCTTGCAGAGCCCAAAGTCGAGTGTCCTCACTTGCAAACACCACATTCTGTGTGTGTGTGGTGGGCATGGCCCATGCCAAAAGCAGGAGGCTCCACCTGCCACTGCAGGGCAGCTTTAGCATCAAATTTATGGGCACAGTGCTGATGAACTGAAGACTGCTGGTAAAAGAACAGCTATGGACATGAAGGAGAGGTAGGAGTGAAGAGGACATTGGATAAACAGCAACACGAAAATACTGATTTTGCAGGGCAGAGGGCAGAGAATAGGTAGGGAAACACTGAGGAATGAAAAAGTCATTCTGAAGGGAGCACATGGCATGTACAGAGGAAAAATGGATGAGATAAAAATTCAAGCTTAGTAGGGTGAAAAACTTTAAGAACTCGCCATGGGAAAAAAATATACTGAAGAATGAGATGAAACACTCATTGCTGTGGGACTTTCAGGTGAAAACCAGCCATATTCCCCTACAAATACCAAACTATTGGCCTTGAGAGAGTGCCAACACATATATCTGATTTTTCTTGCAAAGTAAAAAAATTTTAAAAAGTGCCATGGGACAGTGCAGTAAAAAATCTCTGTTCTCTGGTTCTCACCAGACTTTAAAATTTAATAGTCATAGTAATTAAATACTGGTTTTCTCGCAATCAAAAAACATTAATAAAAATTTTTAATTCCACACTGACTGTTCAGAATACCTAAAAAAGGTATTAGCATCCTGTCATGAAGGCACAATGTGAACTAAAGGACAGTGACCAAGTAATTTGGCTTACATAAAATCCCTGCCTTCAGCATGTCCATGGCCACCTTGTTAAATAAGATGAAGCTCAGGAAGCTGGGCATGAAATACATTTTTAGCACAGCTATATAGGACACCTTGGCCAGAAATGGAAAGGCAGGTGCTGCAAGTACATAGCTGTGGTTCATTTATTCACGTAGGGCTTTCATTTTTACATGAGAAGGGGATGTGCAATGTGGTTTACTATAAACATGCAGTGTGAAAGCCCTGTGAGGCTCCGTTCTCCCAGGGACATACAGCTGTGGGCTGCACTGCTGCAGAGGATGGGGCATCCTCCCCAGATGTGGATGTGTGTGACCAACACTTGTCCAAAGGATTCCACAGCATCCATGTGCAGCGTCAGCGAGCCTGGTGTTGTACCGACTGCTCACAGGCATCCACCTCCCAACGCCTCCTGACAGCTGAAGCACAAAGAATAAATGGGAACTGGGAGGGAATTCACTGCATATTCCTAAAAGAATTCCAGGCAGAAGCACAGGGAGTGAGCTGCCTGACTTGCTATCAGTTCCCAGCCTGTATCTCCTCTGCACAGGCAGCATGTCAGTGTCCACCAGCCTGTTTCACCTCCACTCAGACTGCACAAAACACGAGCCATGATTGATGCCAGTGTTGCCTTGGGTTAGGCTGGCACGTGATGCTTTGGAAGAGATGGACCTTTAGGGTTCAAACGTGCACCATGCTGCATTCAACTCACTATCATAAAATACCACAGTGAACTGAGACAAGTGCTTCTGGTCTAAAAATCCCCACAGACCTTGGCTGCTTTCAATACCTGCAGCTACTGGTGCATATCTGAGCATGCTTGAGGCCATTTTAAAATAAACTGTTGTCCTATCTGAGGTCAAACAGGTTTCACTGATCTCGGGGTGACTTTGTAACAACTCACCATCTCAGCTGCATCAGCTCAGAGGTACACCTTAGGAATTCACAAATCAAAACAAAAAGGCTCTGACATTGTCAGAGGCACCCTGGCAGTGATCGTGTCAGGATTGATCCCAGCTCCATTCTGCAAAAGGCTTCTTCTACTTCCTCCTTCCTTTAGACTGTGCTGTACCTGGCACTGCATCCAGCTCTTGGGGGGATGCTTTAAAAATACCAGTGATACTATGGTTTCTGTAGAGCTGGAGAAATTAAACTATATTTCCAACATTCCCACTGCCTTGTAATGAAGATCAGGACACCAGTTCACATTCCCAGACATTCTCCATGGGGGGGCCATTTTTCAGACTCTGTGTTATTTTAAGTTATTTGCAAGTAAACTGATGCTATACATTATCCAACAAAGAATTCCTTATTTATTTTATGCCTTCAGCTTAACTAATGAACTTTGCACCAAGAAAACATAAATATAATCTTCTAACTTAAAGAGTATCTTTAATGTCTTTTTGTACTATTAAGAAATAATAGTACAACTCTATTAGGACAATGGGTGATGAACCCAACTCTGGATGGTTAGGATGATTTCTTTTAAGTACACATGGTGTTGACACTTGCTAGACTCTAATGAGCCCAGGGGATGATTCCTTAGCTCCTGTGGTACTTGTACTATTACGTTAAGGAACAGGACTACAACTTCACACAATGCACTCATTTTTGCACTATGCTGCGAGTTCAGGAAAGCCTCATACTGTCAGGCAGTGGATTAAAGGAGCAGCAGCAGCTGTGGGCACGTGATGGAAAAAGGCAGCAGTGGGGTTGTTTGTGCTGTTGTCTTACACAAACGTGCCTTGGGCCGGCTCAGGGGCTCCATGCCGCTCCGTGCTGCAGCCTGTGTCCTCATCTACCAGGAACCCCAGCAAAAGGGTCGGAATCAACAGAAAAAGCAGCTTATTCTAAGTTTCTGATGATGCTTAAGCCTTACCTGAACACCTTACAGCTGTCCTTCTATAATTACTTACTTGCTACTTCTATTGCTCTAAGGCTAAGTAGTGAGAAGAGGTTTTTTTAAAAATCAAGTCACAGTTTCAATATGAATAGCGAAACACTGGAACAGACTGCTCAGGCAGTAGATGCTCCATCCCTGGAAACTTCAAGGTCAAGTTGGACAGGGCTCTGAGTAAACTGAATTACTGAAAGATGTCCTTGATTATTGCATGGGTTACGTGACCTTTAAAGATCCCAAACCACTGCACGATTCTCTGAACTAGGAGGTGAAGGCAAACCCCTCTGAAAGCAGCTTCTCTGCAATGACTGTGTGTGAGTTGTTTCTTTGGCCACTTGGGTGCAGCCGGAGCGAAGGCTGGCAGAGCCCAGTGCAGAGCAGACAACCCAGGTCAGCTGCTGCCTGCAGGAGCATCCTGGCCAGGCTGAGCACCAAACCTCATTTCCAAAAGCAGCCTCAACCCTCAGGGTGCAAATTGCAACAGAAAGCAAGGAGGCTGCAAACTTCTGAGTACTGTTCTAATTTTGGAAAGAAGTCACCACCTCTGACATTGGCTGGTACATTGGAAAAGCTGATTTCTCATCTTGATCTTTATGTTGGGTTCATAAGGGCTGCATAAACTAATAAACAAAGTTTTAATAAACTACGTCTTGAAGCTGTCAGCCTCTGAAACACATATGCCTGTGGACACCACTGATAAATCTGAGTTCAGAATGCCTGTCACTTCCCACGGGACAGGCAGCATTTTAACAAACCCGTGAGTGATAATCCAGTACTCGAGCAGTGCTCTCAGACCACATGGGACAACACATGATGTCAGCATGAAGTTTCACTTCACTGCACTTGGAGTTTTTTTAGATCTAAAGTGGCTAATTGTTCATACCTAACAACTGATTTCTTTTCTCCCCTGCTTTGAACCCATCACTTCTAGCTGGTAACTAGTCTGTATTAATGAGTGACAATTGCCTTCAGCAGAAATCCAGATAATTGCTTCTCTGATATAATATCCATACACTCCTGCCAATATGTTAGAGGGATATCCCCTCCCACCCCACAACTCCTTTGCTCTCTGCAAAGGCACTGAGATACCTGTAGCACAGAGACTGGCTCGGACCCTCCGCGTGCCTTACCGATCATCGGGGACTCAATGAAGCTCCATGAGTTGGTCTGGGGGATGTAGGACTGCAGCACGCCCGCGGCTCGGCCGGCCTCGTTCACCCCCCCAAAGACGTAGATCTTGCCCCCGCACACGGTGGCCGCGGCCGAGTGCACGGCCTTGGGCAGGGGGGCGATGGTCTCCCACTGGTTGGTGATGGTGTCGTACCTGGGGATGACAGAAGGTGCAGTGAGCTCAGCTGAGCAGCACTGGGCAGCACTGACAGGCACAGAAAGGCAGCTTGGCAAGCAGAAGAAAAGCAGAGGTGGAAATGTATTTTTTTTTTTAAACGTCTTGCAAATTCAGCCACTTGGTAAACGGTGTAATGAATGCTTTTCTCTAAGGTTTTAAAACATTGATAGAAGCCCAGAGAAAGCTGGTTCTGTTTTCTGTATATGCCTCTCAAATCTCATTATAGTCCAAGGTGCAGAAACTCAGGACATCTTTGTTGAGATGTCTTCCACTGATTAATTTCTTTTAATGAGTATACAATGAGATTATTCTTGCTAATCAGTGCGGAGATACCCAATAGTGACTGTGGGCAGGCAACTGTTAATATACTTCAATTGTTCAGCTTGTGGAACACATCTCACCTGCAACATAATGCAACATGATGGCTCCTTTTACTCTAGTTAACCGAGCAGCAACTCCCATTTTGTGCCAGAATAAGTAACTTCCATTTAATTTTCATTGTGCAAACCAAGGCACTTGTTTTCAGGATGCTGCGACTGTTAATGCTGGGGTAAGATTTCACCACTGCATTTGTATTTGACATGAATCAAACAGAAAAGAGTGTGCATGAAAGTGCTAAATTAGTTTTGAGGTCATCAGTATCTGATTTAATTAAGTCATTGACCATAAGGGATGTACAGTTAACAATCCATGGATGAAGATTCATTTTAGACAACATCGTAAGTACAGGCATCCTTTTTTTTTTTTAAAGATAATGTGGCAGGGATCCAAATAGCTGCTCTAATATGAATCTTGGAGACAGTGGAGAATAATGTGATTTTTAGGTTTCTATATTTCCATGTAATGACAGATGCAGTCAAACAGGAGTTTCCTGCGTAGCAATTTTTCAGAGTTGTTGACTGCCAGAACAGAAGCCCTCATCACCCATTCAGGGTTTTTGCTCTTAATGGCAGTGATATGCAATATGCAAACATGAAATGAATTGATGAACATGAACCCATCTGCAAAATACGATCTGTCAACAAGGGAATTCTCCCTCTGTAACATGTCCCTCAAATTTTCACTGCTCGATCTTAAGGAAAATAAAAGGGAGGAATGATAAAAATGGCATAAGCAGCAAAAAATAACGTGCTTAATAAAAATGCACTAATGAGTTTCCAAGTAATATAACTGAAAGTAATTAACACACTCATAAAAAAAGAAGTGAAAGCAAACTTTAACTAAAAAAAATTAGGAAAGTCCCTTATAATGAGCATGGAGAACTGCCTTGTATGATGCTCTAAATTAGTTACAGAGAAATTAAATTCATCTACAACAAGTGATCAAAGGGAAGAAATGTAACAAGATTAAACAACATGGTGCTGGGAGCATTTACAGTGACACACCTTTACTGGGCTGATTCTTGTACCAAACCTGAGCTGCAGATGCATTTTGCCTGCACAAGCAGCTCCTCCCCATAAGTCCCCACATGCTGCATCTCCTGCATTTACCCACAGCACTCAGGGAGCAGCATTCACATCTACCCGAGCAGATAGGCAAAAAAATCTCACATAATATAAAGTTTCACACATTGCTTTTGGGACATATTTTGCTAACTCAGCTATTGCAATAATTGGCAATTTAATTCTTGATGTCTTGTTAAAAAAATTGGCTATAATTGGTTATGAAATGGGAAAAACAACAGAGCTGAGAGCTGACCTAGTGTTCCTTCTCTTGTTCCTCCTCTAGGACCAATTTCACCTGTCAACTGATACATTTTGTCTCCCACCATCTACTCAGATTTAGCACCAGGAACATTTGTGGGCAGTCAAAGTGGTCTGAGATGGGGGTGGTGAGCAGCCAACTCCCTTCCCTGCTGGTGGCAGAGGTACCTGGCACAATTCAGCTTCCAAGACAAGGACATTCTTGGCAATGACTTTCTGATTGTCCCAATATGTTTTTGGGAAGAACGGGTTATATCCTTTATGTATACTGGGGGTTGGGTATGGTGAGGACTGCACCCATGGGAATACTGGAGAAAGGTTCAAATTACAAAAACAATCATCCATTTTCTGGATGAATTTCCTTACTGAGGCCTCAGGTCCCATAGACCCCATTTTTAACCCACTTTCACTGCTCTCTGTTTATGCTCTCTGATGACCGAGGTGCTCTTTTTTTTCTCCTACTGTCCTTCATCGGCCACTGAGAAACCAAAAATGACGAGTTTCACTTCATCTGCCGAAAGCCAAAGGCTGAAAATCTGCTGGATGCAGGTGCAGGTGGTGAAGCTTAAACCCCAACTCTTTTTTAGAGGGTAATTTGGTTTAAGAAATCAGTGAACCATAAGGCAGGTGGAAGGAAGCAAGTCCTTGCCTACCTAACATGAGCATCTAATGTGGGTTTTACATGGGCTGCTCAGTGAAGCAACTCACTTGAGTGTCGACTGAGGCTGAAGGAGAGAAATTGATGCCTTCAAGACTTCCTGATGTCCCTCCATTCCTTAGGAATTTAATCCTCCAGTTCACTCCCTCCTTGCAAAATAGGTAGATTTGATTTCTAGTCTGTTTTGCTTCAGTCCCCACCCACCAGAAAGTTTGTTTCTTTATCCCTGTTGGATTATAAAGCTGTCTGCTATCAAATCTCTCTTTTTCACATATGGACGTGCAGAAAATAATAAAGTCAACTCTTCACCTTCTATGGGATAAACTAAGTAGTCTGAGCTCCTTAAGTCTCTGCAAGGCAGGCTTCCATCATTTTGTTCTATCTCAAGTCAGCTCTTAATGTGTTCACACAAGGATTTGCACCAGATTAACTAAATTGGTTTAAAAATGAATGAAGGTGAACCTTTGTAACCTTCCAGGACAGAAAATACTGACACCTGCTTTACGTCCCTGCCCTAGGGCTTTTCCATCTGTTGTGTCATCTCTGGCTCTGCCATCACACCATGGCCACTGGTGCTCGTGGGGCTTCTGGCTGCCTGTCACACCAGCCCTGCTCAAGGGCCAGCAGGGAGGAAACTGATTCAAAGAATAATCACTTTGATCTCTTTTCATTAGTCAAGCTTTGCATTCGAATCCCCTGTTTGAAGCTGGAGATGGAGACATAATGTGAGCTGGCTTCAAGCCAAGCAAAGGTTTTTCTTCCCTCTCCTCCACCGCTCCCTCCTGGTGTATCCATGCTTGTCCTTGGCTCTGGGCCTACCCAGCCCTTCCAATTTGCTGAACTTGAATCTTCAAGGACATCTCCCTTCACATGGCTGACTCCTGCAGTCCTGGCATGCCATGCACTCGTGTGTGGTTTTACACACTTGCCCTCACACTCCTTCCTCTGCCCAGCAGCCTGCAGGACATGTGTCCTCACCTGTCATTCACTGAGCACAGGGATCTCATCTGACCCTTGTGCACTCACTACCTGCTGATGTATGTATTATTTACACGTAACTTACACGTTTTTAGATTTCTTTTATATGTGTATCTGCACATTATCTGTATATATAATGTATATATGTATGTGTTTGTATACCCATGATACGACACATGATCTGAACCCAGTGCAAAATACAGCTCAGGCTTGAAGAGAGCACATGCAGAAATAAAATTTTGCTGGTTTCCACATTTCTCCACTCTTAGGATTTCATCTGTGGAACTCATCTTCCCGTTCCTTCATTCATTTAATTCAACTCCTCCTTCCTTGCTCTTTCCCTTCCACCTCAGTATTAACAGCAGAAAACCCTTCATTTCAAGCTGTGCCACTCGCTTCACTGCCTTCTTGACTTTTGATCTCTTCAGTACCTGAAAATAGATTTTTTTTTCCTCCTCAGTCTCTTAATTTCTGTCCTAGGTTAAACAGTCAAATGTGTATCTTAATTTATTCACATTATAAGATCCTTACACCACGGTCAGCCGCTTACACACTGACCATTTCTGTCAGTCTGCAAGAAATCCTTCAGTTATTTAAGCATTATTTAATTATATTTGCAGGAAAGTTTCTATTTAAACTAAAGCTGTACAGTGTCATATTGAACTGCTCTTCAGATGATTCACATGTTTAAAATCAAGTAATGGATTACTATTTTTTGCCTTTGTTCTTTTCTTCTGACAGGCTTAAGAAACTATCCTCTGACAGAGCAATATATTTAATTTTCTTTCATCCAGGTAAGGTAAGTTCTTTTAAGATTATCAAGTCCAACCATTAACCCAGCACTGCCAAGCCCACCACTAAACCATGTTCCTCAGTGCCACATCTACTTCTAAATACCTCCAGGGATGGTGACTCCAACACTCCACCGTGCAGCCTGGTCCAATGCCTGGCAATCCTTTTGGTGAAGAAATGTCCACTTTCCTTGGGGGAGAACCCCCGATTTCTACCTGATCATATCTCAGTAAAACAGTAGGTTCTGAAGCAGTTTCTAAAATGCATAAAGCTTATTCTTTACAATGATTTTTCTTAGACTGTCTTCCAAGTATGCACTGCCAACAAAAGTAATCTCCCAATTTTAGACAACCTTATTGCAAAAGTGCTGTCAAGTCAAGGGGATTTATCTTCTTCTGTCCTTCAAACATATAATAACCACAAAGCACCCACATTTCCACACTTCCAGTCCCATACATTGTCTTGTCAGCATACGCAGCCTTCTCGGCTCTCAAATTGCATACATTACAGGGCCCATCCATTATCTAAAAACCTAGTTCATGGATACACTTCATTTCACCAGCTCCCAACTCAACTCATATCTCAGAAGAAGACAGAAAGTGTAATACCTTCTCGCCTAACACCTAATGACTCGCTTCCTGTCACACAGAACCTTGCCAGAGGGGCTTGATGGAGAACTGCAGCCATGCTGTTATTTCCCTAAACACTCATTGCAAAAACATAACTTTCCCTGAACATATACCCATGCACAGCCACAAAAATGGACTTATAACTCAGCCCCTCTGGCACATGCATATTGTTTTAAGATGAGTAACAAATGACTCCTATTCATCTGTTTGTGACTGATAGTCCTATATTATCCATCGAGACAGAATTTTTGCTGCCTCCTTACAGACAAGTGGCAGATAAAGGGTAAAGAATCTCAGCCCTGTAGAATTTGATGGGAAAACACCCACTGTTTTAAGTGGCACAAGAATTTCTGGGAAAAGCTGCACCAATGACACAACTGAAAGCACGAAGAGAGGGACACAGGAGCTGATGCCATAAATCATTATGAGTCCAGTGGTCCCTGCTTGCTTTAATGCTTTGTAATGGTGCAGCAGATGTATTAAGTGCAGGTAGGTGGCATCATGTATAGCTAAGGTGGTCTGACATTTGCTTTTAAAAAGCAAAGTGCTGTAAAAACATCTTTGTAAGATATTACCCATTTAGGACCAAATAATACAAGAATTCCATGAAGAACTGGTGGAGAACAAGAAAGAAACTGGGAGAAAATGCTATGTTCTCTGTCTTCAAAGACCCACTGTGGTGAGACACCCTGTAGACATCATCCCCTGGGTCTGCTCACTGGTGAGGTCAGGGTAAGTCCCTCTGGAGTGGAGACATGCCCTTTACCATGCCAGCAGACACACGTCAGAACCTGGCCAGAGCTGGGCATGGTCACACTTGGGCTGACTGAGCAAGCAGAAAGCAAAATGTGGTTGGGAAAGATAAGCTGCATGTGCACCAGGGAAGGTGGTAGGTGGTCCAGCGAGAGAGGATGTTCATTGCCTCGCCCTTCACACTGGTGGCACAGCCCAGGAGTGCATTGTGTGTCAGACCTGGATAAGCCCCTGCACCTCCATCTGGGGAGATAATAGGGCTATAATTTCAGAGGCCTCCTAGGAGGTGAAAAACTACCCCAAACTCAGGTATAAATTGTGTCTGCAATTCTGCACTGAGGGGAGGAATGATAACTTGAAACGTAAATGTAATTTTTGGCATCACTTGACATGAAGCATATGACCATGCCACATTATTTTAATTTAGTGCTTTTCTATGACCTGCTGGAATGACAGAGGTTTACCCCTTACTGAGAGATTGTATCATGCTGTTCCATCAAAACCAATACAGTATTTGAAAGAGGTATGTGCAACTCGCACAGAAATATGGTGGGAGAAAGTTGGTTTCTTGTAGCTCTAGAGGAGGAAAGGGAAGAAAAGCAGAGTCAAGAAGTGGGTATTCACTGCTCCTAACACAGCAGCCAACTCAGCAATTAAAGTAATTTTAGTTTGTATTTTAGTGTTTTATTGCAAAGCTGCAATCCAAATCAGAAATCCTCATGGCTTGCAAAAATAGGTACATCATTTTAAATTCCTGAACCCTGCCTTGTCCAAATGGGAAGTGCTTTTGTGTGAAAAGGCCTGACTTTGTTCAGCACTGCCAGGAGAGTCAGCCTTCCCTCACCTGCACTTCTGACAGCAGACCCTGAAACATCCTTTCCAAAACACAGCTTCAGCCATACTGTGCTTCACTTCTGTCACCCCCTACTGTCATTTTAATATGAAGAATAAAAAAGGAAACATCCCCAAACTTCTCTCATTTCCTGGCATGGCCCAAAGGAGGCCGTGTTGCACTTTTTCCATGGCTCTGTCTCACAAGCCACTCTATAGACAACAGCAGATTAATTATAACCACGGGTTTAGCAAATCCCCATGACAAGACATCCTTATTGTGACTGAGGCAGCATGTGCTGAAATGATAGGGAGGAAATCTGCTCCTTTCCCACATCCAGGTCTCTTGGTGGGCTCGGTACAATGGAAAACCAGCACTGCTGCTCTCACTGAGCCAAGCAGGGGATGCTGAGAGCCTGAGGTGACTTTGCAGCTGCAATGTCATCTGTGGTGAGGGCTGGGGTGACTGGGATGAGAGAGAACGAACAGGGGGAACTCTGCTTGTTTAGGGCTCATTCAACTGACCAACATTTTGGATGCTTTGATAAAGAGAGACAATGAGAATCAGAGCAGAGACAAATCAGGCCCAAGGAAAGCTGAAAAGAGGTAATTTAATCAATGACAACTATCAAGACTCTTCCATAGCATTCCTTCTCTGTTGATCTTTATTGAGAGACAGAACAAAACAGCATCTCTTTCCTGGGCTCTCTCCTTCCTGTGCTCACAAAAATAGTTCTGCTTGTTAAAAATTTACTGACTTAAATTATGGGATGAATACCTTCAGATACCAGAAACAAATCTGCTGAAAAAGGTGAGATTTCTTCAAAGCAAGTCCTGTGGGCCCACCTTATGTTCTGGGTGAAGGTGGGGAGCAGTGTCCACATGTTGGATTTACTGCTGTGATTTATCATTTATTCTTTGCTGTCTGCATTTCCCTGATTTGCTGAGAGCATCATCACCAACACCAGTTCTCGACCTTTTGAAAAATGTGTTGTTTTTTTCTTCCTCCAAAAATCCTTCCTAATGACCTATCCATATTTGTCTCGTCTGTTAAGGCAACTTTTACTGGAAAATGCCTGCTTCGAAATGCTATTGAAGAAGTATTCAAATTCAACATTTAAAATTGACAAAAATATTTTTGGTTGCCACATTCACTTAGGAAAAACGTTTCCCAAATATGTTTCCCAATTAAGTGTTTGGGGAAGGCTAAGACTCTATTGACATTTTTGGAATAGAATATTCTCATAAACTGCATTTCAAAGTGAATTCTATTTTTCAATGAAAACATTGATATAGATATAAAATCTATAGCTTTATTGAATGCTATGGGTGACAAGAAATTAGTTGGTTTTGGAATTTTACTAGGTGAAATGTTTTTGTTTCACTTCTGTTCCTTCCAGTTTTCTTAAGTTCCATGTGAAGAAAATGACATCTGGAGTCTACTTGAAAAGAGAAATTTCCATTCCCTCCCGTCTTTGTTCAGCCAGGAATTCAAAACTGTTTCCATTTATTGGTTGTTTTACTCTGAACTTAGCAGGTCCCAGCCTCAGGCCAAGACCACCAAAGGAAGGATATTCCAGCCAGGTCAAGGCTGAGGTGCTACACCAGCAAAACTCACACAAGACACTGACTTTGCTGTTGCTTTTTTTGGATTAAAAATTAAAAATTAAAAGTGCTAGTGTGGTCTGTAAAGACTTCCATCAATACTAAATTCAAAGGGAGTTTATTAGTTCATTTTATAACCGGGAAAAATGTCCAAAGAACTTAATTCCTCTCTTTGCTCCCCTGAGCAAAGCGAGAAGCTGGCAACTTTCCTCTCTGGTTTTGAAACAATGCTTTCCACTGAAGCATTTAAATGAAATCTAATCCTGCCCACCTTCCTACTTTCTTAGCAGTTATAAAAGCTTATTTTAATACACACAGTCCATTTGATGTGTCCTTTAAAAGGCAAACAGTCCTTTCATACAGCATGAAGGAAAAGCTCCAGCAAACAGCACATGTTGCTTTGGGTTTTTTTTTAGTTTAGGTTTTTTTTTTACCTTTCCACATGGTCAACGTTGCCTGCCACACCAACCCCTCCAATGGTATAAATTTTGCCATCGTACACCAGACTGTTATGTCGACACCTCGGGACTGTCATGCGGGACACGAGGTTCCAGTTATCGAGCAAGGACATGTAACACCAGACATCAGCCAGCGTGACACCCGACTCCATGCCGCCTGGGGAGAGAGAAGGGGAGACCTACGTGAGATCCTGCAATGGCAGCAGCTCTGCGCACAGCAATCAAAGCCAGTTACAAAGTAAAAACTCTTCAAATGACATTTGACTAATTAAAATAAATCACCCTCAATACTGAGCATCTGTTCCGATGATGCATATCTGTGTCATTTATTCATGCGCCCCAAAGGCTGGGGTTTTTTTAATAAGATGACATGAAGAAATCAAGATGTCAGACTACGAGGGACACATACATAAGGGGATAGACCCTTCTCAGTGTTCATAAATAACTTCCAGTCTATTAAATTACTGCAACACTTGCAAGAAGGTGTCAGGAGGCTGAGTCTATCTTGGCTTGTGAGACACAGGCCAGCCTGAAACCTAAAATGCTTAATACAGTGATGGATTGAAGCAGCACATATATGGGCACAATAAAGTCAGTGCTTGCACTGTGGGCCTAATTTCTAATTTTCAGGGACAAATATTTTATTTATTTTCATTTGCAGATAAAAGACAGAACCAGCTGTACCACTCCTGTAAAACAGTTCAGGATGATCTTGTGACAATATTTATATTGGTCACTTCTAGACTTCTGCTTGAAGCCTCCAAGGCAGCCACTTAGTGAGTGTCTTACTATCCTGTTTTGGAGCACAAAGAGGTGAAATGATTTATTCAGGACCACACTAGGAGTCAGTGGTCAGTCCAGGAAAATGAACTAGGCACAGTTTCATGGTTTAATGAGCAAACCAGACTTTCTCCTTGGTATTTTGCTCTCCAAACCTATGCTATGCAGTGCAAGGTCCAATACTTGGAGCTTGCAGCAAACCATTCTCACTTCTGTTAGTTCCCCTTCCTTTATTCCTGTGTATTCTGCATTTGAGCAAAGCAAAATATCAACAGACTCTTAGCTACATTTCCAGCTCTCCTTATTTCAGCCACCAAGTACCATCCGGTCACTCATCTAGATTCAAGGGAAAGAGCTGAAATGAGCTTTGAAATTAGGATTCTAAGCTTTTGTCACCAGGTATGGCACAGGCTAAAATGGCTGTACATATTGGACAGCACCTCAGCTAAGAATAACTAAAAGCCAACATCTGACAAAAGCCTTCCCAGAAGAGTTTTGATCCAGCTGCTCTCAAGCATGGGCAAACAAGCATGAGGAAAAAACATCGAGAAATAATTTCCAATCAATTCTTAGGGTCTCTATGCAGTATTAATGGAATTTAACACCACAGGCAGCAATTTACTGCAGAATATGCACTGAGAGAGCTCGGCAAGGGAAAGGCAACAGCTGTAACCCCTTACTGGTACAGATGCCAGGTGCATCTGTGCTCCCAAAGACATCCTCGGATCACACACATCCGCACCTCCCTGCCCAGCCTCCTCTTTTAATCATCCAGCCCCCACTCAGCTGCTATCAGAGCATCCTTGCATTGTCTAGTGGGAATTGCTTTTCCCCCTCTAGCCAAGCAGAGGAACCAACAGACTGCAAAAATCCAGACACTGTGATGCTCAGGGTGTGGTGTCGTCAGATACTTTGGGAGTTAAAGCTTTTTAAGGAGCATGGTCTCAGTTTCACCAAAACTAAGAAGATTATAGGGCTAGTGAATACTGTCAGAAGAGAGGTTTCAACAAGTACAAAACATGAATGGTCCTGTAAGCAAATACTTTAAGTGTAGGTCACATATTCAGCAGTTCAGTCTGTCTGTCTCAAATTCCATAACCTACCATTTAGATTCAACTACAGAGAGTATTTTAAATTGTGTTTCTATGGCAGTGAAACCTCTTTGCATGCTTGATGGTTGTCAGACCCGTTTTCTTCATGTTGCAACTGCAAAATTTTGTTGTTGACTGCTCTGAGAGTACGTTAACACCGCAAAGACATGGAGAATGATAAAAGCAGGGAAATCCCTCTCTCCTAACATCCTTCCATTCTTCCCACTTCTCTTTTTTATTTTTTTTTCTCCCCATGAGCAGCTGGGTGAAACTCCAGCAGATCCTGCTTTGACTGGGCTGCCTGTATTGTAACTTTTCTCCCAGGGCAGTAAATCTGGAGCAGGGGTCAATGGATTATGAACAACTCTCTAGAGCAGGATAGGGGGATATTGGTGCACAAAAAATGGGAAATGACCCAACACAGTGCACTTACAGCCCAAAAAGTCAGCTGTATCCTGGGCTGCATCAAAAGCAGCATGACCAGCTGGGGAAGGAGGTGGTTTCCCCATCTAGTCTGCACTTGTGAGACCCCACCTTGAATACAGTGTTCAGCTCTGGGGTCCCCAGCACAAGGAGGACATGGACCTCCTGAGTTGATGGGATGGGGTGTGAAAATGATCAGAAGGCTGGAGCACCTCTCATATGCAGACAGGCTGAGAGAGCTGGGGTTGTTCATCCTGGAGAAGACAAAGGGGGCTGGGCTTGTAAGAAAGATGGAAAGAGGCTTTTTATCAAGGCCTGTAGTGACAGGATCAGATATAACAGTTTTAAACTGAAAGAAGGTAGATTTAGATTGGACATAAGAAAGAAATTTCTTAAACTGAGGGTGGAGAGGCCCTGGCACAGGCTGCCCAGAGAAGCTGTGGCTGCCCCATCCCTGGAAGTGTTCAAGGCCAGGTTTGATGGGGCTTGGAGCAACCTGATCTAATGGAAGGTGTCCCTGCCCATGGAAGTGGGGGTTGGATTAGGTGATCTTTAAAGGTCTTTTCAAATCAAAACCCTTCTGTGGTTCTGTTCCCATGGAATCTGCTGCTTACCTGAGAGATAGATGTTGTCTCCAGCGCTGACCACGCTGAAAAACTCTCGATCATAGAAGGGCAGGCTGGCCAGTGGGTACCACTTGTTGTTTTGAGGATTTAAGCAGGTGACTGCTGTTAAAGCACGTTGGTTCATGCCAATCATCTGGCGACCCCCAACTAAGACTATTACCTCGGCTACTCCTAGGATTCAAGTAAGAAAAATAGTATTATAAAAAAATGGCATCTTTCAACCAGGCAGGAACCCATCCAAAAATACTCAGCAGTCAGGGAAATTTTAATTTATCGTATATAAATCTGTTTTAGAGTCTGCAATCAAACCAAGAAGGGTGAGAAAAAACAGGAATGTGTGTAGGGGGAGCAGTGGGTGAGGAATGACACTATGAACACTCTTGGGAGAGCTAGGGAGGGAGAATGCCATCTGGGCAAAACTTGGGGGGAAAGAAATAAAAAGGCAGTTCCACGTAAAGATGTCCATTCATTTCAACAGTCTTTGACTGAGACTTGCAGGTAGCAAATTACCGTTGAAGAAAATGGGCATTTTGTCAAGGATTGTGATGTCTTTGGAGCTTGGTCATTATCCAGGAAAAGCATGTTTGAACTTTAACCTAAAGAAAAGTCTTCTCACATTAAAAGCTAATGTCTGGAGAAAGTGAAGCTATGGTTGTGGATTTTCATCTTGATATTCTTTCTGCACAAACTCTATTAATATATAATTTTCTGGTGGGTTATTTTTTGGATTTTTTTTTTTGCTTTTCCCAGAGAAAGCAGATTTCCCAGACTCAGATAACATGGGCGAAAGTAATGGATCATGGTCTTAGTCTGCCAGGTGCTAGGAAACATGATGGAGATGGCCCCTGCCTTAATATAGTTATTAACTGAGCTTTATCTGTGCTTGAACAGCTCCCCCAAGCCTGTAACATGCAAGGTGTCCAGCAAGACAAACTGTTCATGCAAAACTTCCACACACCTCTGAGGTTTTATTCCCACTTCACAGCTGAGTCTTATCTGATCTCTGTGTTACTCCAAACTCCTCTCCAGACTCATTCCCACAGAGATGGGTCACAGTATAACCCTGGGATGTTTCCTGCCTCCATCCAAGAGTCAGGTGCTGTGGATGGTTTGGACTTGGCATTTGGCTCAAGTGTTAAATACCCTTTTGCAGCAATTGGAAGCCCCTGTGCAGTGTGGTGCCAGGAGAGGTAGGATCAGAAGGACCAGGGGGCCACAAGCTGGAAGGAATCAGAGTTTCAGGAGCTGTCTCCTGACTGGAGCCATTGCTGTGATGTGTTACAGTTCCCAGCCCACAGACAAGTGTGCACAGGTGCGGGGCAGGAGTGAGGCTGCCAGCAAGAGGGATTAGGAGCAGCAGCCGAGAGAAATGCGTCTGCAGAGTAATGGATTATCGTCATACTTCATTAGCATTTTCAAAAAATATATTTGTGTCATTCAAGCAAGGTTACTCTCTTAAAAGTTATTAAGATAAAGTGCTGTACAGTTTAAAATAAATATTTCTCAGTAACAAGAGATCATTATTTTTGTGCCATAGCAGAAAATCTAATCACCTGTGCAAGACATAACTTGATTATAATCAATGACCTCGACAGGACATGTGACATGCAGCAGCGAGTCCACAAAGGGTGTTTAGAGATCCTTTGTGCCTCCATGAATGCTGTTGATATGCAAAATAACATGATTCTATATAATTAGACTCTGACCTAAAAAACTATAATCACCCTCCTTTACGCTGAGAGAATCACTTTTCCCTCATCAACAAGCTTCTGGAAATGGATCACATTACACCTACAATTTTATATACATAAAATAAGCACTTTTCAAAAATCCCTTCAAACACCACACCATTAGTCGTCTTCAATGAAAGACTTTTTAGGGTAGATTGTTACTGAAAGTCCTCTACACCTCATCCTTCTGAAAGGTGCCTTGATGAGGCAGTCTCCTGAAGCTGCAAATGCCGTGGTTTGATATGCCATCTCCGTGCCACATTAGCATCAGTGGCAGTGACAGAAAGTTTTGTCTGGCTTTCTGTTGTACTTATGGGAGGCAGAAGTACAGGCAGCATGTTAAAACAATTCACCTGCTTCATCAGACTCCTTCTTGGATGCAGTTTTCCTACATGGTATCTGCGCTCTCTGTTCAGCGAATATTTAGGGTATTTCTCACATCACCATGCCATGGGCTCAGCTGGCAAGGTGAGCACTTAGGGTTTTTCATGCATTTTTCCAAAAGGAAAAATGGGTGTGAAATTTTTCAAGAAGACTCAGTTCTTCATAGATGCTGGGTTTATAAAAGGGAATATGTTATGTATGATCCATTTGTTCTGGAGGCATTCAACAGCCTGATATGGCACTCATCAGTATAAAAATACTATATTTACATCAGCCTCACCATATAAAAATATTATACTTACAAAGAGCTGTGAAAGTGAAGGTGTTTGATGAATATTAGACAGATCCTCCCCGAAAGAGGCTCCATGGCAAAAACCCAAATTATTCACCTATTTTTGCAACTAGAGAAACTGAGGCAAAGAGGGCAAGGGGCTTACTTTCAGGACAACAGAGCAACATTACATTCTCTGACTCTAAAGGTAATAATTCCTCAAATTTAGGCTCCTTTTAAATCCCAATTCAGGAGCATTTATCTGAACGCCCATGTCCACCCGTTGAGAGAGGCTCCTAAATTCTGAAGGCAAGTAACAATGGAAAATTGAGATTGAAATATCACCAGGTTCTGGGAAAGAGCCAAGAGAAGGAGTCGGGGTCAGTGCTCTCTCCCAAGGCATGTCCAGGAAATGTGGAACCAGGGGCTGGTGCTGTTGCAGGACATTTTGCTTTACCTGCAGAGAGCCTGGGCCGTGTCCTCGGTGTCTGCATCTCCTGGCGGGCGTGTGGCAGCATGTGATAACGTTTGGCTTCGTTCACCAGATCCCGGCAAGCCTCTGAAGACTTTATCAACTCCTCATTGTCAACAACATTCAGCAGATAGCTGGGATGGATGAAGGGGAGCCGCACCACTGCCAGCAGCTCCGCAGCATACTGTGAGGGGGGAGAAATAATAACACATGCAGCCTTCATGTCAGAGTTCAGCCACTTGGCATCTCCACTTCCTTGCCTGTAAACCATCCCCTGTCATCCAGCCTGGAAAGACACTTGTCATGGATGCTGCATACAAGCCCTGCCTGGTGAATGGGTGGGACAGACCACCCCTCAGAGCTCCCTGGCCCAGGGTGGGTTTGGGGCCAGAGACCAAAAATAATCTTCAGAAGGTGGCAACTCCTGTTATACAGCACTGTATGGAGGAATCTTTTGGAAATAAAGGCTCATTCTTTACTCAGGTTGAATGGAATATCTTGTGCAGTGGAGACATAGAGTGAACATGTGAGTTATCTGAATTAGCCTTGAAATGTGAGTGTGGTTGCTGCACTGTAATAAAACCCCCAAGCAAGTATTTTCTAGTACTATAAATGTGAAATAGAAGCCAGTAAATAGGGTAGATTTCAATAACTGTGGTAGAGCCTGAATGATGTAAACCAATTGCTAAATTTTTTTCAATTAGTAGAGTTTATTTGTTGGTGAAACAAATTATGTAGCTCTAGCTTTGAGGGAAGTCTGACTCCAGAGGGTGCTATAGAAATACACACAGTATGTTTCATCTTCTAAACAAATACATTAAACCTCAGAGGGTAAAGGACACTTGAGCAAATGAAGCTGTCTGTCACCAAACATGGCTTAAAGGAGAACAAAATCCCAAGAGAGAAAACTGCAATTGAAAAAGTAGGAGTCCATCCCCAGATTATTCTTTTTATATACAGCTTGGTATGTCACAACACTGCATGAGAATGCAGTGAAAAGCAGAGCAATGGGAAAAACGAACTCCAGAAGCAAGGCACACAAACAGGATGTAAACTAAGGGTGAGCAGCAAGAAAAGATAATCATCTGTTGCAATAAATATTCATACAGTGGCAGCATCCAAAGATCCCAACTAGGATTGAGGCCAGGATGCAAATAAATATTCCTGAGGTCCGTGCTGGTCCCAAGAAACCCTGGGCACCAGCAGCATCTGCTGGCCTGCAGATGCCTCTGGTCTTCCAGAAGCCCCTTGGCTCTTACTTTCTTTTTCAGCAGCATGCCTGTCCCTACAGGGTGTGAGAGCCAAGTCACAGCAGGAACAGGAGCAGGAATGGGAATGGAGCAGGGGCATAGTGAGAAAGGAGGGCAGGGATATGGCTTGAACTGGGTAATGGGCTGGCCAAGCAGGTGGAGGATGAAGTGACACCTGTGAGCACTTCCAAGGCTTCCCCTTTCTCCACCCAAACTGGAGAAGAAGGCTTAATTTAGAAGGAACACAAAGGATGTCTCCTCCAAATTCACAGTGCTCTCCTGCTGGAAAGCCACATCAGCATGGTGCAAGCTCTGCCAAAGCAAAAATGCAACTCAGCTACAAGCTGAGCCCCATATGTGCCTGCAGATCTGTGGCCCCAAGAACATGAAGGGTCCTAGGCTGATTCCCAGTCCCCACCTTATCAGCTCTCCTCAACACTAGAGCTGACAATTTTAGGTGCAGCCTAAAGACTTGAAGCCTGGCCACTCTGAAATGGGGAATAAAAAACATGTTTAGTGATGCAAAAGGGAAGGAAAAGTGACAGTGCTTCACCTTTGGGGAAAATCCACCCCCATGAGCAGTACATTCCTGACTCCTCACTATTACCTCTAGTGCGGCACGGAGCCGAGTAGGGCTTGAGATCACCTCATCAACCTCAAAACATAAAAGAAGACACTCCTTCCTTGCTGAAATCCATTTCTGAGTGCTTTCTAGGAGGTACAACGGCTGCTCCTTCCCCGGAGCCACAAATGTCAGGCACTTGGCTGCAGATATCTCAATGTCATTACCTTGTAAGAGAGGAAGCAGTGGACATATGGCAGTGGGTGGCAAAGCTCTGACTTCAGGAAGTGCTTTTTTTAAGAAGGTTGGAGGCGTTTAACCTTACACAGGAGCCAAGATGAAACGTGGCATCAGGACAGGGGAATAATGCGGTGAGAGGGTACACTGCAGATGAGCGAGACAATCCCACGGGGGAGGTTAATTCCCACTACAGGCTGATCAGGGAGTAATACAAGATGCTAAAGGGCAGGTTAAATAAAGTTGTAAAACATATGGAGTGTACACAGGAGCCAGCACCTTCCCTTGCAGTGATGGGACATGCCAGAGCTGTCCCTGACAGTCCTGAGGCTGGTCTGCACTGGAAGCAGCCACAACACAAACACCATGTCCAAAAGCTGACTGCCAATTAGCATTGGGAGAACAGCTCCTTTCTGTCAGGGATGGGATGATTCCCATGGGCCCAGTGGAGTTACTGCCTCCATTTCCCACCTTTCCCTGAATAAATGGGGCAAGCACTGCTCCCTGAGCACAGCCAGCTCTCCCTCTAACTCACCCACCTCGCTTTAATTAGATAAGAAAATGATTAGATGAGAAAATGTGATTCTGTTTCTCTCCTGGATTCCTCCCCTCCTTTCTCTCCTCTTTTGTCTGAGCTCGTGGCTTATTTTGAAGGGGAATAATAATTAGAACATGTTGCTCCCTTTCATCAGCTTGAAAGCTGATGTCACATATCAAAACCGATGTCACTTTTCACTCTCATTCTTCCCTTTGCTCAAGCAGCTACAGAAAGCTGGCTCTGTGTGTGTGTCTGTGTGTGCCCGACCACACGCAGCCACGACTCGGGCTTGGTGCTGAGAGCATTAAGGGTACATAGAATTGCAGTGTTTTTCACCAAGGGATTTAAGGAGTACGAACCATGGCAGCGTCTCCACAAGACAGAAGAAGCTTTTATAAAGCAACCTCTTTTCACACCAGCTCTTTCAAGCACTATAGTCAAGGGTGAATTTCATTTAGCCTCACTGATTTAAGAATATTCAAGTGATTTAGGCAATCAGCAGCCTTTTTCTTTTGGATTCTCCCTTATGAAGACTTCCCAGCTCTGTTAGCTATGATTGTACTAAATATCCTGTTACTATTATCCTTTTCATTTAAGATTGGAATAAGCACCATAAAGCATTTCAACCTCCTTACCATCTGTTATTTGCTCTCCATTCTCTCTTGTCTTTCCATTGTGCCTCATACAGCTATGAAACATCTACTGGACCTACTGATGTTACCAGTTATCACTAAAGCAGCAGAATACATGCACAGGGCACATTTCCAAATTCATCCACCTTGGGTCCCTGGAATCGTGGTTTGTGCCTGTAACCCTGGGGATGTTTTCCTGTCCCTGCTTGTCTGCAGATGCTGGCTGGACAAGTAGAAATATTTCTCAGGTCTTTGTTGGGAATCACTTATGACTACTCTATAGCCTGCATCACACCCCAGGGTGAAAGAGAGAATATTAATAACCCTTCAGGACCTAAAATTAGGAGTTACCAACTCATAAACGTGTAAGACCACGCCTCAGGCTTCTTGAGAATGAACACCATTATGCAAAAATCTAAATATTTAATGTTCAAAATGCTAGGAAAGTTTTTGAACGCCATCATGACTTTTTTTTTTTTTCAGGTGATATGAACCTCAGTGTAGCTCCTGTTGGGTAAAAGGATCTGCTCCGGTTTTGCATCAGCAGATCTCATTCATAAAGTCCTTGCTGAGTGATGCTGCCAGCTACTGCAAATGGCCAGAGTAATTCTGCAGGAGCCAGGGCACTGCTGCTACACGAGCAAAGTCTTTGTGGACAGTCACTGGGGACACAGGAGAGCAGAGGCTTCTGAGAGATGCTATCTGTCCTGCTTCAAAGCACATGTTTCAGTGATTTTTTTCACTGATTTCAGTGGCTGAACAGAAAGTAGGATCTTCTACCAGTCTGCAAATCACAAGTGTGTTTCATATAAAACAGGGAGAGAAAAATCTCAACAGATCTTTCCTTTCCCTAATTAAAGAAACATTTTCAGGGAGAGATTCAGCTCTAGATTCAGACACATAAATGGGTTAATACAAGCCAAGTATTTACTTGTCAGACATGTGTAAACTCATGTTATAATTAAGAGAGATTTAGTCAATGCACTTAACAGTCCCCAGAGCAGTATGAGCTGAGAGGATGCACTGAGCACCAGGGGAAGCAGACAATATCAATGTCCCCTTCTGGGCCACAACTGTGAGCCATCAGCTCCTGGGAAATGGATTGTGTTCCTCAGACCATGCCTCACACCATGGCACACTAAGATGTCTACAATCATATGTCAATCCAAATTGGAGGGCAATTAATTCCACCCTCTGGCAGGAATTTTTGTGTCCATTTGTCCTGGGTGTGCTCAGAAGGTTGTGATCATGCTATGAGGAAGCCTAAGTGTTACTCCAAGGAATATGTGATCAACATGACCAGCTATGCCTTGAAGCTGACCTGTTGAAGCCTTTCCTCAATAACCTGTTCACATACAAGTTACTCCCATCTCATTAGGCCGGCCAGTGCTTTAGCAAATGAGACTACAAAAGCCTCTAGTGCCTTTTTTTTAAAAAAAAAATTATTCCCGACTGATAGTTCGAGTGAGAACATTCACTTTGCTACACTTTTTATGACATTTCTTCTCCTAGTGATTACATCAGTATTATGAATGCTTACTTGCTTTGTTCTGGCATCTTCACAGTCTCAGTTACAAAACCCACTTCACTATCGCATTTAAAATAATCTTTTTATTCTCAAATCTCTAATCCAGTAAAATCCTCACAAGTATTCTCCAAAAGGACTCTCATTGTACTCCTGCACAGACTTGGGCCACAACAGTATACAGCTAGGTTTTAAAGGAAGTATGTCTACTGTTACAGAGTCATATTTCCTGCCCCTTAAATGCTCCACTGGAAAGCTCTCAAGATTTTTAACATTTTTGAAGTAATGCCCAAAGAGGTCAAAATAATGTTTCCCTTATGCCTTGTAATTCATCTGTCTCTCTAGTTTACTGTTCACCCTACAAAGGCCCCTTTGTACTTTCTGCCTAAAGAAACAGGCTTCAGCTAGCAATACAAACACAGAAGGTAGATTACCCCCATCACAGTAGGGTTTTATTCCAATAAACTGCTGTTTCAGCCCTTTATGCATAATTGCAATAGTTTCAAAACATTATGAAGTAGGAATATATGTGATTTGCATTGAAGGAGATTTATGTTGTCTCATAAGAGCCCTGGGTTCAGACTTGCCTCACATCATGCACTGTCCCAGAGTGAAAGCAAGAACCTCCTCGGATGGAGGAAGCCATCAGGGACAGATCTGAAGCAGAACTAAATTCCCACTGCATTAGACTCCTTCAAATGAGAACAGGACATGCTAATTAAAAACCACCTGGCTGTGGCCAGGTAACAAACTGCCCAGTGATCTGTGCTGATAGTAACAGTTTGGGATGTGGCACAGTGGCCTTTCAAGCTGGCACGCTGGAAAGGTGACATGAGTGGTCCCTCCCTACCACCATCTCCAGCCCAAACCAGACTTATCCCACAGCTTACCCAACCTGATATTCAAAATATTGCCACCTTTGAGTTTCCAAATGCAAGCCCAATAGGGAACTGGCTGGTTTGGGGAAGCCAAAGCTTTGCCATTCTCAGAAATAAGCCTTTTTTTGGCTAGATTTTCCCAATGCTGCCCTGCTACTTGGTAATGAGGGGACTTGCATCAATATATCAACTCCTGGCTATTACAAATACACGCAGTGTTTCCAGTAAACTCCTGCACATTTCTACACCCAAGGTCATATCCAAGCCCAACTCAGCTTTCTGCTGCGCTTGGAGTACTTACTAATCACCCACATTGACTTCTTGGAATTGCAATCCTGCCTTGAGATTAAACCCAAAGGCTGGGTAGCATGTCAGCCAACAGCCTCCTAATATCAGGAGAGAAACATGCGGCAGAAAATCTGGTTTGCAGGCACTGGGTTCAGCTGGTGGCTCGGTGGCAGGATGCCACGTGCATAAATCTCACGCCCAGCAAGAAGGAAAGAGCAGCCCCTCTGTCTTCCTGCAATCAGGTTTCAACGTGACATCTTTATGGCAGCACAGCTGACTAAACACTGTAATGTCACCAGCGAGCGGCTGTCCTGCTCTCCGAGCTGTTTGCAAAGCAGCTCTCGGCTCGCTATTTCCAGCAGTAATATGATGAGAGGCTTTTAAATGCACAGGAAGATAAATCACTGATCCATCACACTTGGAATCTGCCTGATACTAAGGATTAAAACCAGCCTCACTCTTGCCATGCATTCTCTAGCTTGCTGACTAAACTCTACGAAATAAGCCTCGAAGTTGCCCCAAAGAGTACCAGGGTTAAGTGGTGTTTCTTTGGCTTGTGGGCAGTCACCTATTCAAACACAGCAAACAGTGCACCTCAAAAGCACGCTGCCAACAAGACAGCTGCAGCTTCTCAGGTGCTTCACAGAACCAAGTAAACTCCTGGTGCCTCCATCCTACAACACACTGGCATGTGAATCCATGTGCCATCCCTCTCTAAAATGCTTGACTATAATATAAAATGATTTTGTTTCTGAAGGTTGGTGATGAATGCTCAGGCCACATGCAGCACAAGGCAAAGGAGCACTTGTGAGGAGCTGCTTGTGGATGTAGGTCTTTGTAAGGCCGTTGCTTCAGCAACAGCGAAGAAAGATTTTGTAAAAAACAGGAAAATGTGTTGGAAGATCCACAAATGGACTGATCAGACTGAGAGACAGGGAGCTCCTCAAACCAATTAAAACTTCAGAGAAATAATTCTGTAGATTTTCTGTCAAGGGTATCCCTTTAAAAAAACTTAAAAGTTTAGTGGAGAGGGAATTTCAGGAACTGCTAATGTCACCTGCATCCTCTTTTTTATTTAATGCAGTTTCTTCCTCCAATATATAGCCAAGGGCATGTTCCTGCACTGATTCCATTTGTGCTGCTGCCTTTTCTTCTCCCTCTGTAAGCCCATATGGGAGCTGAGTGTCTGCAAAAGCTTCATTCAAATTGGAGCTCTTTGAGCAGCCCATCCCTGGGAAATCACAGGGGTTACTGCTCATCCCTTGCATTCTTCACTTTCAGAGAAATTGAAGCTTCTTGTACTTTCATTATGGCATCTTTCTGCATTTGTCTGCTCTTCCCACAAATGGATTTCAAAGTACCAGGGTAGTGTGAGCTTTTCAAAGTAGCCTAATTGAAGTGTTACAGAGTGTTAGTGCCTAATTCACTTAGGCTCCCTTGGAAGCATCCTTTTTCACATTTATTCCAACAATCTTTGCTGAAACTTTATACCCTTGAGTACAGTGATTGATCAATTAATTTCTTATTATGATGAATTAAGTAATTTGTGCATGCAGGTATTGGATATCAGCTTCTATCATCACCTCCTTGTCATCACAGAGAAGAGTTGGAATTGTCAGTTACCTGTCAGAGTCTCCATTTTCCTGAAGCAAACTGCTCTTCTGCATGGAGACTCTTTAAAATGTGCCTGAGAAGTAAGGGATCTTCCATGTGCTCTCTCACAGCCACAAACCCTTTTTCCTCTGCAGCCTTGCCTTCAAACTGCCACTCTCTGTCACTGCCAAAATAGCTCCTGGGCATCAGCTTTTTTTGACATAAATCCTCTTCTCCTTCTCTCCATCACTTTTCCTTACCCTTACTGACAGATGCAGGGCTTACAGGTGGGCTCTGTGTTTTCTTAGTGTAAGACTAATTTGCTTAGTGCTAGACTAATTTGCCAAGTCTCAAATTCAACCCCATGGTCCTTCCCGTTGTTATCCCATGCAGCTTTCCAGGCAATCCCCCTCCTTGGGGTTTCAAACACTTGTAGACATTTATCCCTCTTTAGCTGTCATTAGGCCAAGTCATGCATATTCACATCTTTTAATCTTTTTTTTTTTTTTTCTCACATCAGTTCCTTCAGTCTTTTAATCATTTGTGCTGCTCTTCTCTAAATTACCTCAAATTTGTCTACGCATCTCTGGTTCTCAGACACCATGAAGATGCTGTTTAGATAAATCTGCCTCTGAGGACTCAAGTTCATAAAAAGCTTGTTAATGCCTTTATGGTGGAGACATTTTGTATTGCTGCTGGACACCATCATTTTAAAAATTTGGAAAAAGGGCACATGATGATATCCTTGCAGAGTGCAACAAAAGGTGGCTGTCATTCAGCTGAGCCTCTTGTCCTTCATTCATCACTGCAGTATCTGCCTCTCTTCTAGCACTTCTCTGGGCAACTTGTTAAAATGTTTGCCCTCTCCTCATGTCTTGGCCCTCCTCAGGGTGAGGAGGACGCTTCATGCAATGGGAACTCTTGTTTTCCCAGGCTTTCTGTAATTAATAAACCTGGTAGTATGCTTTTTTTATTTCAGTCAAAACATACAACTTTGGACTTGGAAGAGAAAATGGGAATATTTCCAGTGAGCTTTGGTATGTCTATGGCTTGAACAGGCAGCAAACTGCTACACATCCAGCCACTTCCCATCTTTCCCATCCCATGTGGATGCTGGGCATGACTGCAGCTCTGAGCAGCTCTGGCAGTTGTCAGTAGCCATGGACAGTGTGGCTCATTATCCACTGAATCCTCCCAACAGCTCTCATGGGAGGCATCACTTCCCTCCAGCTTATAGGCTAAGAAATGGGGGCAAAAAGGTGAAACAACCTGCCCAAGGCCGTGCAGAGGGCTGGGGGATGTGCTCAGGTGAAGACTGCGTGGGGCATGGCAGAAATCTTTCCTTGTTCAGGCAGCTCACACCGTGCTGGTTTCAGACAGCAAAGCCTCCATTATGCAATATATTTTTTGCATGAGTTCACTGGAGTTGTAATAAGCTTATCAAGGGGATAACTGTTAAGATAAGCCCTACAATCTCATCCATCAGTCAGGAAGAGAAATAAATAGGAAAAAAAGAGTAGATTCAGCTTTCCCAGACGTGTCAGTCAGATGCAGGCTCTGCACTCAGTGACAGCAATCAGGACTCCTGCAACCAGTGCCCTGTGTCCATTGGCAAAGGAAATTACCTACTAGTCCTGAGCACACCTCACAGGCTGCTTTTTCTGGCCAGACCAGTTTTAAACTGCACTACCAGCAGCACAAACTAACTACATAAATGTTACCATACGAGCTGGGGCACTGCTCCAACACACTAGGGGGACACAATTATTTACCAAATCTGGGTTAACACATCTCTCTCTGAATTACCTCTTTGTCTTATGCAGATGATCAGCAACCCTTAAAGCACTGCTCTTCTCTCTTTGTGACAAGGCTCAGATGCTGTCTTTTGTAAAGATGCTGTCTTTATGAGCACTGTTCATATGAGCACAACGTGCACAATTAAACATCAGCCAGAGCACAGCTTTTCAACTTGCCTTCCAAGAAAATCCTGCTTCCTTCCCTGTCACTGCCCTCCAGACTGGTGGGAAAGAATTAACAAAAGCAGAAACAGTCAGACATCTGAAGAAAAGCTTTTAGAATGGCAGAGAAGAGCAGGTAGACAGCAAACAACGCCCTTCCAGGAGAACAGGAGGCTCCGTTGGAAATCTCTTTCCCAGAGGCTTTCAGCAGGGATCGGGCAGGAGGGGAGGCAGTGATGGATAAGCTGTTGTAAGAGCACGGCGTGAGGCTGTGGTGGGGGAACACCAGGGGTGAGATTTACTGTCCCCAGGCACTGCAGAGTGACACAAAGCCATTACAGCACAAGGAGCTCTGCAGGGCTGCAGCTGCCCCAGGGGCAGAGGGTGCTGATTCAGAGAGAAGCTCCTCTGCAGGGATGTCTCTGTTGAGAGAGCCCCTGCCAGGCTTGCCAGGGAAGATGGACATGCAGGTGAGATGAAGAGCACAGCCCTTTCCCTGTTTGTGCCAGACCTCCACCTTTGGGAGAAACACCAGTGCAGGACTTGGAAGAAGCTGCCAAAGAGGCATTTTAGTTACCTGCCATTGGAGCTATTGAAAATAAAAATGTGATAATGGAGCCTGAACTGTCAAGGTAAAGGGAGATGGGGAGACTGTGAAGAAAAGGGCTCTGAAAATCCATGCCTGAAGGATTTAACTGCCAGCACTACTTCTGGGAGAGAGAAATAAAACCAGACCGGGTCACCTGAGGAGTGCAGTAGAGCTGGAGTGATGTCTTGGGACTGCTGCAATTCATCAACCCCCCAAGACACCCCGACAATCCTCCACCCCAAAGTGTCCAAAGGCAGCTCATAGAATCTATCTCCAAACTGTGAATAAAATAAAAATATCCGTGTACAGCTCCTGCAGGAAGGTTCCTCCTGTGTTCAACATTGCCATACTTGCCCTGCTCTCCAAAGCTCTGAGCAGCCTGTGCATCTCACAGGAGCTTGGGCAGCTCTTGGTATGGTGGGCCATGCTGCACACCATGCAAAATTCTTTATTCATTATCATCCTCATTAGAAATAAGATTATTTAGGTCTATCTTCCCTCCTATTCACCATGGAAGCTATTTGTTCCCAAGCTCTGAAAAGGCAGAAGTCATTATTGTAAAGATGGTACTTTTCATGGTAAGTGTGAACTCCTGCTTTTAAAAAATAAGTACCTTTTTAACTAAGAGCTTTATAATAGATCAAGCAGTGCACAGAGTACTAGGAAAAGTGAGAGCTACTATTTAAATAAACTACCTTAGTGGTAGGATTGGGCAGGAAAATAGTTTCTTCTTAGTATCTTTAACAGTAATTTATTCAAAACCCTTATCTCTGGATAAATACAAATTAAAAATTAAAAGCTCCTGTAAAGTAATGCATGAAACCAAAGCACCACAGAGAAATTTGGAGAAGCAAATAAAACTGCCATCATAAACTGCAAAAGCACTGCAGAACCAGTACAGAGTGGAAGGAAGCTTGGGAATAAAAAAAGCCCAGAAAAGGAACTGCAACACGAAAGGAAGAGAGGAGGGGATGGCGGTGGTGGCAGCAAGAAAAACTTCCACTTAAAAAAACAAATTCCCAACATTGCCCCAGCAGGATGCAGAAGGAAATATTTGAAACTGCAATTTTGAGAACATAACCCAGACTGTCTGCTGAGTGACACCTTCTGTTGGCACCAGGCAAACAGGCTCCTGCTGCAGGGTTCCTGAACTCCAGCCCCTGAGAATAGTCCCTGAGGCCGTGTTCAGTTCAGAGTGGCACAGAGCCATCAAACTTCAAGCACTCAGGGAAATACTCTGTAAAACTGTGTTTTTCAAGGCCAGCAGAGACAAAAAGGCGTGCATTTCAGTAAATCCATGATACTGTGTGAATTTTTTTAGGCAATAAAAAGGTTGGGCAATGCTAAATGACACTGCTGGCACATGGAGGAGGTGGTCAGAGCATGGGGTGGGTCGCCACAGCTCTTGGGCACACAGGACAGGCTCTGGCAGGGACCAGGAGCTCAGCTGGTGAAGCAGCACAGGCAGCAAGGCTTGGCCTGGCATGCAGTACCCCACTGTCCTTAATGTCCTTAGCCAGCAGCCTGGGGAGAGCAAGAATTCCTATTTCTCCCACTTCAGAGGCGAGGTGTGGATGTGCAGCTGCTCTGGATCACATTCAATGACACATTTAACATCCAACTGCATGTTTAGGTGCTTGAATTCACATTTCAGTCAAGAAGCACAGGCTGTCATGATGTGGGACAGCATCAGCCAAGCACCCCCTTGAGATACAGCGACGTCCATAAGCAACTGCCCACATTTAAACAGCCAAAACTGTGACTGGGGGTGAACTAAAACAACTCTGGCCTCCAAAGAAGGGGAAAACAATCTTCCCCTTATGGGGACTGTGCAGAGAACTGGCCTCCAAATGGAGAGGAGTGGGGTTCAGACCACAGAGTGGAGTCGAGGCAAAGCAGCAGGTTTTAGATATCACCAGGGATGACTTGTGGTCCCAAGGACAATCAGCAGCCTCCAGTCACTGCTCCTAGCATTATCTGGAGACAGCGCCAGGCAAAGTTACAGACTCAGTTCCTTTAGACAAGAGCAGACAGCATAACTCATATGGTTCAGGAAAGGCTAACTATAAATATATAAACCCCAAGGGATTATCTAAGCGGCTAATAAAGATACAGAATCTTTATTTTATGAACTGGAGTTATACTCATTCAGTATGTGGCATCATAAGAAATACAGATTTTCTGACAGATTTTTTATTTCCTGCTGTTACTAAAATGCATCCTCTTAAAGCAGCATCTCACAAAACTGTAATTTTTCTCAATTTATCTCTGACTGAGCCTACAGTCAACAACTGGAGGCTCCATCTTTGTACCATCCATGTCACAAATGAGATTTTCATTCTAAATGATCAGGTGTAGGGATCAGATTTTGAAATTACATACATTTTGTGTATAGCTTGCATTCCCTTTGTCTTTTTTTTTTTTTATCTGAAGTGCCCAGCCCATCTCCCACACATCCGCATGCTTAAAATTGCACGGAGATGGTTTCTATTCTAAAAGAGGCATTCAGGGGAATGAAACACAGTGAGGCTGCTGAGATTATTTTTACCTGAGCTCTGATTGCGGCGTCCTTCTTAATCCACTTTATCACTGTTTCATACACCAGCTCCTCTGCTTTGGTGTTCAGGCTGTCATTGGACATGTAGGAAATGAAGTCGTCTTTTGAGATATTAAGGATCTCTTCTTGGTTTGCCACCTCTGGGAAAATTTGCAGGGCATAAGCTTTGGCCATGTTGTATAGTTCAGTGCACTGCATGGCTTCAGCCATTGCCAATATTCCTAAGCAGTTGCTAGCAGTCAGCTGTTTTTCTAAAAAAGGCAAAAAAACGAACAAAAAAGACAATTGAGAATTATTAAAAGCAAGATTCACATTTGTTCCAAGATCACGAGAAAAATAAGCATCATAGACAAACCTCCAACCCTAATTAATTTCAGGGAGTTAACTAGAAGCAGCACTCTGGGTTAATCTGGAATTGGAGTTTAAAGCACAAAAATCAAAGTCTGCCTAACAAGTGAGCTGGAGATGGGGAGAGAAATGCACTTTCTGAGTTTGCTTTTTGTGTAAGCCTCCACAAAGCACTGGGGAAACCTACAGACATAACAGTATCTGGGGCTTCCCAAGGGATGGGAGCCCAGCCAAGAGACTGCTGCTGTTCCTACCGCCTACAATGTTGCTTTAAGGAACAGCAAAGATGTAAACGCCAGTGCAGACACTTAAGAATAAATGCAAACAGCACTAAGAACATTTCTGAGAATGCTGCAGTCACTTTATGATAATTTTTGCCCTGTTCAGCTACTAAGCTACTTCAAATAAAATAAAAAAAAAAGAATCCTCCCCCCTCCTTTTTTTTTTCAAAAGAACTTTGTTGCTGCTGAATGTGATGACATCCCTTATGCAAAACACAGATTATACTAACGCCTTCTGTTAAACGTTGTGTAGTGAGTTTCAAAGAAAATCATGCACAGAGGAGACAGCATTATCTCCTTTCCAGCAAACAGAAGCAGCAGCACAGTGTGTAGCTTTGCGTTAGAAGTGTGCTACACCATACATTTGACTGTACTTTTTTTCCTTTCCAGCTATTTTGAAGAAAAAACCCACCAATGTTAGACATTTATAAGAGGAACTCTCGGATTCTTCGCAGCTTTTGTTAACCAAGCCACTACTAATAAGAAGAATATATTCTTTTAAGATACAGGGCTAAAAAAGAAAAAAAAGTAATAAGAGCAAGACTGCAACAGATCACAAAGGTACCAGTGGCAGGCTCCTGTGCTGTCAGAGAAGTCTATCACATTTGGCAGTGTCATATCCCAGTGCACTATGACAGAGCACTGGACAGGAATGTGCAACAGCCCCGTATCTCTTCAAACAAAACTCTCATCAGATTGCTTCTGCTGGAAATGCTCAGGGATTCTTCCCTACACCCAGCTTCTGCCTTCATCAGATTGAAAACCTGAATGCTATCTATAGGCGGCTTTTAATAAAATGGGATTATGAACCTCCTTTTTCTATTTTTTTAAAACCTGACATGAGATTAGGAGTTTTGTTTCTTCCCCTCCCAACTCTTATTTTCTTTTACAGATCCAGCAGTCTCAAAACTAGGTTATCTCATTTTGCATCAGTTGATTGTACTGACTCCAAGGAGGCCCATTTCCTCAATCTGACTGCAGTAGCAGCACTGTTTGCTGTCAGTAGATTTTGTCACTCAGACTGCCCAGAGACGGGTTGTAAACTGATAGCTATGAAGCCCAAAACTACCAGGTTGTTGTTTTTTTTTTTCTTAAAAAAAAGAGAAAAAAAGAATTAAAAAACAACAACCCACACCCCGTCAAACCAAACGAAGATCACAAACAAAAAACCCCTAAACAAACAAACCACAAAAAACTCCCCAAAATCAAAAAAACATCTTCCAGGTTCCTTACTTCTGTCTGCTGGCACAGTTTCATGGTGTATATATGGCTTGGGGTAAAGTAATCATCTAACAGAGCCCAAAACTCTTTTAATTTCTTGGCAAACTCTCAAGTCAAAGGTCAATCTGCCACTGTTCCATCTTATCCTCGCAGGGTTAATAATTAAGGGAATAATCAATTTTGACTCATTAAGCAGCACATGATGGTAAAGACTTTCAAGAGTCATTGTCTTCAGAGGACTGGGTTTGCCTCTATCAGGAGAGATCCCCACACCTTTTGTAGCTGAGCCTGTGGTGTGGGACAGAAAAAACACTGCTCACAACTGGTTTCTTCTGACCTGGGCAGGTTTCTCTAGCTCTAACAACACTGGGTGACTGATGCAGCCTGGTACAGTGATCCCAGCAGGTCCATGCTGGCCCTTGGAGCTTTACTGCCTCCTCTTCCCTGAGAAAGCCATCAGTAGCAGATTCCAATGATGTCCCTGTCTGGTCCAGGAACTATTATGAGGCCCTGTGGAGAGGGGCCCCAGGGAGATGTGGGATTAGGAGATGTGCACGAGGCTGGTGACAACACTTCTCTGCATTTCACTTCACATCAACACCTGAGCACCGCATCAACATCTGTTTAAGATGAGGACTGGCGTATGAACTAGAGATATTCACTGCTGGTGAGCAAGACAGACCTTGGGACAGCAGCTGTAGGAGATACGGAAAATTTCTATCCTATGAACATCAAGACATCACCTAATTCTCCCCATTTTTCAGATCTGACTCAAAATTTGGCAGCAAGAGTGGCTGTCTCTCGACTTCAGCTGTCTGTGGTGCAACTCTGCATTCACATTAATATCCTTGCACACCCATAAACAAGCAATTCCCAGTAGCAATCTGGTAATATTCTGAATTATTCTGGTAATATTTGGGATGATTCCAAAATGAGCAGAATTCTGCCTTACCAATGCCTGTAACTCTTTGCTGACTACAAAGGGAGCTGACATGACCACTTAGACATAGACTTCTGCTATGTAATACAGCTCATCCCAAATGCCTGCAATCCAGAGGTACTTGTCAAAGCTGGCGTAACAAAGACAGCTAAGGACCAGTTCTGCTCTGTCTGCTCCTGAGCCGTGTTCCTTTGGACACTGGCATGTGTACAATAATTGTTGTTTTGCCACAGTGACACTGGGCTTGTAACATCACATTTTTGTGAAGTTTCACCTTGTCTCCATTCAAAACACAAGGGCTGACTGGTAAATTATTCCCAGTCCTCAAGGACAGTTTATAACAGACTTGTGAATGGATTTTAGGGATATCAGATGTAATCTAGTAGGTTCTCACTGGTTTGAGACCGTGCTGGATAGCATATGTGCTGCTCTGTGTGTCACAACAGCGCAGATAAGCAGCTGGTATTTTCCACTGTGTTAGATGTGAATTTGGAGTGGGATCCTGTGCAACATCATCAGGAGACAAACAGCCAGGCACACTGCTCCAGCTGCACTTCTGGGAGTGGAGAGACTTGAGATAACCCCAGAAAGAAACAGTATGCAGGAAGGATTACAGTAATTTCATGCGTATAAGGCACACCCTTTTGACTAAAATTTTGGTCCAAACCTGGAAGTGCGCCTTATACTCCGAAGCACCTTATATATGGACAAAGTTTGGAAATTTGCCAACCAGAAGTGTGAGGCCACAGGGCTCGGCAGGGCTTGGCACATGTCCTGGTTTGAAAGACAGGTGTCTGCTAAGAAAGGCAAGAGCCTCTCTTTGAAATGGAGAATGTAAACCCCCTCCCTCCAAATTATGATAATTTTGAAATTAAGGGGCGCTCAGGCAAAGATATGGGAATTAGGAATACCAGTTTTTTACTAAGAAAATTAAGACAGAAATACAGTACTATAAAGAAACAAACTCCAATCACTGACAAAGTGTCTTGGGTTACAATACAGGATGTGATCAAAGTATCTATTCTATCACCATCTGTTGTGACCAGGTGGGGCAGTGATCTTTATCTCTGTGGGAGATACTCTGCCAATGGGCCATCCATTGAAACCAGTAGGGCATTGTTCTTTATCCTTGCACCCCCCATCCTTCCTCCAGGGAGTTGTCTTCTAATGGCCTATTGAGTCTCACTGTATGGCTGATAAAATTATTTCATCCCATTGAGAGTTGCTCCAGCCAGGGGGAAGAGTCAAGCCTTTCCTACCTAGATACAAACTGAAATTGTAGGAAACTGAGTAGCCCTTTCTCTACTGGACTCTAGGAAAAAAACGAGATTTCTTCACATCACTGTCAGACCTCTGGAAGGAAACTGCACCTTCTACAAGACCACTGCTTCAACTAAACCACATCTGTCACTGCAAGAAGACTGCAGCCACTATTTAATCAAACTTCTACCAACACCCTGCCTGATGGGGTGTCAGGTTGTACTCTGACTTTGTCAGGGTTTGGAGTCTGTTTCTTTGTAGTACTGTATTTCTATTTTAATTTCCCTAGTGAAATTACTGTACTCAGTGACATTGTGGTAACAGCATGCTGGAAGCTCAGTGGAGGTTCTAAAACCCTTCTTGTGTGCATTAGGCATTGTGTTTTCACTTAGAGATGCTTTCTAAATGATGATTTGGAGAGTATCCTTGTGATACTCTGTCTACCTTCTGATGGGAAACTTAATCCTTGGGTATCCCTGCTGGTGTCAAAAAGAATGTGCAAATGGTAAGTGGAAGACTTTTGGATGCATTCATTGTCTAATGAATTGTCCATAAGACTTCCCTTTCCTGTGAGAGTATTCTTTCTTTCTCCTATTTTCAGATATAATTGAAGTTTATACATAGTTCATGTGAAGTGTATGTATTATAGCTTCTCCAGGGCTGGGCAATGCAGTTCTCTGGATGGATCAAAATTCTCCACCTTGGATGAACAAAAAAATTGCCCGTAATACTTTCTCCTAAATTCATAAGGATCATAAAGGCCTATTCTTTACTCAGGTGCCTGAGGAATGGAGGTCTCATCACTGGTCCATCATTCAGTTTTCTCATTGCTCCCTCTAATACTCTTTCCAAACATTGATTTTGTGCTCTTTGCTCAGGAGATTAAGAAAATTCAGAGCTCCTGCTCTTTCCTATTCTGGTCCATGAAACTACCACTAACTTCTTTAGCCTTAAGAATGAATACTTTTAAATTATCACCAGGAGGCTGAAGTACAAACTCAGAATGTGTTCCCTTCTGTGATGGGTGTCCCTGCATCATGAACTGAGACTGTGATACCGGTGAATCACCTGGAACGCAATTCAAGCCATTACTGTGATGATAGTGTAAAACAAATACCAAAACTAAATTGAAAAAAAAAAAGTAAAAAACCAAAAAAGGCTCGAGTCCTCAGCCTTATGGGTGAAGGAAATACCTATGATATCCTGACCAATTTGCAAACATTTGCCCAGTTATCATATGGTGCCTGCATGAACCTGTCACCACTGTTACATCAGTCAGCACAAAACTGTTTCCATTTCTCCTGGTCTAGACAAAAGCTGAGGAGACAGTATGTGGGGAAGAGACAAAACATGGCTATAATTATCCCAGGGAAGCCAGTTAAGAAATTTCCCGTTCAAATGAAACTACTTTTCTGACACATTTTGCCACATCTTTTTACCAAAAAGCACAAGAAAATGTGGGGTGCTTCTGCCCAAGGCTGTTGAGAGGCCCAGGACAGAGACACAAAAGCTGCTTGGACATCACCAAGCCAGGATCCTCCTGGATCTTCACATCTGAAAAAGGATGACCTGAACTTCCTCTGAGATTGTGCTGTGTTATGCTGAACAGACAATAATTTGGGGCTTTTACATCTTTGAACTTCCCTTCTCTCCCTATTTAGACATGGCCACTGATGGAAAAGATTCACTGCTTATACAGAAACAGAAACACCGCAGGGAAAAAAAACCCCGATTTTAACCATATTTTTGCTTTGTATAGAGCAGAGGTGGCTGAGGTGAAAAATAAAAACGCAGCCACAGAGAAGACAAAATGCTTTTCCCTAAACTTTTCAGATGGCAAATACTCTGCTGTCTCTGTAGTGCAATCGAGTCACAGCTATAAATAAAAATAAGCAATTACACTCAGTGAATTCTCCAAATGAGAATACAAAGTTCCAGTGACTCTCCATATATCACTGAACTTATAACCAACTCTACTATTTCGCACCATAACATGGTTCACTGAATTAAAATATTAACTATCAGAAAAGAGAACTCTCACAGTGATTCAGTGAAATAAATGTATTTTGGTTTTGTGGCTGAATCTTCAGTGATATCACAACTCTAACATATCCTGTATTTCTGGAAAGGCTGTAAGATTTAATCTCTATGAAAAGCTGGTGAAGGGAAGCTGGAAGCAAGCAATGCCAGAACCAGAGCCTCATTCAAATTGCACAGTCTACATGGTGGGATTGCAAAGCATAAATTTTGCATCAACAGCATCCCTCCATTTGAGAACAGACATGGAAATAAGGGGCATATAAAAAGTTGGATAGAAGAATACAATGCCAGAGATTCTTTACTGATGCCTGCATTGTACCAGCCTAGTCACACCACTCATCTGGCCAGCAGGTTGATTTAACAGTGAAAAAGAGTCAACTGGACTCATTTGAGGGGTTTTTTGTTGTTCTTGTTTTTCGAGTGCAACATTTTCTAAATTCTCATCTTCCATGTTCTGCAGTAGTAGATGTTAATTTTAAATGAGAACTGCCCAGGGAAAACCTACAATTTATTTGGGTTCAGAGAGAATGATGCCTCCTTCACTGAGATGGGAGTTGAGGATGCCCAAGCAGAAATCAGATGGCAAAAAAAAGGTTATCTGGTACTTATACCTGGGAAGATTTTGGTATTAATAATTTGGTATTAATAAATCTGTGTTAATTTTTCAATTATTACTGTCTTATAAACTGATATTAGCTGTGACAGTGAAGGAATGGCTTGTGGTACAGGCAGGAATTTGAACACTGTGTTTCAGTTGAGCTGCAGCTGTGGCTCTTCTGCCATGCCAGGTCTGTCTGGTTCCTGTTCAGGCCAGTAAAGCTTAGCTGAGGTGGAAATTTGGACTGCTTTGAAATACTCTGTGCTGGAAAGCAGAGGGACAGTGAAAGGAGCAGGATGAATCGTGCTCCTGGCAAGAAGAATGGGTTTCTCATGGCCATGAGAGGATGGACTGAGGCACTGGCAAAGAAGTTGCTCTGTAGACCCTCACTGAGATAAATGCTCCCTGTTCATATCGGGCACACCAGTTACCAGGGGTGGGCACAGTAACCTTCCCTTCTACCCACCTCTGTGATGACATCAGGCCATAGCTCTGTATGCAGCAACAATCCCCAGGAACATTTAATCTGGAACACTGGACACGTAAAGAAGGACTATTTCACAAATGCAAGAAAAATGCAGATATTGCAATGCAGTCCTTAATTTTTTATGCAGATTTGCAGTTCTTCCTTCATTGGAGCCCGTTTACAAACTCTTCTGGTATTTGACCAAGCTGGCCTGGTGTAGAACCCAAAATATGCTGTCACAGTTATAAGCAACCTGTGTGTTACACCCTGGTATCTATGCAGAGATTATCCTCTGGGAAACAAAATGTCATCAAGATTCCAAGTATGGAACAAGATTCAACAAAACAGGTTATACAAAATGTGAAAGCTGTTGCCACTCAAGCAACAAGCTACACTTTTTGAGACCATTTTCCACTGGCCATCATGCCAGCATTGGAAATTCAAATCACAAACCAAGTTAACGATGCTTTACTTTATTTTACACTATTTCATCTTGGGTTTCTTCGTTATGTTTCAAGAGTTGTTCAAAGACAGGTTTATAAACCTTAACACAAGATCTTAAAAGCTGACTAGATGCAATGATTCTTACCTAGAAATGAAACGCAGACTTTACAGAAAGTATGAAACTGGAACTTGCTGGCAGCTTCCAGTAGTGTTTTTGCATTGGCTGAATCTATGATCAAAGAACCTGTATAAACAAACTCCAGGAGTAACTCCAGAACATCCGCAGTGAGGTTGGACATGGCCAGTTCCAGCTTCTCCCCGCTTCTGCTGCTGTCTCGTGGTGACCTGGTAATAGCAGACAATTAAATTATGGACATTACACCATCCCCATTTTATTGGCATTTATTGATTAGCGAGGGCTAGAAAATCACTTTGCACCTCATTATATCTCTCCATTATTTTTGTTTACGGAACTGAAGAATATGAATTTTAAAATAACTGAACTTAAAAACTTTAACTGGATCTGAAAGAGAAGAGTCTTAAAGCAAGTCTTACAAAAAATCTGTTTATTGCTACTTTGCATTTTCATGCAAAAACAGTTGCAAAAGAAAAGGAAAGGAAAATAAAGGAAAAAAAAAGAAAAAGGAAAATGAATGATCCAACATTAATGAAAATGAGGAACAGGATTAGCTTTCAAAGGGAAACAATACATTTTAACATCTTGGTTAACATCTCATCTTCTGTGTATAATATAACTGTTAAGGGAAAAACACTCTCCAATTTCAAGAGAAAAGGTCATCTACTTTTTCAAGAATCCAGCACTAGAATAATTTTAGATGTTATGTGCACTTAAGGATACATTTAAAGACCTTTTCATAAAAAACAGTAACAAAAATTAGTAATTTCTATTTAACTTGAAACTTCTCAGTATGTTATATTAAATGACAGATATGATCAATATAATATCTATGGTATACAGATGACCATATAAAATACAATAGAAAATCTATTGTTCCCTTTTAGGCACTAAAAAAAGGAAGCCCCTCATGGCAATTGCTTTGAAAACTGAATACAAGACAAGCTAGACAGACAAAATGGTTAGAGCAAAGAAGGGAGGGGGGGAAAACAACAACCAGCTCTGCCACAGGAAGCCAGCAGCCATCCTCTAGGAGTTTCATGACTGTGGCCTATGGTTTTTCCTGCATGAAGTGCTGAACAATTTGGGGATCAAAGTATCTCCTGCATTTGAAGTGTGCATTAGTGCTTGTGAAATTATTGGACAAAAAGAAAGTCATACTGAATTAAAGTAAGGGCCCAGTTCTTAATGCATGGCTGATGTGTCTGCAACACTAAAGACAGGTTACACCTGAAAGACAAAAATTGATGATAAATTTGGTAACATCAAGGAGGGGAGGGGAAATCTGTTGGAGTAAGAAAATAAACTCTTTTAATGGTTAGGACCATCCAGCACCTTCTCAAAGAAACATGAGCTTTTTGTTTGTCACTGGACAGTCAACGTCTGCTCGCTCCAGTTCTGCTTGAGTACTTGCAAAAGCCATCGCACGAGTGACACAAAACCGGCACAGATGCAGCGCGACAGATACGGACTGGCCACAGCATCACTAGCACAGGCAACGCCAGTTTGAAGCGTGAGCAAAAGCTACCACGAGCACTACCAACCTCTTGGGTTCACACAGCTGCCTAGAAAGGCGATGGTCAGACCTCCACTACCATCACGGAGGAAAAATAAACAACATACCAAGTTCAGTTTTTTTCCCACATGACATCCCAACCATCCATCCCAACACCACACCTAAAATCATTTGGAGAAATGCTTAGAATTTGCAGTGGATGCTTTGTCACTAGTCCTTCATTGACCGGGCCTGGTCAAGTCAAGGGCACAGCTTTAATTCATATTAAATAAATTCAATATGATCTCTGCAGGATCAAAGCTTTAAAGAAGTTTCGTTTTCAATGGAGGAGCAGCTAGCAGTCTCTAATTTAATGTGTTCTCTAAGGCAGTGAACAACAGTTACTCCCATTCACAGGAGGAAACTGAGGCACAAGGAGACAAAATCACTTGCCTATGATCACAGAGAGTCAGAAGCAAACCAAGGAATTAAATCTCAATTTTAAAATTCTAAGTATTGAACTGTCCCTTTAAATGGCAACACAGGTGGGTTAGACCCTATTCCACAAGCAGATGCTAAGAATACATACTGATCATGACACTTGCTGTACCCCTACAACCAGAGGTCAATGCTGCTCTAAATCTTTATGCTTTGTGACACCACAGTATTCCTTCTGAACTCTTGCATATGGATTCAATTCTGCATCTGAGGCAGAAATCCTCTGGTGGCAAAACAGAAGAGCTGCCATTTCCTAGATCCTCAAGAGGATGATACAAAATGTTGGGTTTTTTTCCTTCTTCACATTCACACCCCAATAATATGCCCCATATCTGATTTATCTGCAGTTGTACATACATCTGGTGCTGCACTCTGGCTGTCAAAATACCTCTTGGTACCAATGCAATTCTTGCTGAACTGCATCCAGAAGTGGTTTGTACCTGAAAGTGAGCTCATTTTCATATGGGCTGGTTAATAAACACACTACCTAAAATTTCAGGGAGGTTTGGAGGCACCCAACAAGTGACAGAGCTGGGCTCTTTGCACTGTGGGAAGCCCTACCATAAACAATTATTTATTTAATGCCGCTAATTGCACTGTGCTGGCGACAATTGCGGGCAGGACTGCGAGTGATCTACTGGGAATCGCAAAATCACACCCAGCGTGGAGACCAGGAGGCACAAAGGAAAGGATGATGTGACACCAATGTCAGTGCAGACACATACCCATGCTAGCAACAACTGCAAGCTGCTATTCTTCACAATAATTAAGTAATAATCTCTTTTACTTTGTAATACACCGAGCAATAAACTGCTGCTGCAATTGATTAAATGCCAAAGAAAAGCTAAGGTGTTTAATCAATCACTAGAGCCACTTACAGCAAGTATAATACAAAGCTACAGAGATTATTGATATTACACAATGAGCCAGAAATAGGAAAGAAAATTATCCCTATTCCTGCCTCTGCAATGCCTTGAATGTGTTGTGCTGTTTTCCTTGTGCTTTCTAAGCAGTGAGCCTTTTGGCTCCATGTTTGGCTGGATCAGATACTGAGTACAGGCAGGATTCAGCAGGGAAATCACAGCTACCCCCGGCTTCCATGCCAGGGATCTGGCTTGGTACAGGCTGGAGAATGGGCAGGGAATTGGCTGAAGCAGATCTAATGGTGCAAACAAATGTCTGAAGGATGAGAAGAACATAATGTCGGGAAACAGACTGATGTAACTGAAAAGGGAAATTCCATAGACTTTGTCAAGAAATTATTTCAGTGAATCAGGTTGCAGCATCCCCCTCAAAGACTGACTAAAGATTTCTCTGTTCCTTGTTTTCACACATATTAGAGTATCATATGCCCTATGCAGTTATAATTCATCTAATTGGGACAGAGTCTTCTCTTGGCTCCTCTAGGGGAACTGCAATGAAGTGGCTAAAGCTGTACAACAAGAATAGAATGTAGTCCTGTAAATGCAAATGCAGTCGATTTGGGAAAATCTGTAGCAATATATAGAGCTGCTCCCCAAATAGCTCATCCTGTGTCACAACAGGAGAGGTTTTATTGGTTACCAGAAAAGCCCCGAATTCCTCCCTTAAGAGCTGGGAAAAGTCATAGTTCTACCTGGTACATACACTCCTGTTCCTCAACTCCTGGCACAAACATGAGGTGTTTTGGGGATTGAGAGCCTGCCTCCTTCATGTTTCAGTCTCACTTGAAGCAGTCAACACACCCTTATCGTCCATGGACATCATTAAACGTGGCACATTCTGCTATTTGCCCGGCGAACTCTAAAGTTTAAACAGAATGATGTCATTTTATTGGCCTTGTAATCATTGCTCATATTATAAAGGTCACACATTTCACATTGTGGCAGAAAATCAATAGCTCTCCCAACAGCCTCTGGGGGAAAAAGTTTTGCTTCTGAAGAATAATATATAATAAACAATTGTAGTCTTTACTTTATCATGGCTAAAATCTTGGAGAAAAGCTACAGTAAAAATCTGGCAAAGGCTGATATATAAACTCATTAAAATTGGGAAGTGATTTAGAACAGGACTTTAAAAAAGATTTATCTTGAGCTAAACAGCAAAGAGATTTGTTTAGGTCTACATTTAAACAAGCTCCAAGAGCTCTTTAACAGCTTAATTTTATGGTAGCTGTTGGGGAATTCTTTCAGATTTACAAATCATGTATTTCTTCAGCAAGGTGATAGACCTGAGCAATGTGCAAGCAGAACTGAACCTGCAGATAAGCAGGAAGAACAGATATATTCTGAATGGGTAAGGGGGGAGTTACTGAAAAATATTCTGCATTGTCTGGAATAATTAGGTCCAACAAAATCAAGCAAATGCCTTTGAACATAGTCTGGCTACTTATCCTTCAACTTAATTGCTCCAACTAGAGAAGACAAAGGCACAGGGAGCCCTTTAAAGCAAAAGATGGCTCGATTACACTCTCAAATAACAAATTAGAATCAGTGTCCCTTTCTGTTATCTACTATACAGGAAAGAGCAAAAATGTTTGAATACTTGATAGCAAGAAAAATAACCCTAATACCTCACCTGCAGGATCTAGTAGTGGAACTGACAAAATAAAAAGTAGAGAAATTTACATTTTTTGGTATTTATTTGTCTTTGAAAATAATTTCCAAACATGTAATACACACAGACAAGAATCAGCCATAGTGTTTTCATGTTTAATAGTGATGCAACTGACTTTTTCTGCATCTTGAGTTATAAATAGCTGGGTATCTATGAATTTTTCCTGCATTATTTGTATCAACATGTTCCCATAACAGAACGCCTGTGTGATTCTGTTCAAAACATTTAATAGTGAGATGCCTTGATTTGCGAAGCCACATTTAGAGTCTGGCTAAAGCAGCCGTGTAAGTGAAACACCGCGAGCGCATCAATTTGTCAATTTATGGACAACGCCACTGCCTCTCATTCAGCCTTCCCTCATGGTTTGGATATGCTGCCTTTAACTGGCTTGCAATGTTATTTTGACTGACTAATGGTTTGGCTACAGCTTCACTCAATTTCAGATCAAATACGAAAAGCTACCTATACCCGGTGCAGATGCCAGCCAACGCTCTGTTTACAAGCTACAGTCACAAAGTCAAAACAAATTCTGGATGTTCAAAATGGAGCCATCTGCACGGAATAAACATGAAAAATGTGAAACATTTTATGTAAATGTACATTAGTGCCTAGGAACAGTTGGTTCAGCTTCCGCCCAGGCTGCCTGGCTGAGAACAGGAGGACTGACAGAGTTTGTGACACCTATTTACATTTGATGCCATATGACTCACCATGCCGTAGACTCAGAGGTATGACGTATATTTAAGCTTTGTGCTCCAAAAGGACACTGTAATAAATGATTATCTTTTAAAATAAAGACACACTTAGAATTGTTATTTGTGATCTTTCCCCATACAAGTGGGACTTGATGTGTAACTTTTTTCTTTTGTCTCTCCAAGGTTCATCTGTGAGCCTACTGCCACTAGCTGCTTCTCCCAGCAGGAGACAGCAGAAAAGAGCTGGCTCCATAATATAACCTCAACTTTGTTCACATTTCACTAAGAATCTATCTTTAAGAAATAGGAAAACACACTAGTTCTGGCAGTGTAAGAAAAAGAATTGTTGCCTTTGACTGTCTATGGCTCAGGGATCTGAATTTAATCTGCTAAAAGAGTATGCTTGAGCTGACAGGAGGCTGAAGGACTGCTGGCAGCAGGGAGGAGCTCCAGCTCCACCCTGCACTGAGGAAACTGAAGCCCCTATTTTGGGGCTGGTCCCTCGCTGCATGGACCAAAGCAATGGCCTGTCCCATCATCAAGCTGCCTTTTGGCCTCTCCACCGCTATGCCTTCCCAGGATTTGACCTATCAGCTCAACATGCTGATCTTGCTGGCTTGTTTTCATAATTAGGAATATAAATGTTTACTCTAAAGTAATTGTGTTCCTATTATAAGTGAGCTACATATTTTCTACCAAGATAGACAAGACAATAAAAAAAAAAAAAAAATCAAATTAAATTGCTTTGTTCCCTGGACAGTATTTAGAACTCTAGAAAACAGGAAATCCAAGATTTTCATGTAAGATGAAGCACTTAACCGAAGAAAAGCTACTTCTTTTTACCTCTGTCAAATTATTTTGATTACCAAAGAAAGGACTCCAGACTGAGGTAGACAGCTTCTCATGAGGCTTAAGAGTCTGTTAGCTGTGTGCTCATTAGAAACTGCTGTTCAAGACGACACAATTTAGACTGAACATCTTGTTTATTATGGAACTTTAACTTTTTACTTTAATCCTTAAACTTCAGACAAAGAAGAGAGTGCAACGATGCTGCATTTTAACTGTCCACTATTTGGTTTTTTTATCTGAGTCATTAATGGTTCAAAACCAATATGTTTGCAGAAAAGAAAGTTTGTTAAATTACAGCCAACCCTCAGCCATGTACAGATCAGACTTAGCACTCTACAGGGAAAATTGTATTTTGTAGTGAATATCTTGAGTTATCGGACTTATAGGTTCATGAGGTATAAAAGCACAGATGCCCAAACATACAATGTATATTTCCATGACATGCACCACGAAACATGTGCATAGCAAGGTAATAGGTTATTTACCATGTTATACAAGTTTATGCAGCTGCAAGGTAATCAGTCATGTAGATGATGACAGGAAGGGACATTTATAGAGCAACATCATTGCAATACGTATGTCATAAGGCACTGAGTATTTTATTAAACAGGATTTAAAAAAAAAAAAAAATTACAAACCAGCATCGCTTCTCCTTTGGAATTGTTTTATCAGCTCAAAATGTATTAACTTGCAAATCTCTACCTTCGTTATTCTATCTTGTAGATAAACATTATCTTTGAGCCTCAGTCACTATCCATCTGTCTCATGAGAGAAGAAAACATGTACTGTAATGGTTCTATTGTATGATTACAATAAAGAACTAGTAAAATCACAAGATTAAATAAATTACATTGTTTAAACACAGGCTTGCAAATTCATCAGGAAAATTTACCTGACCAACAAATCCATTTGCTCACTTTTTATCGGGATGTTGATACAAATAATGTTCCTTGTTCCAGGCAAACAAAATCTGGCAAGACTAGTGTAACTTATTAGGGTCAAATGCTGCCAGTTTGCACCTGCTCTATCAGAAGAAAATCAGGAAAATTAATGGCTGTGCACTCGGGCACACACCAGCAGCTCCTGCTAATTCACCATCACAGAAATGATCATTACAAACCAAGATGAGCAATGGGATTAAGAGCAAACGCTTTTGTTCACGGACAACATGGCCAGAATAAAATAAAGCAAACAAAAGAGCCACGTTTCCTATATACCCTTAATGCCATTCACAGATGGAACACAATCTAAATGCTCGGCCAGGACCATTTCTAAAGGCAGGATCAGCAGCAGCCTGTAATGCTACAGTGCCAGAGATCACAGTCAGAGGCACAAATCTGGCTCCCTGCTGAGATTTAAGAAAGAAGATGACGAGTTTGAAGATGCTGGCTTAAATGACTGGCAAGTGAATGAAGAAGTGAATAGCAAGTGCCCTTGGAAGAACAGTATTTCATGACCTAGACTTTTCCTAGGGACTGAGAATAAACTGCATCTTGCAAGGTACCAGTGGAGAAGCAAAAAAAACTGGGCCAGCTCATTAATAGTGTGGGATCTAACTTGTTAGCAAGTATCTCTGGCAGCCTAATTCAGTGGCAATACAACCTGGGTGAGAGCTACTATCTGTTAAAGGTAAATAAAAGATGCAAGCAGGTTCTAGGGGATTATATAGGAAGGAAGATTAAAAGTAAGTTGACAGAATAAAAAATTTATTCTCATCAAACTTAAAGCTCAAACCCTTACCCAACTCCTATCTGATTTCTTTTAATGATATTTATTACACCATCAAAAACCAGCTTAGAACAGAGTGGGCATGCAGCTAATAAATCTGTTTCTTAGGAATGCAGTGAAATTTATACAATTAATTATCTAGGTAGTCTATCCAAGAATCTTTCTCATCATTGCAATGTCTAGAGGGAAAACAATAATAAAATAATGATAACCACCATTATTATTTATTACTACTACGATGATTATGGCAGTGCCCAAAGATCCCAATCAGCATTACAGTAATTAGAATTAATTCTGTCAGGCACTGGTTCTTTCTTCTTCAGCTACAGGGTGTTACTAGTGCTTTCCTACAGTATTTATAGATCCAGAGACATCAATGAAAGGCATGACAGCACTTCACCTATGGCCACAGTATAGGCAGGAAAGGGCACATGGCTCTCCTCACTCCATCAGTCCCTGCCCATCCACCCTGCAGAACAGCTCAGAGTATTCCAGACACTGAAGATCAACACTGTGCAAGCAAAAAGATGGCACTGCAATCAGACAGGATCATAACCTGGCCATATTAATTCAAATTCATTATTCCAATCCAGCAGTGGCTAATCCTTGATGATATAAATGAGTGAACTACTGATCCCCGGAGCTACCTACAAGCAAGTTGGAGTTTGAGACTTGACTACCCTTATTTAAGGGCAGACTGGCTTTTGGAATTGCCCTAAAAAAGGCAGTTTTCAAGAATATTCCATATATTCCATTTCTAAGCCATGGAAGTTTTTTTCCCCCTCTGTTGTCTTTCATTCATTCATCTTGAACTGCACCTTGTTAGATAACTGTTCCCTTTCACCCCTGAATTTTAACAGCATAAAGCCTAGGCAGGGTAGTGAGATGCAAGTAAATACAGGTAGGTCACTTGCACTAGCATCTTGAGAGATGGTGCATGACAGCTGTGTGGCTCATGGATGGGTACAGCTGAAGCAAGAGAGGTGATTAGTCTGTCATTCCTTGGCTAAGATTTGCAGAATCTGTGGTTGAGTCTAGAAATTATGGGAGCAAGAAGTCCCAGCTACAGTAAACAGAGATGCTGTCAATGAGGGAGTGGAGTGAGAGATTCAGGGATCTGTTTGGTGCCTCTGCAAACTGCTACAATTACAGGGCAGAATTTTACAGGCAGAAGCTTAATTTCTGTGCTGCACCTCAAGGCTTGAAAAGGAGCCTTTCTGTCCTCCTTGCCAGGGTTTTTCTTCAGAGTAGGGCACATTGCTCTGCCCCTCCTTGCAGAGCAGCATCCAGCCAGGCTGTGACACCTGCGTTGGGTTTTGTGGCAGTGTAGAACAGCACTGAGTATTTGTAAGCTGCCATTCATTTATGTAGACGACCATATATTTTTGCCTGATGAAAACACCTTCTCTAAGGTCTGGCAGCTGAGAAATTTGAAGCCCAGCAGGGAGCTCCGAGGGGCAGGTGGGCAGCTGCCTGGGCAGCGCTCACAGAAACAGCCACCGAGAGCAGGGGCTGTGTCCCATGCCAAGATCTTGTGCCCAACACACGGCAATTATCACTGCCTCGTTTAAGAGAAAAACCTTGTGCACAGCACAATTTACACGTGCCCCCTTGCAGTAAAGGGTGAAGGATATTTTACACTCCAATGTGACCTCCCTTTCTCATGGTTTGAATGGTTTAACAGAAACCCCTGGCACTCTTTCTCTAGGCACAGTGTACCTCTCCTGGCACCTAAAACAAACATCCTATCTTTAACTCCCTATTCCTCTGTTTTCAACTACATGCTATAGTTTGTTTCCACATTTATTCTGTTCTGCAATGGAGCTGAAGTATGCAGATGTGGAAATGCTGCCTGCTTCTCTCTCAGAGTTAAAAGTAAGATTCTTAATAAGCAAGAAAACATGAAGGGGTCACTAAGAGTAGATTTTTCTTTCATCCTGCTGTTTCTCATTTTGGGCTTTTTAGAACACAAACACACACCAGACAGTCTGTTTTCCAGACACCTAAACGCTTTTGCAGTTTTGTCAGGCCATTTCAGATGGATAGTGGCAGGTTTCTCTGTTGTGCATCCAAATGCTCCCTTTCCACACAATGGTGTAAAATGCAGAATGACATCTTCGTCTTCTGCGTAGGTGTAAAGCAAGAGGAATTTGGTCTTCTCACCCTAAATGCTTTACTTCTCCTGTCCTGCCTTCAAGCCCTCAGAGAGTACTTTAGAAAAAAAATAAATCTGAAAACTTAAAAAAAGGCAGGGTATTGTGGAAAAGCAATTTGGCCATGAAGTCACTTGGGTCTGCTTTGTAGGAAATTAAGGATGAACATAGCAGGGCCAGATTACAATGCATCCAAAATACTGCTTCTTGTGACAGAATCTCTTTGTACATAAGACTTAGCGCTCTATGCCAGTGGAATCAGGCACCCAAGATGACTTAAAGATTAGAAAGCATCATTAAAATCTAATCTTGAAAAGATAAAGCTTGTAGGACAGGATCTGTGCATCTTTAACAACTGACCAAAGAGAAATCTAGTTGTGGAAGCTTGCTTATAAAAGCAAGCATTTTGGCCAAGAAGAGATTTTTATGTCAAGTGCTTCCTTTTAATAATGTCATATTTGGTAGAGATTCCAGTACTCTGGGTTAAGAAGAAGAAAGCAAATTAAAATGTTCCGGTGAAACATTTCTTTGTTACGGAAATATTACAAATTCCATTTATTCAGCAGCTGCATTTGTCTATCCCAAATACAGCTGGAAATAAAAAAGATGGCTCTTCATGGGATTTTCCATTTGTTCCTTCCTCCCGGAACACACACACCCCGCACACCCACCTTCTACCATTTCTTCTAGGGCGGATACAAAAACAGAGCTCATTTTTTCCCTCCCCAGAACCAAGAATGTTTCAAATAAGAAAATCTGTGCTCTCCAAGAGGCACATTTTGGAGATGTATTTTTTGATGGATCTGGATCTCTTTTTTTTTTTTTTTTTTCTTGTGTACGCATACAAGCATAAATATGTCCCATTAAGAAAAACACTAGTTTCCATAAGCAATCATTCATGTCCTTTTACTCAACTATGATTCAGGCTGGGTGACTGGTCTTTCTCTCTGGGTCATGAAAAATAAGCACTTCCAGAAGGCAAATCATGCTATTTATTGTGAGATGGGATGTATCATTCTACAGACATTCCCATCTTTTCTCCCAACTGCAGCGAAGTCTAGACAGCCAACTTAGACTGGACCCGTGAGGGAAGCCATGGAACACCCATAATAAATTCACTGTCTAGGCAAATCACCCTTTCTTTTATGGTGAAGGGGGATGGCCTCCTCCTTCACCTCATCTCTTAGACACCTATTTTGTGGGGACAGGACTTGCCTCTTGGACAGGTCTGTCCCCCTCTCTGCAGACTGCAGTAACAGTCACAAAAGTGACGTTAGACTCAACCTGCCTTAGATGCAAACCTTGGACCTAAATGTTGGTTAGCGAGCACCTCTTATTGATCCAGGGGCTCTGCCTGCACACAGGAACCTGAATTAGGAGAAAAAGACCCTTCAGGAAGCCTTCAAGGCTCTTCTCTTCATTGTCTGTGTCACAAATTAAGCCCTTGTTTTGAGATGGCTGATTTGATGAGTAGCAAAGTCAAGCAGGCTGGAGTCAATGTGGCTGGCTGGCAGTGCACTCAAAATATGTAAGATGGCCTTTAGGGGACAGTGCCCCAATCCAGCTGCTGTTTATCATCCATGTTCTCCTGAAGCCCTACACTGCAGTACTCCTGTATGGATACTCACCCTTCCCCTGAATGTCATCTTTCTCCCTTCATGGGCACAGTGATGTGGAACAGGTATCAGGAATATTTCACACCTGCTGTTCCTAATACACCTGATCCTTTTCAGATGATTCTGCACTGAGAAGGGCTGAGATTGTTCTCCATGGTCACTTGTTGTTGGGAGGGAATCCTGGCTTAGGCTTGAGTGCTGTGCAGCTTCTGACAGGGATGATCTGCTTCCAAAACAGGTGCCTACCGGTATGGTGCTGAGCTCAGGCTCAGGATTGGACTGAACCAAGTTCAAAAGGGCTCTTACATTTCAAAGATAAATCAAATGGAATAAGAGAATTTTCTGGATAAGAAGCCGAATGCTCAGCACAGGATTAGCCATATTCTGAGAAACTAAAAGGCTTTCAAAATGCACTCTCATTATCAAATTTGTTTCGTAAATAACTTTAGAATTGTTTTGGACAATCAAACCTGGTTATCATCTTTTTATCAGTGCAATAAAAACAACATATTTTCTTCCCTGCTATGACTAATTCTCATCAAATAGCCTTCCTCAAGATGAGCAATAACTCTAGTTCTATTATGTTTTTTTTTATCTGTGTTTTGGTTTTATTTTGAGAAGGAAATAATTGATCTTCTTGATTTTGAACATTTCTCTTTTATTCTTTTGAGACACTACTTGCTATTCTACCATCAGATACCAACTTGAACACACAGTGGAATCAATGGAAGAATATGAGGTTAATAATAACCAGCCTGTGGCAAATAATAAGCTGAAGTAAATACTCTGAAAGATTCTATTTCTGCATGTTTCTATAGATGTACACAGCACCTTCATGAATAGATCATATTCTTATTGATGTTTCTGGTGACACATCGGTGCCTTTGGTTGGAATGACACTAAGGTTTAACCCTGGCTTGCACTGATTGAAATGGCCTTTCTATTATATTTAATATAAAGAGACCTCTTCTATTCTTTAAGAAAAACGGCCATTTCTTGTTTAGATTTCTATAATAACACAAGGAGTGCAATATAAATCACATAAAGCTTTAAGTGCTGTCTCGAAGGAGCTGCTAACAAATATCATAGAGGATTTTAGATGTATTGTATCTGTAAACATTCTAACCCTATGAACTATAATGATTCTGTATTATTAAGGGCATGATCCCAAAAAAATTGAGTGTCTCTTGCAATTTGAGCCCTTGACTTCCATGGAGTTTCAGAAAGGACAAGGCTTTACACTGCAAATATCCTACAAAAAGCAAGTCTTTAGAAATTCCATCCCATATCCCTGAGTTTATTGTCTCGTAAAGACACATTTGCTCAGCTTACAGGTGAATATTTATTTTTCTCACCTGACAATTTTGCAAACTCAACCTGACATCAAGTTGAAATTTTTTCTTATTCAAGCATCATCATCAGTAATAAAGGTATTTTTGCCTTGGATACACCTGTGCAACTCCATTAGCCTCCATCAAGGTTACATGTGTGCAACTGAGGTTATATATGGAAGGCAACTGGGAGAGAGAGACCTGATGGTGGACACAAACAGACCTCTGGAATATTTATTGCTGGTGATGATGTGAAAGAAGGCAGAAAGGAAACAGGCTAAACCTTCCACTATTTTTTCCTTGTAATACATGCAAGCCTTATGTAGGCAGCTGAAAGACAATACATGCTGAAATCTAGGCTTTGCTTTCACAAAATCTAGGATTTTAATTTTTTATATTGTTTTAACTAAGTTCATAACAGAGAAGTGCTCAATCTAACGTATATCTCCATTTAATAACTAAAAAATAAAGCAGCAAGATTTGTCAGTGTGCTTCTAGAAACAGATGCTGCCTGGTGACTTCTGCACACGAGCAGAAAATCCAAATGACAGTCTTTGGACAGTCAGCGAGTTGGTTTCTCTAAGGTGGTTCTATGATTTTTCTTTTCCTGTAGACTGTACTCTTTATCACCCTGAAAAGCATATACTGTAGCCTTAACAATTAAATAATAATGAGCAGACAGAAGAGAAAGGACAGGAGAGATCTGGCATAGCTACTGCTAGCAATCATTATATTTACAGAGGGGACAAGACATGCTTCCTAGGCCAACATATTTTTTATGAATAATTGATAAGGCAGTCAGTACAGTTATATCATAGAAATGTAATATATATCCATAATTATAGAACCAGCTTTGTGCAAAAGGACACAATACACTGAAAGGAGATACCAGCCAATATGCCATCCTGAAATAAAATACAGTCACTATTGTGTTAGTTGGTAAAATTTAAATACAGGATTTGAAGCAAGCAAAATGTTCTTTAATCCCATTTTTTTTAGCACAGTCCAGGCTCAATCTGCTCAGGAAAATACTGCAAGGCAAAATCAGCAGCTGCATTAATTTGCTGATGATTGAGAGAAAAATGAAAGTTATTCTCGTGGTTTTTTTCTCCCTACTTGCTACTCTAACTTACTAATAATACGAGAGTACTAATTTATTCCTAGGCAAGTATATGAAGGATACAAATTGAAAAATCAATGTAATGGAAAAAAAAGATTATCATGCCCTGTTTAGACTCAATCAGCTAGAAACAGAGGGGGGAAAATGCGAAGGTGGAGACACGATGTTTAGAAAATGTACATATTGTGCCTACCCTAAGCTGAAGTGTTTGTATGAAAAAGCTACTGTTAGTCCAACATGCAGATCGAACTACATTTTCACCAGAAAATGATCTTATTTCCATTTTTTTCTAGAGAAATTAATCAATCGTCTTTTCTTTTTTTTTTTTAAAGGTCCCCAAATAATAAAAATATCAATCCCTTTGCCCATAAAAGCCACACAAAAGCATGTAACAAAGATTTCGGGGTGAAGGGATTACAGCACTCTAAATGCTTGATTTGCACAATGTCTCAGCACCGTTCACCTGAACGCTGATGGCTTTTTGCAGCCTGAAGCACAGACTTTGGTAGTGTGTGGCAGAGTCACTTGCAAACATCGACAGTAGCAGATTTTTGTTGTGGACTGAATCACCATTAGCAGTGGAGTTTAAATCTTAGATCTCTCAGTGGTGAAACACTTTCTTCGGCCAAAACCAGCCTCTACTCATCAGAAATAATTACAGTGTACGAGTCAGATGTGTAACAAATGGATCTGAGTCTCAGTTTGGAAATACATTCAGAGGAGGTGGAAAGAATGGCTACTGGCTCTGTGACAGGAGATTCAATCTTCATAAACCTGCAAGAGAGGGGAGGAAAAAAAAGCGACACAAATGCGCCCTACAAAAGAACAGAGCAGATCACAGCTGGAAGGAAGGCAAACCTTTTAATCAGGTCCTTGAAATACAAGCTGCAGGAAGCTAGAACATTTTGGTGGACTTCAAACTCTTTGCCTTCAACAATAATTTTCAGGTCTGTAAACTCTTTCGCTCTGCGTTGCTGGTTCAACTCCTTCAACATTTCTGCAGAACAGAGAAGACAGACAGTGCCAGGGTTCCCATTAAGAGTTTTTTTATTTTTACTTTTTACTTTTCATTTTTTTTTTGTAAAGAAGTAGAGAAACAGGAAACAATTGATATTTTTGTTGGTAAGATTGGCTCAACACAGACAGTCAGAAGTTACGAACAAAACATATTAAAAAAAAAAAAAAAAAAGAAAAAAGCAGGAACCAGTAGGTCTAAACAACTGAAATATATATCTACACAGAAAAAAAAAAGCAAAAACAACTCCTAAATTTGGAAGGGTTAAAAATGAAAATAAAATATTTCAGCATTAGCAAATCAGAAACACAGAGAATGCATTATCACAGAAAAGTTAAAATAATTTGTTATAATCAAAATCAAGAGCTAATGAATTTATATCCAAATGGAAATAAGTTTTGAATATACTAGAATAATATTAGTAAAAATGGTATTATGATGCAATATGAACTGGATATGGGTCAAAATAACAAAACCACAAGACCTGCAAAATAACTTATTCTTAATACAGTAAAAATGTGTTAAGCCTCTCAGTTAACATAAAAAAATAGCAGTTCTAAATAATAGATAAATTACAGTGCATAAAAATTAGCTAAATTATCAATGCACCTTGCAATATATCTCAGCTATATAGACTACAATTGCATATGTTTCAGAATTAGCTTAAAAGCATCCTTATGATAAAAAAAAATTCTCATGCAGAGAATAAATTACTGCCTTTTATAGCAATTCCTATTTTTTGCACTCCAAGGATTTTTACCATCACAGCATTTTTATTTTTTAGCCTTCAATGACTTCATTTACAGCAACAATCAACTTTCACACATCATGAAAGAATCATAATGATTAAAATAACCTATGAAAGTGTTTCCATCCTGCAATAAAGCACCTACCTTGCATGATGCCACCTTTTATGGAGCCTATTGGAGCTAACAGAATGAAATGATAGCATGCCACGTCTCCATGTGGGGATGTGAACTCCTAAGCAACCTACATGTTTTATATGCTGCCTGGACTTTTAAGGCTAAGACTTCCTTCCAACTTTGCAGACTAAAGTGGCTATCAAGATGAATAATATACTTTTCACCTGGGCAATAGCCCGGCGGTTCAGAAGCCAGTGATCAAAATGACAGAAGAGCTGATTTTAAATAATAAAGAACTTCGGGTTTATTTTATGTTTGCAATAGGTCAAGGTTCTCATTTCCTCAGTGTAACACCTGAACACATTCCTCTTCAGATAGATCTGTAAATCAACAACAGTTCCTTACATGGAGTCCTCACATGAAGTAAAAGGGACCTCAAGGGTGTGTAACTCTAGCTGTGCTCAAAGCTACTGACAGCTTGAGCAAGAGCTGCCAAAGCATTGCCAAAGGGTCTCAGGGTAAATCCAGACTCAAATAATCCCTGTGCTCTCCTGCATCCCCAAGGAAACTCAACAGGAATCATTTCAGCCAAGCGCTAGTGTTTAACCAACACAAAAGCATGCAAATATACAACTGTTTCTTGAAAAGAAACTGAATCCCTCCCAAGCCCCAACATCTGTGGTGCATATTTTTCAGGCCTAAGTAAATAAATGTCACCTTGCACATTTATGTCTATTTAATGGAAACACAGTAGTGTCTGAAAGGCTAATTATTCTATGCTGAAATGGGTCAGTGCTCTCCAGAGAGCAAGCAGATCATTAGAGAGGGCACAGAAATAACAGCAGGCTTTTGTCAGACCTATAATAGGGGAAAATAAACCACTCTGTCCTGTGGGTGCTGTAGCAGGGACTATTTTTAACAAATTCAGCTGAGGTAAAGCACAGTGATAGATTTTGAGCAAAACCTAGAATGGGACCTGAATGTTCACTCTGGTGCAGGGCAGTCTCAGGCTTTTGCGGGAGGTGTGATGCCTGAAGTCACAGCACAATGAACATTTTGGGCCTCAGATAAAGACCAAGGATGGTTTGGGCTCCAGGGGTGTTATACTTGATTGAGGGACAAAGTGACTGAGGTCTCTGGTTTCACAGGAACAGCACCAGGTGCTTTATCAGTTGCATATATTTATGGAGCAAGCATTCTTCTGTCCCTTTTCATATATGTACAATTTTTTCCCCCTTTGTCGTGGTCCATTTTCCCACTTTCATTTACAGCAACTACATTTTCCTCACACCAATTTTCTATCATTTCATGTCCTAAAGACTGCTACTTTTCCCTCTAAACTTTCTGATACTCTCTCTCCCGTTTTCAAATTCACCCAACCAGTGTCCTTGACCCCCATTTGCACTTTTCTTAAGTTCCTATTCAAGTTTCATTTCTCTTGTATCTGTGACTTTAAAACTTTCCTTGCAGAGGCCTTTCAGGACAGGGGCTCCATCCGTGACTAAGTCATACAAGTCTAAAATTACGCTTACACAGAGGGTCAATCTCCACCTCACCTCATTCCATCTCCCTCTTTTAAAACTCGTGATCAATTATTATGGTGCTCAAAGGGCACAACTGTATGAATGAATAGCAACTGCACAGATGGATGTGGGAGAGGAGAGGAGAGGAGAGGAGAGGAGAGGAGAGGAGAGGAGAGGAGAGGAGAGGAGAGGAGAGGAGAGGAGAGGAGAGGAGAGGAGAGGAGAGGAGAGGAGAGGAGAGGAGAGGAGAGGAGAGGAGTGTTTAGTTTTTCTCTTGAATGGGCCAGGGGTTTTAGGAAGTGGTAAGCAGGACAGTACAGACCATCCCTGAATTCCTGACTGTGGCCAAGATTACTGAAAAATAAGACACAAAGCTCAGCCACTGTTCCTAATGATGCTGTGCTGTCTGTGCTGCCTCCAGTATTGTGAGAACTGGTTTGAGCATCTAAGCCCCCAAACAGCTCCCACAAGTAATGGGCTCATTATTTGGAAATGCTGAGCACCCTTTAATTACACTCAGTCCTGGGCACAGCTTCTATCTATGCTCTTTACACACCTGAATGTGCTTTATACTGCATGCATTCATTAAGGGATGCAAACCAGAAAACCAGACTGGAGCAGTAATGCAATTTGGCTCAAAAAAACCCAGAAATCAGAACAAGTTCTAATCAGAAACCAAAGGTCCTGCTTTTCTACAGAGATTTGGAGGCAACGATTCTCTCCTTGCTCCCCTAAATAGTAATCGTGCTTTCCACAGAGAGATGGCTATGAACTATCCTGAATTTTTGCAGCTTAGTATCTGAACTAGAAAGAGCAGAGGCAGGTGGAGAGGAGAAGGAAGTCAGGAGACTGCATTGATTCATCGATCTTCCTCGCTCAGGCTCCTTTGTATTACCAAATAACTAGCAGGCATTAGTATTGGACACAAGGTTATATCAGAATGGGCCCTCATTCTCAGAGTATTTGTAATGCTCACACTGTGCTTAGCCAGGCATTAATGATTTATGAGGACTCAGGATGAGTTGCAAAACAAATTTTTTCACCAGGTAATAATGCCTGCCGATGAGTTGTAAAAGAAGAGACAACACAGTGCAGTCCTGGCAGTGAAAAATGACCTCAGCTCTCTCCTGCTACTCCCTCTTCTGGGCTCCTCCTAATTTTCAGCATTTCCTCAAACAAATGGAGTTTCCTGAAAACTTCAAAAAGGGATGTGCTGGGAATTTCTTACCGGTTATTTATTCCTCTCATTTCTTTGTTCCAATGGACTTTATTTTCTTTGTTTGTTCC
>VRYO01001589.1:23395705-23489596 GCA_009812075.1 Sialia sialis | reverse complement strand
CCAAAATTACAGGAGCTATGTAGTGGCTGAACCTAAAGGGGACTTGACCTGAAACCTGCAACTGAACATCTCTGTGGAGCTTGTGAATGGCAGCATTTTCTGTCTTGCCATTATCATTGCTTGGGGGCATTTAATGTAATTATATTGAGTCCCAGAGACAATATAGGTCAGAAGGTGTAAGTGACTTTTCTCAGGTCAGGAACAGAGCCAGGAAGAACTCAGAAGCTTTGATTCTTGGTCCCCCGCTCCAGCCATCACATCACATTTTCTCCCTCTTAATTAATGGACAAATTACAAATTACACTAAAGAGTCCGCAAGCTTTGGATCAAATACAGGACCAAGCACAACTGTGTAATAGTGTAGATCAAGCAAAGGGAAAAGAAATTATATAGTGAATATTTTTAAAAATTACTTATAATCAGAAATAAAAATGAACAAGGAACTTATTCCCAAAGTTTATTTATTCTGTATTTTAAGCACAGGATACTTAAAGACCCTCTCTAATGCACATTCCCATGGCACAATGGAAGCTCTCAGGTTTCTTTCCACTTTTAATACAGTACTCTTTACTTAAATTCTAGTAGATAAAGCTTTAAAAGGGGGATCCAAGAGCTAAAATATAATGAGCTATAAAATACGGAAGAATCATTTTTATAAAGCGCTGTTAAAATAGTTTACTTGGGAAAACTAACCTCTTATAAAACTGCAAAGGCTAATTGATGAAACATCACTAATTATTCTACTGATGAACATGCAAGAGACCAGTGCTTAGTTACACAGGCTCATGCTTTCATGATTGGGACCGAAAATAAGAGAAAGCCAAGAAAAGTTAGCAGGAGGAAAAATCTAATTACCTTCTTCCCTTAATAAGTATGGAGATTAATTCCTACGGTTATGCTCTACTTATGCAAAACAATAATTTTAACCATTAAACACCAGCACTGCCCACACATCCTTATTTTTATAGTGGTAGAGTATGGGTAGATACAAGAAATTAAATCATGAAGCAGAAGATCTAGAAGTCAAACATGAGCTGTGAGTTACAGGAAGGAGTTTGCCATGGTGAACCCTTCCCATGTGAACCACACAAGAACTCAGGATATTTTGATTTTTGACAAGTCTCTCCTTCTCCTCACCACACCCACGGACACACAGAGAACCCCAAAGCCCACAGAGTACCCTGATAACCTGCTGAATGTACCCTTGTGCTGCTGATATGTGGCTTGAAGCAGCTGCAGAGAGGTTACAACTCAATGCCCAGCTGCGTCATGAGACCAGGCTGATGAAGTCAAGCAGACACACTTGGCACTGCAGTGGCTGATACTGTTCTTCATTCCTCCAGACATGCTGAGCTGGCAGACCAGGATGAAAATCACCCATCCCTTAAGGTCTCCCGTGATGTTTAGGTTGGGGGTTAGTTATTTCCCAGCTGACAAATACAAAAATCAGCTACACCATATTCCCTGTGATGTGAAGACAAGCACACACCTCTGGAGAACAGGTTTTTATTTGGGACTGAGGGTAAGAAATAGGTCCTTTAATTTCTTTCGGCCTGAAAGGAAAAGGGAAATGAGTGAAGCCTAGTGAGAAACACTAACAGATGAGGATGTTTCAGGTCATCAAATAGTGAGTTGGAAGGGACCCACAAAGACCACTGAGTCGAGCTCCCAGCCCTGCACAGGACACCTCCAAGTATCACACCATGCACCTGAGAGCATTGTCTGAACACTTGCTGGGCTCTGTCAGGCTGGTGCTGTGACCACTGCCCTGGGAAGCCTGTTCCAGTGCCCAATCACCCTCTGGGGGAAGAACCCCTGTGATCTTCAGTTTCCTTCCTGAACCCTGAAGATTATACATCAGTTATCTAGATTGACTCTGCAGTCGAACAGAGACAGGGCCCATCTCAGGCACAACCCAACCAGTTCTGTGTGCTTGGACAGGTAGGATGTACTGTCACTCCGCAGGGATTATCAAGGGAGATTAAATAATTAGTTGCGACCAGACAGTCTTTTTTTTTTTTTTTTTTTTTGCAAAAGGTGAAAACTAATCTGTTGCAAATAAATACTTCCATTTTTTTTCTTCTTCTTACTGGAATGCAATTTCAGTTGAACTTCTTTACCAAGAGCAGAAGGAGAAGGGGGCGTAAGAAAGCTGGGACTGCCAGTGCAAGGATCCTTTCTTGGGGAGGTGGGGGAGGCAGACAAATGGTGAAGCACTCTCACTCTGTACTGCAAAGAGCCAAGGCTGTTAAAGGTTTGGGATGGAGGTGCAAAAATACTGTCTGCATGATACTGGTGTGCCCAGTCTCAGTCTCTTTTCATTGTGGAGCTTCCATAGGACACCATCCTGCACCCAAGGCATGTGAGAAGGCTCAATTGGTTCTGGTTATCTCCTGCATATTTTGCTTCCCTAAGCCCTTAAGCCAGATGAAATGAACTGAGAAAAGCTCAATACTGAATATGAACATGGCAAGGCCACGCCCTGACAAGCCTGTGCTAGCCAGCTAGACACCCTGGTGAAGATGGAGCATATGCTGATGGAGAGGTATGACTGCTGGCACAGCTACACCAGCCCCTGAACAAAGGCAATGAGAGTCATCTTCTGCTGGGTTTTGTCAGCACAGCAATGTGAAATGCAAGGTGTGAAGTTGTCATACTCCAAGCTGATACAGCCATGGCAGTAGGACTTTGTAGTGCAGACCAACCTGTCTAGATCTTCGTTGTGTTGACACTGTTAGACACCTGTGCTGCTAAAGAAAACAGTAACAGATGCTGGAGAGTTGGAAAATATTTTAAAATCCTGCTGAACAACACATATGTGGCTGTGTATGATAATTCTACTCAAGGGCTGTTAGCAATGAGATGCCCTGTTGTGCTAAATAATTTTTTTTTTGTTCATATAGGCAAATTCTTCTCACCTTATGATGAGAAAGGGTCAAGTAAGTCAGCTGTGGTGATTACTCACTTGAGGGAGACAACTGCAACTGTATGTGTAAATGGAACCTTTCTAAATATACTAAAACCTCAGGGAAGTCACCACATCATGTTTTGAAACTGATTCTCAGGCTATTATCATTACTGGAACTGACATTAGGAGGTACCTCAATGCTGCCTTCACACATTGGAGAGTTGGTATTTCCCTATATTAGGCCACAGAACTATTTCAACATATTTTCTGATTATATTCAGAGACAAGCTACACCCCTAATCTCTAGGGGGAAAAAAAAGCAAGCTTTAGATGCAACTTTAGAGAGATTTTCGTATAACAGTTATGCATTAAAATAATAAAAAAAACGAGTCTGGGGGCTAGAATGACTTTGCTGCTTTGATTTATGAGGTAAAGTCTTCTATGGTATCCAAGCCTGCTAATTTATAATCAGACAGGGTTACAAATGCACAATGAGCATATGTGACCGGGTTTGAAAATGAATTGCATTTATATTACATATATGGATGCAAAGAATAAGAAAAGAATTTGGTGACAATTTGATCTCTTTCATTTTCCAACGCTCGCTGTGATCTATGTAAGGAAAGGCAGCAAGACCAAAGGACCCAGCATAAAAATACCCACTGAGATGTAGAGCTAAAGATGTAGCTTCCTATATCATGATCTGCTGTTTTTTTTTTTTTTAGAATTCACCCCTGATTAAATACAAAGTTGGCTGCAGCCTGTTCTATATTGGCCAAGGCAAACAAAGCCCAGGAGATCCCAGCAAACTGCCAGTCTGGTCCCCTCTCCACATATAACATGCCACTATGTCAGTTAGCACTGTAACTTGATTTCCAGGCAGACAATAATTTTCTCTGGAGACAAAATGAGAGAGACAGGCAGAAAGAGAAGGGGAATAAAAATCTATGAGCACTGTAAATGCAGAATAGCTGAGATTCAGAGGGAAATTTAGTTCTGATTGTTTTATTTACCAGCAGGCAGACCTGAATATCAATCTACACTTAACGGAAGGCTAAAATATTTATTACTACATGGTCTGGGATGGATTCAGTATTATCCTAATTGCTTGTAGCAGAAGACTAAGAGATAGCTTGTGGACCTTTTTGATCTCTTTATGCATTGAGAGGCATTAGCTAAACATTTCCCAGTTCTGAAGGCTTTGAACAAGCAGCACCCATCGGTGAAACTGATGGTGTGATCACCAACAGGCTCTTGACATGGCAGCACCAGTGAAACACTGACCAGTTTTGGTGCCAGTTGTGTGTTAACAGCAGCCACAGGCACATCTGCACCACCAGCCAGCAAACAAAACACTTGTATTCCAAAAAAAAAAAAAGGTTTCTGAAAACAAATCAGTGATACATCCAGAGCAAACTGCATCTATTAGAGCAAAAATACCCCAAACCCCAAAATATCATAACTCTAAGGTATAACACCTGACAATCAAAGACTTCAAAGCACTTAACATGCATTAATTAGCAAGGATGAGGCTGCTCCTCTGCCCACTGCAAACAAAGCAGTGCTGTCCAGCTTGAACAGGGGCACAGCTTAGGCTTTTCATAAAATGTACGTAACTGTAATCAACGCAAGTCTTTGAAATACATTTTTACTAGACAGTGGTAATTCGCATATTTTCTAACATGCACATACAGGGTGCCTAATGAAAGCAAATAAAAGCATTCAAATCTTAGGCACTGAAATCTCACCCTTTCAGAAGACATTATACATCATCTATAAATAACAAAGTATTAAATCTCAGTATTTAGGCCTATATACTCTGGATGGTTTAGTACCAGGCATGTTAAATGCATGTGACAATATTTCTTGGTCCAGTGGACATCTCATATTACAGAGAACTGGTTTTTTGGTATGTCCCCACAATAAGTCTTAGCGATTCATTACACTATCAGAACAGGTAAGTGTAATCAAATATTGAAAAATAATTAAAAAAAAAAAGAAATGAAAAAGAGAAAATGCTCTCTGTCAAATCTAGACCCTCCCTGGGGTATTCTGCAATCAAACAACTCCACTTCAGCAACTGGTTCCCTGCTGTGTAGCTTCAGCAGGTGTGGGGGACTGCAATCATAACTGTTCACGACTACAGAAGTTATTGTAGTAGTTAAATACAGGGCTGTTAACTTACCTAAGAATCATAAATGACTACGGGTTTGGAAAAAAAAAAGAAAAAAAAAAGATAAATAAGGTAGTTTTTGGGCCCCCTGAGCTTTAAGAACATGGTATTTTATGTTAAAAAAGCCATAATTTGTGTCAAGATTTCCTCTGAACATCATCCTACTTACAATAATTTCAACTCTCTAGATTCTATCTGTCCTGAAGATGTGAAAGACTTTATAATTGTTTTTTTCTCCTACATTTTAAATCACTGCAAAGTTTTCAAAATCTAACATTGTTGTAGCTGTTTAGGAAACAGTTTGTAAAATGTCCTTCTCACTTCTGCCTAACTAATGTTTTCCTGTAATAGGGTAAACCCTTGATTTTTAAACCTTTGTTTTTAAGCAAACTTCTTGAAAGGTATTTCTGTTGTTATTAAATATTTTTCTATAAATCCTAGTAAAGTCACTTCCTAGTCTCCATGTTGCCTGAGCAGGGGGTTTGTACAGCATGGTGGGAGAATACGAGCCATAACTAGCTGATAATGTAAGAAACCATTTAACTGCAAATGTTGTTTCTATTCAGAGAGAATTAAGTTATCAGGATGAGCTTAAGTAGCTGCCTTCCCAAACTCAGAATTAAAAAAAAAAAAAGAAAAGAAAAAAAAAAGAAATACAAGAGAGACAGTTTTAAGAAATCTGCTGAGATTAAAGGACAGAGATTTATTTAATGAGTATTAAAATTTATGGGCTCTCTAGGAATTAAGCAAGCTTATAAAGACTATTTTGAGAGCTGAATGGCTTTCACACAATGAAGATGGTTGATAAGACTTGGCTAAAACATTTCAGAAACAAACGAAAACAAAGGAACACCTCAGAAAACATGGTGATTAAGTCAAAATTTCAACTGCGAAGGCAATATACAAATTTCACAATCATTTCATAATCCGCCAATGCTACTACAACCAACCCGCAAAGGTGCTGAACCTATGAAAGGATAACAACAGGCAATTTTGAATCTAGACAAGCATGAAAGAAGCATGTTTTTCTCCTTCTGTGTAGTTATGGCAACAGAGAGATATAAAACCCCTCCTAACTGAACAAGGGCTTTTTTCCTCTCTCTGCTCCCATCCGCAACTTTACAGCTGTCACCACAAGTCATCCCGCTCGCTCCGGCACGCCAGCAGGCAGCGAGCCGGCATCTGAGGATGCGGAGAACAAAAGAGACTGCAACACAGCTCCAGTTCAAATGACAGCCTCACCAGGGCTCCAGCCCGCACTGGGAAGACAAAGTTGTAAAGTTTCACAAAAGAATTGAAGTGAATTTCTTCTCTGGATGTCCTAGTGGGAAATCAAAGATCTATTTTAATTTAAGGTACTCGCAGCTTTTCTTGCTAATGACTGAAATATCTAGAACAAGAGCTGCCCAACAGTGGTTTTGCAGGTTTACAGGGGTCCATAAAGCCACTTGCACTGATCTGAAAAGCCACATACACAGGAAAGCATTTACTGTTTCCACTTTTGAATGTGGGCATTAAAGATAGCGAAATGTAAGAAATGTGCAGGGCTGGGAGGTATCTTTGAAAACTATTGTTGAAACCATGAGGATTCTGGAGAGAGGATATGTTACAGCTTTAGACAAACAGAAAATAAGAGGATTTAATTTAGATAGAAGATTCTTGATGGGAACTGATAGATGTTCATCCATAGGCTACTTCACTGAAGTGTGACACACAAAACCAGGATTTAGAACCGACTTAGAGGAGGGCTTCCTCTGAGGTCCTCACAATGGGCAGCCTTAAACTCGGTGATGAAAGCTCCAAAAAGGAACATACAGGACTGGAAATGAAACAACCACCACTTATTGTCAGTGGCCTTTTGAATTTTTATTTTGCATTCCCCAGGCAAAACCGTGATCATTTACTTTTTCTTCAATGTATTTGGCCCTATGACACAGTAGAACCTGGTGTCTCTAATCAACGTGTGCTGTGTGTCTGAACCAGTTTTGGGGGGGGAAATTATTACAATTTCATTCATTTTGTCTCCAAACCATAAATACACACACACATATACATACATATAATTAAAATGGTGGTACTTTTACTTAAGTGTGTGGGAATAGCAGTTTATTTGTACAAATTAACAACCCTGGGAACAACCTCATTAAAAATCTACAGCTAAACTTCAAGGGCTTTGTGATTCCACCTCTCGTGTACTTGCCCTCCCTGCTCCGACAGCAGAAGGCCAACAAGTATTGAAGAAGAACAAACATCTACCTGTGCAAAAGCTGCCCTTTATGTTTCACATGAAATGTCAATATTTCAAAAGCTGGTTTTGTCTTTCCAAGTACCTGTGACCCTTTCAGTGGACTGAAGATTTCATGGACAGTTTTAAAAATGAAAATAGTTCATAATTTCTTTTTTTTTCCCCTTTGTAAGTACATTTTTACTTTGCTGTAGAAAATGTCATTAATAATGACAATATGGCACAACTGTCATGTCTCACAGCACTGACGTCTTTAGGTTAGTTTGGAAATGTTTTTTCTAGGTCATTATTTTTAATTAATACAATGAATTAGTATATTTTTATTCAAAATGTCAAACTGTTTTAATCATAACACAAATATGAAACATTGACCTAGAAAATAGGACGTTTTTATAGTACTAAATAGCAACAACATAATTAAAAGCATGACATTCTAAAATGAAAATAGTGTATTTGACCATTTTACATCTTAATGAACTATCATATCAACCTGCTATTTAAATTTCATTAAACTGGATAACAAATATAAAATGCATTTTGAAACAACATCATTTCTCATAATAAATTCTGGAAATATGTACCTTGTTAATGATGGTTAAATGACTTTTCTAATTAGTGTGGTTTGGGAAAAAACTGATTGAAATGGCATTTTACAGAAAAAATAGTTTCAAGGACAATTTATTTTACTGAAGACACTGTCAATACTCCATCAAGCAGTACCTACTTAGCCATAATCAGAGCTTGCTTCAGCTGTGTGGCTGTGCAGTGTCTCATGGAGCTGAACTGACACAAAGCCTTTTTAAGTGACACTGAGTATTTCCCAGCTCTAAACCAACGCACCTGTTCAACTGAGAGCAGATTTTGGTCCCCATGGCTGTACTGCAGAATAATTACAATTATAGAGACATACACTTGGAATACCACCAGAAACACTGTTTCTTGATTTCCTGATTTTTAGGGTTAATTTTCTAGTGAGCTTAACTTATGCCTTGGCATTTCTTTAGGCTTCCTTTTTTTTTCTTTAACTGTCACTTTTATTCTTCAGCTCCTTCTTATGCACTTGTGATTTTCTCCTAGGGATAATTTTTAAAGGTAGTAATATAACATTGAGAATGTGATTAAGATAATTCGGTGCATTCCTAAGGACACCAAATTGCTCAACTGAAGTGTAATTTGGGTAATCTGCAACTTATTTTTAAAGATTCATAATGCTGTAAATGTAAAATAAAACTGAAGGTGAAGCAGCAGCTCTTGGGGTCCTTGTCTGTAAGAACTCTAAGAAATGAAAAAACCTAACAAAACCACAGAAAATGTAGATTAAATTTTTCAAAATGCCTAAATAACTTCTGAGCCTGGCACTTAACAGCTCTTACAAATCTAACCTATCTGTAATTCATCATAAAGACAAACAATGATTTCTCTTGAAATAATAGGATCAAACTGCTTTTGACTAACCAAAGTAATGTCAAAGGTTAAAAAGACAGAGCCGGAAGGCAAGAACCTACTCTGTGAAACAGCCATTCACCAGAGCTTCAAATCTCTGCTTGTTCTCCAGGGAATAATCTGCAATGACAACTTAACATAAAAGCAAGACATCCCCCTTTGTAGAGGACCATATAATTCTTGTCTTAATCACACAAATTTTGCATCATTTTCACACCAATCTTTAATACTGGTTCAAGCAAAGGAAGTCAAAGTTCAGAACTCAGGAAGTTTGGAATTGCAAACTCTAGTTATTCTTATGGTTTTTGTCCTCTGTAGTTGATGGACCCAAGAAACAGTCCAAACCATTATTCTGTGGTCCTCAGTATTCATAGTATAAATGAGAAAAATTAGTGTAACTCTTTAGAAACAACTCTACAGTGTTGAATAGAGCTTCTGGAGAGAAAAAAAAAGACATTCAATAAAGGACCCAATTTGAATCTACTTGAGGAACAATCTTTTCAAGTTCTTTTTGGAAGCAAAACGATAATATGCTTGCTGTGGACCCACTTACTTGGTGGTTTATAATTAAAAAAAAAAGCCTTCCCTATGCCTAAAAATTAGGAAGCAAAAAAGATTTCCACCATGACAAACTTAAAAAAAAGTATTTTAAGTAATTTTTCTTTTTTTTAATAAGTAGCAAGCCAGCTGCTGTAGATTGTTGGGAATCTACTGACAAACAAGGCTGCTGATTTTATTTTTGGGTTCTTTTCTTTTTTTTTCCCCCTTGGAAGAAGAAGGCCAAGCAGACTTAGAGGCAAAATTCAGATGAACAAAGCTAGGAGTAAACCTAGTGAAAAGATATCTTGGAGCAGAATGACCATAAATAAGTAAAACTGTAAAGCAAGGGAGAAAAAAAAAAAAGAAAAAGAAAGAACATGGAGTTTTGAAGGCTTGTGCCAAGCCACAGAAAATGGAAGACATGTTTTTTAGCACCAAAGGTAGAGGTCAACACTATAAGGAAAATCTGACGCTATTAACTGTGCAAAGCATAGCTGTTTCAGGACTGTGCCAGTGGCAGAAATCAGACTGCAAATGATCAAAGCGGCTGTTTTATGTTGTAAAAAACATATACTAGCTCACATACACATAGTAAAAATGATCCAGGAACATTAACAGCAGTTATTATGGAGTTAAATCCTTGCAGACCAGGCTAACTCTAAAATAATGCAAGTGTAAGAGATCTTTAAAAGTTACACAACTTGCTAAGTGACAGGTATGATGAGAGAAACCCTCTGCCACTTTGGACCTTCCTCAAAGAGATGCTTTTCCTCCTATGAAAACAGAGTTATAACTATGCAGATGTGGCAGATGTTAGTATATGAATATTTATAAATCCAGAGGATATTTTGGTCTACCTCACCAGGCATGTTAATATTTGAATAGATTAATCAAAGCACTGAGTTCACAAAACGAACTGTCCCCTCACCTCCTGTGAGATGGAAGTGGTTTGTACTCCGAATGATGTGATGCTTGAGGAACTCAGCCCCAGAGCTCATGCCTGCATCACCTCAAGGGTACTTCCAGACCTTGGAAGGGAGTGTAGGGCAGCAACACTGGCTTTCCAAAGGAGCCAGGGCATGACAGAACCACAGCCCAACACAGTGTGGTGGTGTGCGGGCATCGCAAGCTCAGGCTGGTCTGGTGGGGCTGTGCTGGAGCTTGCAGCTCATCCCTCTGGGAATGACCCAGCATTCCCAACAGATCACAGGGATAACCAGCCTGCACTAGGACCTTTAACAACAAAGGCTCATGGCACAATAAAGCACAGTTTGACCCATTATCTTCAGTCTCCTTGCACTCAACTGCACTAAGTCACTCTGCCAGCACCTAAAGCCAAGCACCACACATGGCCCTAAGCATTGGCCATCATGGGTTGGGTGGACACGTCACCAATATACCTGAAATGCATTTTTTTCATGGAACAATAAAAAAATTAGGGTTTGTATTAATAGTAGCAACACAACAAAACATTTATAACCAGAACTGAACAAAGTTGATTTTATAGAAATGTTATGTATATGTCTACACACACACAGAAGGCACTGACATTACTGTTCCAGGAATCAAAATGGCATTAAAGCAAGACTACATCTCAAATTGCTTTTTGTGCCTTAAAATCCAGCAGAGAACAATGATCTGTAAATGCCTATTCATGTCTACAAGACTGGGAAGTAACAGGCCTTTTGCCCTTTTATCAATTTCATGTGTATTTTGTACACCCATTTTCAAGTTTATAATTTCACATATACACTATACATGTAAAGGCAGTATACAGTGTTAACTCTGTCCTATTTTCCAGTATTAATGGTATCCCGTGTGGATCAATGTTTTTAATAGGAAGAATCACAGTGGTCCTTGAGTGATGGAAAAATAATGGCATTATCTTTATTAAAATGGTTTTCTTTTTTTCTTAAATGAGACGGGGACTATTCTTGAAAAATCTGGGAAAAAACAAGGAAAACATCTGAGTAGGTTGTCTTTTCTCATGGCTGTGAAAAGCTAGAAAGATCTTTGATGTGTCAGCTTTGACAGTTGTTTCAGTCCACCTCTGTTAGCATTGCAGCAGACGGCTGAGGACGCGATTGCTTTCCTCACCAATCCCTCAGCTAGAGGAGGGGAGAGCAATCCTCAAAACACTGCTTATTAAAATTAAATTGTGATAAACACACTTGCATATTTTTACAGAGGGTACATATTTTGGGCTGAAATCTATCAAATCTACATTTAGCTGTGTAAAAGGCATTTGGCCTTAATTTTGGTCTCTAGGCTCCTTCTGCAGACAGAAACAGGATGCTCCAGTGGGGGAGTTTTCTCGCTTCCTTGGACATCTGTTCCAGCACATCTGGGTTTCCCTCAGGATTGTCCATCTATCCCTACTAAGTACAAAGGATGGAGAGCTGATGAGCCTTGATTACCTGTCCACATTTTTCAATTCCTTTGATCCAGCTGGGTTGATGCTCATCTACCAAAGGCAGAGATTGCTGAGCACTGTCTCCACTATTCCCAGTGGCCAGGCAGCACCCAGGACAGGAGCTACTGGCATGAAGGACACCATGAACCTGCTGGGAGCTGATTAGGACAAAAAGAGGTCTCCTGGTCTGGGGAAAATAAGCAGGTGACTTTTCACTATTTGGAAAGTCACTGTCAGAAACTGAAGAGGCTGCTGAAGCCATAGACGCTCTGAAAGAAAAGGAATGTGAACTGACTGCAGAGAGGGAAATAGGATTCAAATAGAAAGAGGAGGAAATTTAGGGTTTATTTTAGACAACCAAGCTGTTGAACTGGGCATAACTGAGGTGGAAAACTGTTATCACCCAAAGGCTGGATGACTGCTTTTGAATGGTGGTTACATAAAAGCAAACCTTAATGGGTACTGTTTGGTTCCTGGCCTATTCTACTGTAACTTTCATTACAAAATTGCCATTCAATGCCTAGGAATATTTGTCATCCAAGATCACACTGGAGAAATAGACTAATAATTCATATATCCATAGAGACTGAGGAAATGCAGTAGCATTTCAAGGAGAGGTGAGAGCTAGGTATGCATAGACAGCCATTTATTTCTTTAAAAGCATTCAGGAATGGTTGTCTTTAATCTGAGCTGCTTCTGCCAAAAAACAGTAATCTGAATGAGCACCGAATGAAAGGCATCATAAGACTCTGATCGCCTTACATGTTTGTGCCACCCCAATCCTTGATGGCTTTCCCATCCCCTGACACATGACACTGGCTGATTTTCTTAGGAGATGCTGTTCATCCCTGTCACAGTTGAGCTGTTATCCTCAGTGTGCTGCTATCCTAGAGCTGCAGACTGTGCTGGCACCACAGCCCTTCCTGTGACATTTAGGACACGTAGAATTACTTTAAGATGAAAGAAGGTAGATTTAGATTGGGTATTCGGAAGAAATTATTTACTGTGAAGGTTGGTGAGGTTGGTAAAATGATTTACTGACACAGGTTGCCCGGGGAGGTTGTAAATACCCCATCCCTGGAAGTGTTCAAGGTCAGGCTGGATGGGGCTTTGAACAATCTGCTCTAGTGGAATGTTCTCTGCCAATGGCAGGGGGTTGGAAGGAGATGATTTTTATTATCCCCTCCAACCCAAAACTTTCTATGACTTTGTGGTTTCCAGAACAGGCACAGGGCAACTTCTGCCATCTCATTTGATGGTGAAGTTGACAAATTTCCTGTTCACTCTGGCTCTGAAAGTCCAAACGTGCCCTCCACATTTCTGATCAGCAAGCAAGGCGTCTCTGTTTGCCTCAGAAACCCCTGTACATCATTTGGGGCACTAAGAGCCCCAGCCAGCCCAGGACTTAGCACTGCAGCTTTACCCTGCAACCCGAATCTCCCAGCTGACAATGAAATGCTTCGCTGCTGCTCTGCCAGGACACAATCTTCCTTTCCACCCAGCAACAGGCATGAAGGCATTTGAAATCCCACTGTAGCCCTGACAGGTGCCCAAAGCCTTTCAAGGCCAGCAGAAAGAAAAGACGGAGAGGGATTGAAAGAAAGACAGAAAGAGTATGCAAGGATGGGGAAACTACACAGAATTAGAGTTAATTAAACTCAAGCTTTGACAATGTTTAAATAACAGGATTCTACACCTAGCCCTGGAACGCCTCTATGAGCTGTCATTTAATTTAAAAGAGCACAATAGCTAAATGTCAGTCTCCAGGCAGATCTTTTGCAACTTTCTGATACTATATTAAAAAGTTATTATAAAGCAAAAGTTCAGGATCTTTTTTTTTTTTTTTTTTGATAATAGCCTTCTCAAACTTCCCATGGCAAACACTCAATACAGCATTTGTTCCTGTGAAACCAGAAGGAGTTATCCTGGATAGCTCTAGGAAACCAAAAACCAAAATCTCAAAATCTCCTCAGCAAAGTCTCAGTCTAATCTGAAAGTAATAAGAGAAGAGTATTTTCCTACCAAGACAAATCATCTAATAGTAACATGCCCCTATAATAAAATCAGTGTATAAAAAAGATCTGAATCATCCTCCATTTGTAAAACATTTGATCAAAACTTAATGAATATTGTATTGCATGTTTTTAAAGAACAGTGCTAATACTCACTCAGGCTTTCATTTTCGACCTGCTTTAAGAAGGATGGCATTAATTTTCCCATATCCTATTCAGTGATGGTTCCAGATCTCTTTTTAACTGCTAGTTTTCAAAACTGTTTTCTCAGCACAAATTTATTAGAATTAGCATTTCTAATCAAAATTGAAACAAACAGAAATTAAGTACAATATTTTATTATAAATATCAATAAAGAAATATTTCCTATTTTAAGCTTCTTCCTTGAAAATTGTGTATCTTCAATGACATTGTGTTATTATTTCTTCAGCTATTAAACATTTTAAATTACTCTATATTCATATTTGGTTTTAATAATTTATCTCCTATAACTCACAAGAACTCAGAAGCAGAAACATGTAAAATTATCAGAATTCTCATATCAGTGTGCAGGTGCTATTATGGAAGAAAAATATTTATTTATGATCTTAGTATATTAAGAACTGCACTATGTGGTCCTCATGACAAACATGGCATAGCTATTTGAGTACATTTTTGATGCAATACTAAAAATAAAGTCACAGAGGCAATCCATGACAAAGGTAGCAGTATTGAAGGGATGGTAATTTAGAAGCTCCTGAATTTCAAAAAACAGAAAAGAACCTTATTTTGCACTAGTCAGCTGGAAATAGCACATTGGTGGGTGCCCTCCAGATATGAAATAGAGAATGGCAGCTGAGCTTCAAGTGATCTTGGTACAGATAAAAGAAACAGGATACCAGAGTTCAGCCAGGACAAGCAGAAATGTCATTGCTGAGGAGAACATTGCCTGAGGACTCAGCTGGACACAAGCTCTAGTGTAACACAGAAAGTGTGTGCATCAGCACCACCTGAGAATGGAGCACCCAAAATCTTACTGGGAATTTTGCTGTTGAGGCTGCAGCTCCCTGACACCAACCCTTCTGCTGCCAGTCCCAAGTCCCTGGCCAAACCAAACAGTATGGTGTGGTCCTATCCCAGGGCCGGAGAAGAAAGTCAGGGGAAACCCTCTCTAGACACAATGAATGACTTGACTGATTTCTGGCTGAATACTGGAGCCTGCATTCAAAGACAAGACAGGCTGAAAATAGGACTTCTGAAAGGGTTTTTGAAATTATTAAAATGCTAGCAGAAATTAGGCAAATGAGGTGGATCTGCAAATTGTCTAACAGTATTAAGAGGCTGAATCTCACCCTTCCAGGATGCATTTAAGTGCATTGATAACCCTCCCTTCCTTTTGGAGGCTGTCAAATGTTAAATAAATGATGGGCTGAAATAGAGAGTGCTCTTTGTGGAAGAGTGCAACATCGTACGCTTAGCAGTTCTCCCTCTCCTGCATACCTGAAAGAATTTCAGTGTTGTACTATAATATGATGGGGTCACTGACACACAACATTATTCCCACTGTGAACCACAGAGCTGAGCAAAAGGTGCCAGGAAATCAAATACTGTGATACAGGACGAATGACATTTCTAAAGACAACAAATAACTCTTTCTTTCAATCTGGTAGGAGCAGAAGCAGAAAGGGACAACACAGTGGGAAAAATATAGGAAATGAGAAAATCCTGGGCTATTAATAGTTTCTGTACAAATTAAAACAGCACAGAGAGAAATTTTTTTTTTCCTCTGTTGGGCTGTACTGCCCTACTAAAAATCTTATCCCTTTAAGCAGTAACCTTCACAGATCCTAACATGCATCTAGATTTGCTTGTGTGCCTCTCTCTTGCTGAGAAATCTGTCCTTCCTAATTACTTCTAGAGCAGTGACAAAAACCTTGTTGATCCGACCAGACAAATTCTGGCAAGTAAAACATTCAGAAGTGTAACTATGAACATGCCGACTGCTGAGAGACGGAGCTGATAATAGCACTGTTGATAACAATAAAAGGGAAATAGGGAAGGATGAGAACTTAATTTTTGGTCATGTTCCATTTAAAGCAACTACAAAAGACATCGAAAAACATGTCAGAGGCAGAGACTCTGACAAGACATCTAAGAGGAGATGTCAAAGAGGTAAGGGGCTGCTTACAGAGATTTCACTACCCAACAGAAGCAATACAATCTTCATTCTGGACTGTCTCCCCAGAGGTTGAATATAGGTATAATGATAAGAAGGTTTTTTTATTTAATTGAGGAGGCAGGACAACTCAAAAGTATCTTGACATGATACATCTTTCTTGCAACACCTTATGTTAGGAAGTGTGTTGCCATCAGAAGCAAGTACTCTTTCCCTCTTCTCGAGGGAAAATATGCAGTGGTTTGTGGTTTATTTTGGGCAGGCACACTACTGGAAATGCTTCAGTGCTTTACTATTTATGCTTTAAAAAAAAGATAAATTTATACCTCTTTACATCTTTTAATGTTGGATCAGTTGTGCTTGGTCTATTCTCTGCAGTCTGTGACAGCATTTTAAGATACATGCTCAAATACAGGTCCTTAGAATCACAGCCCAGATCTCCTTCCTCGCTGCTCCTTCCCCATCCAGAGGCATTGTGGCTGTTGTAACTTGAATACTGTCAGCATTTCAGATGACTCTTCATTTTAATTTATTGATATCACATCTCTTCTGTTTGAAAACAAATGCATGAATTACTACCACCCTCTTTGAAGGGACCAGCTGCTCTTCCAGGTCACCTTGACTATCAGTTTTTTAAATTTCCCCTGCTCTCTGTCATCTCTATCAGTCTTAACCCATCTGGGATAATTCTGGAAGACTTTAATATTTATTGATGAGGAGAGTGAGACTAGGGCATGGACATGAAGGAAGAGCATTGAAGAGGCTGTTTGTGAACCTCACTGTACTGCAAGAAGCCTTCATCAGGAAGAGACTCAGGAAGGGCTGGACTGTAACAGAGACTGAGTCCCAGGACTATCACTGATTTCGGTCTTGGCTTCTCTGAGTTAGATAACTTGTAGTGACTGATGCCTTTCTACAAATTTGAGTAATACCTTTTGGGAAGATTTAGAATCTTTCTTTCTTCTATTTGTTCTGGAGTGAAGACTAGTCTGCTCCCAGGATAAAGCTAATGCCTTCAAAAAGTGCAGGTTAAGCCCTGCCTGCACAGGAGGTGCTGATATAACCTCACACCACTGCCTGGGTGCAGACCAAACTGATAAAGATCAGTATCAGGAACAGTGCCAGTGACAAGAAAAACAAATGTACATGCCAAAAGATGAGCAGGTAGTGATACAGAGCTACCTCTTACACATGGCTACGTTCTGGGGAACCTCCCTTGCAGTACAGAGACTGTGTGTCTTTCAAATACCTCAGGAAGGAACAACTTCTTTTCCTATCTCTAGAAGAGTCTTTACATATAATTTCAATTTCTGTTTGTCCTATCATTCTTGGTCCTTCCATACAAAATTTTGATGCCTTCTGGAGTCTTCTGCAATGACAGTTTAAACAGGAAGAACAAGTTTCTTAGAAAATCCAATGAAAGTACTGCTACTCTCAGTTCTCCCCTTGCTACAGTGAGGAAACCCTGTGATGCCCACTCAGCTGCTCTAACAGAGTTTTCCATATAGTATGAATGTAAAATGTACAACACATAATTTTTTACAAGAAAATGGTCTTTATTTTCAAATATCATTCTAAAATTAAAAATTTGCACCCATTTAGCAGAGATTCTGTTACTAACCATAGGAATGTGCAGCACACTGGGGAGCACCACACCACAGAGAACCCTTTTTGTGGTTTTTCTTTTCAGTAATTCTCCTGTTGCAATATAGAATTCAGTATTTCAGAAAATGCAAATGCTGCTGAATTAGTGGTTCTGTGGCACTGAAATACCCCCTGAGCAGTATAACAGAGACAGCCCCACACACAGACATTTTCAGTAACTATGTTTTACTGTAAAGGAGTTATAAAAGATGCACTGCTTGGATTCTAGGCTTTGCTAATAATATCCAATATATATGGAGAGAATGAAACGTTTAAACTCAGGGATGGGGGATTAAAGGATATCCATGATGAATGAGCTGTAGAGCTGAAGAGAATTTGTTGTACATCCTGACCAATATAGCAGTGAAAGTAATCAATCCATTACCTCTCTACTGAGAGAAATGGAGGAGAGATAAGAGGATAATGAATGCCAGGCACAATACTGATAAGAAAGACACTTAAAATGACCAGCCAGAATATATTCCATAGTTAATAGTGCTGACAAAAACAGTGACAAAGTAATAATTTATTCATGGAATAAGAGCCATTCCTGTGAAAATCAAGGTAGCGTTTTAAATTAAGGCAACTATTGAAATCAGAGTAGCCTTATTAACCAGTAGCCATAAATGAAGTATTGTAGAAAAGAATACTTTTAAGGGCTTATTTTGCCATTAACACATGGGCTAAATTGCAAAATCCTGTTACTTACAAATGCAGATTTCTTTTTTTCTCTGCCAAACCCTTCTGGCTTTTTCCTTAACCCTTTTCTTTAATGTAATAAAAATTCATATGAAGCTCTGCATATTCACATGCAGCTTGAATGGCTAATGCTTTTGCCCATGCTGACATGCCCTCATCCCAGAATCTTCTGAGAGGCTGACCTAGATTTTGAGTCCTAATAATAACACGGAGTATTTCCAGGACTAAATTTAAATATATTTGATGATTTAAAATGCAACGCTTAATCAAGAAACCACACCTATCCAAAAACTATTAGTTTTTCTCTCTCTGTGCCTGAAGATTGTGCAGTAGGAACATACTGTGCAACATGAAGTGTGGGAGATATATAAGGAACAGCAGTGACTGTGTTGAATGACATAAAATCTGCGTCTGCTTCAAATGGCTGAGGTTATGACTAAGAACCAGGCTGTTCCATCCTGAATTTCTTTTCAGATTTCATTATACCATTTCCTAAATGTCTATACTCTTCCTAAGAATACTTGTGGTAATTATCTACTTGGAAACTGAATCTGTGGCCAAGTATCCTGGTTTTCCTGGTACACAAACCAGGTTTGTGCATGGTACACAAATCACACAGCTTCTGACCTAAAAGGCTGTTTATAAAACTTGAAAATTTGTTTTTCAACAAAAATATTGTCGAATTATTTCAAGAACCACTTTCTTATATTTCAGTTGTGGTGCCAGACAGTGATGAGTTTAGAGGGTTTATCACTTCCCACAGACAGTAATTTTCTCCCTCTATGTCCATAAAAGATACACAGCTGTACTGTCTGATTTTTTGTCTCATCTTAGATAAAACTAAAACATAACTTTCAGGGACTTAACAACATTTTTAGAATTCTATTTTTATATAAAAGCAATTTTATGTATCCATTATAGATAGGAAATAATCTATGCTAATAAATGTGCCCATCACAAATCCCGTCCAGGCAATTACATTTTCCTACTTCTTTCTAATAACGCTGGTGGAAAGATATTGTAAGCCTGAAGTATTACTTAATCAGGTCCTCGACTGGAAAGTGTTTCAGGCAGAAAATAGTCACTAAATTAGGTAAAGGCTTCTTTGGTGGGCAGCACTGAAATGCTTAGAGGACAGCAAAAATAGTGTTTAATGTACATACACAGTATATCTCCTGTTGCAGTGGAGCTCACAGAGCAGGCGGCTGCAAGACGGAGCAAACAGGCTTTAGATCCCCCAGCTGACTGTATTAACCCCCAGCCACTGAAAGCAAAAAGAGGGCTCACTCACTACTCGGAGCACAAAACAGACTTTTATTCAATTCCATCTGAGCTCACGCAGAGATAGTGACAGTGTTCTTAAAAGGGAACACAACTCGCCTTCTCAGCTCTCAGTGTCGGTAACGAGCCGCTCTAATCGCCTTAGAGTGGCTCAAAATAACTGGGCAAAGGAAATGCTGCTAAAAAACCTGCTGAAGTAACTCCTGCTTTATGCTGAAACTGCGCTGCTTTGTCATGCTCTGTTCAGGGTTTTCCACACAGAATTCTGCCGTGTCCCCATGGGTAGATGGGGAATTCTGAGAGACCTGGTAATTCTCTTTGGCTCCCAGTACCCTGACTGAGTACCGGCCCCTATGGATACAGAGCCTTCAAAAACCTGAATAATTAATCCATTTGTACCCTCAACTGGGGATTCAGAAAGCAACTGACAGACCCTTCCCACCCTCCTTCCCACACCCCTCTTCTCCCCCTCCTACCAGCCTTGTTTCCTGCCTTTCCTTATGTTTTTGAAGAATCTTGTATGACTTTTGCAGCTCTTATCCTTTCTTGTAATGACTGAAGTTGGAAATAGGGGATTTTGTGAAATTCCATCAGTTTTCCCTGTGCTGCAGGCATACTCCCCACAGTTTCTAAAGAAGATGCAAACCCTTCACCACAATGATGGCTGTAAGGGAATTCTGTCAGGAGCACATGGCAACATCCTCCCAATATAGACTTGGAGTAAATCATCTCTATGAGGATTATTTCAATTTATGAGGAATGAAATCACATCTCAGAATGAATGTGGCCTTTTCTGGTTTATTTTGAATGCAAGTTTTGATATGATTGGGAAGAATGTTTAAAATACTCAGTGCTCATCAACAGCAATTCACTGACAATGGTTTCCAGCTTACAATGAAAGACATGAGGAAGAAATTAAATGAATAAAATTAAAATGTCAGCAAAGAAAGTAACTAATCTCCATCAAGTCTCTTATGTAATCCAGACCATTTTGCTGCTTTTATTATTCAAAACCCTTAGGGAACTAAGGATGTAGGTCATCTACAGGATAAAGAATGTACTATCCAGGAATCAATATTCACAGTAGTAAATTAAATTATAGTCCTCTCCATGCAAAGAGTTTTATTATTACAAGGAGTGTTGACAATTTAAAATCAACAGGAAAAAAATAATCTAAGCCATCAGACAACTTTTTCACTATAGCATCTCCCTACATACCATGCTGTCACTTAAACAATCAATAATTCTTTAACTTTCTGTGAAATAGGATACCGCACTTTCCCAGTGAGCATATGGTTACTATCATGATAGGCTTAGATAAGCCACTGCATCTGTTAATACTGAGAAGTTATATTGCCATTAGCACTTAAGCAACATCAGCACCATGGATGGGGCATCTGAGATATCCTACAACACGCTATTGCCATTTGCAATGGGAATTTTAACCACAGTGGTGTGACTACAGAATTTCCAATGTCTAAAATATGATAGAGAAGTTGATTCACAGGAATGCAGGGACACCTGGCCTTGCAGCTTTAGGAGTTGTCATTAGCTGCGATGTCTCAGTGTATACTCCAACTGCTCCTTCCACGTTTTGGTGGTCAGATTGTAGTTACCTACGACCAACACACCAAGTTCAGACACTGCCCAGATGCAAAAGTCAAATCTTATAATAGTTTTCAACCTAATTGAAGTTGATAGCATATGATTTGGAACTGAAGGCAATTGTATAACGTCTATCTAAGCAGTCACATTTCTGTTTTTAAACCTCCATAGAAAAGCTTCTCATTTCATGGTACATTATGAAACTCATTCATTGCATTAACTGATGAGGAAGGCAGACTGGTTTGATTGATTGCTTAAACTGGCAGAGCTCAACTCATCTTAACTGCACACTCCAGGGCATTCATGTGCTGCTCTGCACTGCACCCAGGGCTGGCACAAGCCCTGCAACCTCCTTTGCGCCAAACCAAAGCACAAGATACAGAGCTTCCACCTTCCCTCCCTAACAACATGCTGTTTCCTTGTCTAGCAATGGCCACAACTTTTTTTTTTTCCACTCAATTTCTCTTTGTAATCTGGTTAGAAAAAATGAAACATGCAGATAAAGGAGAAATATTGCTAAAGAAATGCAGCACTATTCATTTATGAGAATCTGCTGATTTCCTTTCTCAAATGTATATAATCCCACACAAAAGCCTCTATTAAGCCACACAACAAAGCTATTTCAGGGAAACTTTAGAAACCTGAAATTCAGAAAACTGTGAAAATACAGTGTAAAGATGAGACTTAAGGAAGGACAGAAAGAATCGCTTCATTTTTAGCTCAGCAGTCATGCAAGGTTCCAATACATCCAAGTGCCAAAGTCACAGTTTGCTGGTTGATTACTGAACACCCGAGGCTCAGCTTGCGCTGAAAATTAGGAAGGTTTTCCCTAATTGTTTCCCGAGTGTACAGATGACAACACATAACTACAATTAATATATTCTTTTCCTTAACTTGAGAGGTGGAAGACATTACTATGAACCACTGCTTCTCTTGCCAAATGAACCAGCAGATGCAGCAGGCCCAAGAGATGCTGAACCTTCTGATCCCAAAGACAGCCAAGTTGTCATGATGCTTCAGCAGCATCAGATGCCTTTGAGGAACACGAAAGCACCAGGCACTGCCTATCAACATGTGAAACGGGCTTTCACGCGCCACTCCAGCCAAAAGCATTTGGGAAATAAACACATGCCTGTCCTTCCAAGTCTGTGTTGTCATCTTGCTCTTGTTTCTGTAGTGCTCCTCCACCATTCCCTGAAACCACAGGACACACCACACCTGTCAGAACAAAGACCTTCTATCAAGTGCCTCTGCTGATCATAATTAAAGTGGCACAAAAGAAATATTTAGAAAAATGGAGAAAGGAGGAAGCAGATGGATGGAAGTAGGAGCTGGCGATTCACTTCTGGCTGCTTCTCCTCAGCAGTCAGGTTGCAGCAGTAACGATGGCCTTTCTTTCCAGATCTGATCCTAGCCAGCTGATTAAATACCCCTTTTGGCCACTGCAATCTCCTGGTGACTGAGACGTCCTCTGGTTATAGATGAGCTATTCCTTAATCATAGTGGAAAAAATCCCCAAAGCTGCTGCATTCTGTATCACTCTGCATTCACCAATTTGCTAAGAGAAATGCAAAAAAGAATAGTAAAAATAAAAAGTTCTTGCACATTAACCTATCTGGCCCATGAAACACATGTCTAAAAGACCATTATAAAGGACCATTACTATGTTTAAGCAAGCAGCACAATGTATTGCCAGAAGACAACTGATGGAAAACTCTGAAGAGCAGCCAGAGCTGTCCAGAATCCAAATCCTACTCCTGTTTTATCCTCTCTTTATCAAACCCAAATCACACTCCCTCCAGCTCTCTCCCTCCCTGTCTCTACACACATTGAGTTAACAAAAAAATTCTTGTATCTGTTAATGAAAGCTTATAGTCTGCAATATACTGTTGAGCCACCCTGATTCTATCTAATACACATTTTATTATTTCAGGATTAATAACATGAACAACCGACAACACTACAATACACTTACACGGAACCTTAATTTGAAGATTGCAAAGGATATTACAAAAGACTGAATAAGTATTAATATGTCTTTGTCCCTGGCCAGCAGAGAACACTGATACACACACAAACAAAATTCATTTGGGATCTGAACAAAGACTCCTCAGCTCTGAGTGAGCAGGGTGCCCATAAGCCTACTTGCGTGCATAACTTTAATTATGTATTAAATACACCTCTGCCCCATGGCTGAGGTCAGCATGCCAGGCAGGAGCTAAGCAGGCTTTTGAAGTCAGTCTGGGCTGGCTGCAGTGGGTTGTGCCCCACAGCAGCAATCCTGTCAGCTACTGCCAGGCTCACCTTTACTGCAGTAACCTGGTTTACCTGCTTCTCGCACATTTTACGGATTATACATTGAAATCAAGGTTAGACTATGGCTTTACAGTCAAGAGTTAAATGTATGGCATTCATATCTTCTTCTGTGCTTTAGGTTTTATCAGAAAGGTCTGATTACTTATCACTGCTGATGCCATGTGAATTACATCAAGATGAAGAATTTACATGAAAATAAGTCATCAGCACTTTGTGCTGAGTTCCATATGACTTCACAGAAAATTATAACCTTTCTATATAATTTAAAATTTTGCATTTAAAATCTCTTTACAGTATTCTGTACGATGGATGAAAATGTTTCCCTTTCCTCTTCTCACTCCCCCACCACAAAAACACAGAAAAGGATGTTATTCTCTATTAAACTGGGTAACCAGGTAAGTTTACAAAAACACATATACTTTTAAAAGAAGCTCATAATTCTTATAATCCAATTGGACTGCAATAATGTATCATTTTATAGGCCTTATATATATGATCTTCTACCTTAGTTTAAATTTGCAAATACTTGCAAGCTAAAACGACCATTTTGAGCACACAAATTGCGATATATTAGTATAAACTTAGATCATAATATAGCTGAACTGCAGTTTCCTTTTTTTATGTTTAAAAGAGAAATGTAGCATGTTCAGAATTTGAGTGAAATGATCCAATACTGAATTGTACATGCGCATACAAATATGCAGTTTCATTATTTTTACACTGAATGTCTTCATCTTTAACAGCATTTATATGAGATTTAAACTCAGGTAATTTCTGACTATTTGGATACAGTTTCCCAGGATGATGAGCCTCCAACGTGTTTAATTGTGTGCTTTGCAGCCCACTTTAAGCGAGCATTTCAAGTGTTTGTCATCAGCAAATCTCCTATTTCCAAAGGAAGGCAGTCCCATAAAGCACAGATTCCATGTCCACTGGTAGCTCCATGGACACATTAAATATCTGCATAAATCATTGCAGGATTAAGGTCCAAGTCAGTTTGGAGTTCAATGACTGACTGAAAGCTTTCCTTTCTGCAATAAACTAATGCTCATCTCATTGAAAATGAAGCCCAAACCAGACAAACAACATTTGGAAAAGTATTCAGCTGGTCTAAACCTGTTGTACCACAGTACAATAACTCTAAAATGGCCATAGGGAACATGGTACATTTGAAAATGCATCACCATAAAGAAAGCAAGCACCCACTCTACAGGCCAAGGCCCTGAAGGGAGGTAGTTTTTTCCTAAACAATTATAAATAACTTAAGAAAAAAATGGATTTTTTATGAAAATGCCTCCTACACAGCCATCCCCACAGCACTGCTAATGTGCTGCTGTAACGCTTTCTGTGAATGGTTATAATTTCATCTTGGCATACCCGTCGAATTCAGTAATTTACTTCAATTAATTTAAATGTGGTTACAAATAAACGTTTGAAAAATATAGGTAAAATGCTACTTAGTTTTATTTTTCAATTTTATACTTTAATTTTGTCTTTATGCATGTCTTCCTGTTCTTCCCCCAGAGAGACATATCTTCCTCTCCTCAATTTTCTGTGAGACTTGTCACTCTATTACTCTTAGCCTGGACTTGGGAGATAATAGGGAAAATTCGACAAAACCTGTGCAGGAAATGAACACTCATTCATTTATTAGTGAGTCTCACTGGGCACTATTAAACTTGTAATAAAAAAAGTTATCATAAAGAAGAGAACAAACCTACTGAATTAGAAACACAGATGCTGGTGATGTCTTCAGCTTTTTCACTAATTCTCCACAGGTTGTTAATGTACAGCACTGCTCTGAGCCACAGAGAATCAAGGAGTTAACACTTAAGGCTGACAGGGAGAAATTATGATCCCACTGTACAACATTTCTTGCTCAGTATTGCTGCCAAGGGGCAGCAAAGGTTGGGGACCAGTGCACTAGTCTTACTGCACAATTATAATATTACTTTTCAACCCATTTCTGGGAAATCCTGAGGCTCCACACACGGTGTAGGTGACTGTAGCAATCTGGAGATAAGCACCCCTGACTTTGGGAGTCTCATTTCCCTAGCCTGGGAGTGATTACACAGTGTAATTGGAGATGGTTAGTGGAGGTGTGTGGATCTCTGGTAAATTCTTGGTGTAGTACTTTGCATCCTGCATTTTCAATTTACAGGATGAGTACGTGAAGTACTGAGACTGAGTATCTTGGGAGAATTTTTCAATATAAATAAACAAAATATAGTTTGGAAAGCAAGTTTGAAAATAGTTTTCATATTCAATAATAAATTACTTTTTAAATATTCATGAATTTTATGATTAATGCTATTAGCTGTTAATTAGCTAAATAAATATGATTAACTGTGTGAATTTCTCAACCTTCCTATCAGTTGCTTAGATAAACAGTTACATAGTGAATGCTTTATTACGTACATAAAAACGTCTCATGCTATAATGCATAAGTACATATTGATGTTACATTTCTTTGCTGTGATATATGCATTAAGTCCCAGCCACTTTGAAAAGAAACTACAGATCTTAATAATTTATGTTCCAAGTTTTAGCCAGGATTATCAATGGTAGATTTTGAGCTTTTTCTTTTAGTAACATAATATATCATAGTAAAAATGCACAGACAAGCGATGTGTCAGTTTGATTTTTTCCACCTGATTCAGCAACCCAAAATTCAGACACAGCAGTTTAAGCGGAGTTGCACACTGAAGAATTTAAGTCTAAGCATTTAATCTGTTCTTTCCATAAATTTCTGCTGCTTGTGCTATTATAATGATGTTACCAGAGGAAGTTTATTTATATCACAGATTTTCAGCATCAGCACATTCAGAATACAACAGCAATCATTCATTCAATAGCTAACAGCAATGTAATAATATCATCACTAACACTCTAAATATCAAAAGAACATTTAGAGAAAAGACAACGGAAAATAAAGTCACTTTGAACAATCAGGAATCAGGGATTCACTAAACCTAAAATGTGTGTTTTAAATACATGTACAGACAAGCCAGCCAAGAAATAAATAGCAATTATGTGCAGCTATTTTGGAGCAACAGGTTGCATATAATTAAACAATAATAAATAAGGGGATCTTTATGGGCCCATTAAGAGGAACACACATTCTAGAAAGCAGCATTTAAAGATCTTAAGCCTTATGCATCCCAAAACACCTAAAGAGATTTTGTTCATGAACAAACTGTAGCCAGCATGACTGTAAAGCAGCAGGGGCAAACCTGACACCGATCTGTCTAGACTGTGCACAACAGGATCACCCTATGCAAACACGAAATGCTGAGCCCAATGGTGACAGATATGAACCATCCCCTCCTTTTTTTTGAGCCTATGCACCATAGCTTCTTTTTTTTAACAGCCTCAGATCTATCATGAAAGCTCTTCTCCCTGCTGTTCCTAATGTATATTGTAAAGAGCTACCGAGAACAGCACTTTAAGAAGTCACTTGTCATTCTCTCTTCCACTCCCTGCCTGCTTCCCCAAGTATTTAGATAATAATGGACTTGGTTAAAATCATAAAGTCCAAGAACATACTGCTGAGGGTTCAGAAGGGTAGACCTGTAAAAGCACAGATAAAGACTTCTATTGAAAATGATGTTAACAAAGCGATGCTCTCAAAAGGTGAAGAAGTGGTCAATCCTGCATGTTGCTGTGCTTTAAAAGAAAAAGTAAATTATTTCTCCTTTTTTTTCTTCTTCTGCATGTGTGGGTGTGAGTGTGTGGTGGGGGGAAATACTGCTTCAGAAAATGAATGGGTGAGCGCTGAGAAGGGCAATGCAAGTCAGAATAGTTTGCTCAAGCAAAGGGAAACATGAGCACCAATCTGCAATGCAGTTCTACAGAGCTTCAATTGAAACTGAAGCAGAGATAAAGACCCCTGCATACGGCTGAAAGGCTGCCTGGCTCAAGGGGAGAAATGCCTATGATGGACTTTCCCAAGGGAACAGAACAGGCAGCCCAAAGGATGTGTGTGTCAGACTGGGGCAGGGATGTGTCCCTGTGGGAATGCAGCTTGGGTCTAAGTATGAACCTAGAGCTGCCTGTGAGCCTCTGCTCACATGAAGGAGGAGAGTTTTGTACGTGAACTGGCAGGACAGCTATGTGCTGCTCTTAGGGGTGTTTAGTTTCCTGGTGCAAGAAGCATGGGAAAAGAAAGTGCTGGGTTGAAAGCAAATGAGATGGCTTCTCATGTATGATGTCTGAGCATAGTGGCTTCTTCATTGACCAAAACCTGGTAGGTAGGAAAGACTTCTAAAGACCTTTATGGTGAATGCAGGAGTAGAATAAAGTGAGGGAAATAAAAGATTCATCAAGTTGGGCAACTTGATGACAAGTCTACAGTCTTTACAATTAGCTTCATGAAAGTTCTAAAAGAACAAGACTGGCAATGTCCAAGTCAAAGAATATGAAACTTTAGTGGCTGAGATAAGAGATGAAGAGAGACAGGAAAAGAGCTTAGGCTGTGGGTATGCCAGAAAGCCTGTATCATGGAAGGGCAGAAAAAGCAGCAAGACTGTGATTCAACAAGACTGCAAAGAAGAAGGCACACGTGTTGGACATGATACCTGGGAAGGGCAGGTGAGATCATATTGTTGCTCACAGCAACAAAGTAAAGGAGGTAATAAATCACTGTTTTTGAGTAAAAGCTCTTGAACTGATGGTAAGACATCTGTAGAGTTAAAGGCCACGATTTTAGGACATACAGACTGTGACCCATCTAACTTGGTGTAGACACCTCAAGCTGGGCTCTCAACAGACAGAGGAGATGTAGTCAACAGAGCCGAAGGAGCCATGCACAGCTCGCATTTAGTGGATCAGAACAAATTGCCACAAACTCCCTTAATGCTCTTGTCTAGAGCTACACTGATGGGAAAAAGAGCCCTGATAAAATACCTCAAATATTAACATCCACCCTGTAGACTGCCTGAAGTGAGGTGTGATGAATCTTACCACAGGAAACATGTCTGGAGCCAGGGGAGACCCGAAAATCACTATACTAGATAAACCTCTTAACAGTTTTTCAATCTTGCTGCAGTGTCTTCTTGGGGATCTGGGGATCAAGTGGATAGTTACATGTTGAATCCATTGTTGTAGATGGCAAGGATGTATCATGATAGAACATGAGATTCAATACATTATGTGTTATGTCTACGTAAATAATATGAATAAATCAACCTGGCCTAGCCCAGGTATTTAAAACTATAGAACAAAATAAATACAATTGTGTCCAGAGAAAGCAAACTGCCTGGAAGGTGCAAGCACAGTCACATTGAAAAATGTCACCTCATAAAGGCCGTAATCTCTCTCAGACAGATCTTCATTATAGCTAATCACTATTTTGCCAAAGGCACTTATGGCAACATATTTCTAGGGGAAGGAACAGGAAGGCAGCAGGGAAAAGGAAGAAATTTCTCAAGCCCCTGCCCTCTCACCTCAAAATTGAAGCCCAATGAGAAAGTCAAATATTTCACTACAGCTGGAAAATTCTAAGAAAGAGTTCAAATGGAATATTGTAGCAGGTGAAATTGAAAACAGGGCAGATAAGTGGTTGCAAGGCATATACTCCCCTCTGGCAATTTTTAATCAGGAATACAGGACTCTTAGGTGGAGGCAATATCATATACTTACACAGGGTTATATGGTCCTTGCATTGATAATAAATTAATTTTTTTCCTATAAAAGTTGATTTCATTTTAACACAGATATCTCCGCTGAGGGGCATGGGTGGATGTTTCCACATCAGCACACATGCTTAATGCAAAATGAACAACTGTGCTCTCCCACTCCCTCCTGATGAAGCACAGATAGTCCAAGACAAAGCCTGGTTAATAAACCAGTTGTAAACAATCAGGGGAGACAGGCAGTGCACTGAGCTGTGAACTGCCTTCATACAAACTAGGGGATTGCAAGGTAGATAGGGTGTGAGAGCCATCATAGAACCAAGATAAAAGAGACAATAAAAGAGAAAAAGATAGAAGACAGCAGACCGACAGAAAGCAGCAGGAATATAATTTCCTTTAAAAATAATTGCATTCAATTTATGCTCTTACCTTACACTGCTAGTACTAAGTAATCTAATCAGATGCATATGGTTTTATTCTACGAGGTACACATGAAGCATGCAATAAAATCCCCATAAAACATGACCTGTGGTGACTCACTGCAGACTTTAGAGGATATATCTAATTTTTTCACCCCTTAACTAAGATCTTTGGCAGCCTTGCATTCTCCTTCCACACCCCATCTCCTATGTAAATCTCTGCCCTTGGTTTAAAATATATTTTTGCTTATTTGCTCTTTTAGTTTTTCTCTTTATTTTTTTGTTTAGAGGCACTGGAGTTGAATCTATTTTCTTTAGGCTAAAAGGTCTAGCTGAAGGACCTTTGCTCATGGCTGTGAAGTAGACATCCTTTCTGAATCTTAATTTTGCACAGATTCCTAAGACCAGCTTTCTACAACACTGACAATTCCCTTTGATTCTCCCCTAATTCAGTCTTAATGTTGGAGTGCACATAGGCTTTCCTAGGGGTTTAGCATCTGCAAAACTTTCTTTCCCTTTGCTTTGCCAGTATGAGCAGGACAGTTTCTTCAGAACAGCAAAATCTGAAGTGAGTATTTTCCTGTAGGAAAGCTGGACAGATATTTTATGCATTTGCTTTAGAAACAGAGCTCAGGAGTAGCCAGGGCAAGATTGAAATAAAGGAAACTCTGAGATAAAGGCAACGATATTGTGAATTAACTGATTTATTTATATCACTTGTGTATTATATATTAACAGAGTTCAAACTGTAATAAATTTAAAGTACAAGAAGTCTTTGGCAGAAAGTATGCAGATCAGACTGCATTTCCCAAGTTGATTTGTAGTTGTTCTCAGATTGCCTGCAGTTGTTCAACAAGCTTTGTACCAGACCCGTATTAGGAGGCAGGACCTGAAAGCAGCCCAAGTACAACCCCATCACACAGAGATGTGACATTTTGATCTCATTTCCAGCCAATTTCTATTCCAGAAGGCAATGCTTGAGGCAACCTCCAGTGTGCCACTTTTCTGCCTCCGAAATCTTCACCAGAGGTGCTTTCCCTAATTTCAGCTGTGATGCCCACATATAAGAGAAGGGTCTCCTTTAGATCTGTAAACCACAAATCACAGATCACTATGAATGTTTTAGCTCACCCCTACAACCAAACATTTTTCAGGGAATTCACAAAGTCTGATTGTTCCAACTGTGCTTGCTGAAAGCTGAAGTCCTCTCCTTGTGCTGCTTAGCAGTTCTCTTTATGAGTACCCCCACGTGTTTGTTTTATTTATTACTTTGGGTTATCTATTAACTTATACAAGACCCCAGACACCCTACCACTATTAAATATATACACGTATCTCACATTACAATAATTATACAATATATATAGTTAAAATAAATCTTGGCAGCCTTAAAATTGTCAGTTTGACAGCATCTCAGACAGTCACCTAGGAGCCTGTTTCATCTTCAAGGAATGATAGCCTTAGCCTTTCCATCAAATCTTTCTTGCACAGATATTGAGAATATCACCAAGAAGTTCAGATAAAAGAGCAGGAGAGTTGCACCCAGACTCCTCACAGACCATCCTGCCAGCCTGATTTCTGACAGGGGGATTTAAGTGGGCACACATCCAGCACACAGCACAGCATACCCTGAGGGGTCAGATCATTAGTGAGGATAAAAAAGGGAAATGGCACCACAGTCACAGCCATTAATGGGAACCAGCAGGATGGGGATGCCTAAATCTGCCCTTTAGCATGGTTCCTGGATGGCCAGTGGGCAGGGCCCGTGGCTGAAGGGCTTGCTGCTTCCCCATAACCATACTCTGTCCCACATTCCCCGTAGTTCCTGCCTTGTCCCACTGCTCCAGTGGGATTTGCACTAAAACTCAGGCCTGTGCTTTTCTCCTTTGCTGTCAGCTGTGCAGCTTTCCTGTTTGCTTCTGCCACGAGGGAGGTCCTAAGGGTGCACTTCCATGGAGCATCTTTTTTCTACAAACCAAGTCCAACAGCTCCAAAGAGGGCTCACAGATGCTTTGGTGGGCCACAATGGATTTTCCTACTTGATCTTCTAGCTCTGTGACTGCCACACATAACAATCTAATATCCACAGAGTATCCACCCTGAGACTACCAAGGCTGGCTGCTCCCCTCAGAGACATGAGGCAGGACACATGAGTCTCAAATACAGGGGAAGGTACTGAGTCCAGATTTCCTATTTTTCAGGCAAAGTACCTACCCAATGGACTGCTCTTCCTTTCCACCTCCCCTCTACTTGGTCATTCATGAATTCAAGGTCTAAACATGAAACTAGAGGGTGTGGATCTGTCAACTAGACACAACATCAACCCAGGACAGGATCCAAGTTTCCAAAAGGATTCCAGGTCTTCAAAAGAGGTGAGATTTCAGATGTACCAATTCTTTTGTTCTTTCCTGTTACCTGTCCTACGTGTGACGCCCTGCTGTTCCAGCTGCCCCTTGTCATCTCTGTCCTGAAAGCCCAGCTCAGAGCTGCTAACTGCAGCCCAGAGCCTGCCTCTGGTGCATTTGGTGTGCTAATGCCTAAGCCTCTCTGGGGACAGGGGGACAGAGTATGGTCAGGGTAGCAGAAAATGAACACAAGCAGAGAGAATTGCTGTGCCAGGGCTGGAGGGCAGCAATGAGACACACTGAGGCTGGGAGGAAGCCGCAGCAGCTCAAAGGGATTGCAGAAGTGTCACAGTGAAAAGAGGAGGCAAGGCTCTGTAGGGATTCACGGAACAAAGGAATGCTCTATAGGGATTCAGGGAACAAAGGAATGGGCAGAAGGGTCTGCTTCAATATCTAGACCATGCAGAAGTACTATAATCTCTTTTTTTTTTTTTTTTTGCTGCATACTCAGTGGCTCTCTCAAGTTCGTGTATTTTATTTCTAGGCTGCCTGATACAGCCCATTTCTGAGGTAAACATTTTTTTCTCTTTAAGTAAAAACTCACTTTATAGAAAACAACCCCCTTCACACACACTTGCAAGGATTTTGATCTCTTTTTGGCATGCCCTTGTAACAATTCTGAACCCTTTTTGAAATGAGAAAATGTGACGGAAATGTAGTGGAATATCATTCTTATTTTGAATTCAATAAACCCTTTTTATTTTTAAATATGCAGGATTTCCAACATTTTTCTTCTGTGCAATTTTACCCTAACATATGATTAAATCCACAGCAAAAGTTAGAGGAACTAGAGGAAAGAGCTGGCATAATGAAAGCACAGAGATGGACACAAGTCCAAGATTTGTGTGTGGCTATTACAATACCCAACTGCTGGAAAATACAGAATGGCACATGTTTCATTTCTAGCTCCACTCTGGGATGTAAGAGAAAGCAATCACTGAATACTTTAAAGAGACCTCTCTGCAAAGTAGACTGTTGTAATGGGTCTGGAATTCCTGAGCAGTTCATAATTCAGTTCCTATGTTAAACAAAAGGAGACAGCAAGACATAATGAAAGGGAAAGCCCATGGGGAGAGCTGACATGCCATGGTCATGACTGGCCACTTTTCACCCCTGCTGCCCTCCAGCAAGAGAAGGCTGAATGCATTGTTTGAATTTATGAGTAAATATTGGTATTTGTAGAGGTTAAACAAGATGCTGTACTAGAACCTGCCAAGCCTTTATTTATACCTAGCCAGGGGACAGCATGAACATACACTGACAACCTCTTTTAATCCAATCACAGAGAAACCACCACAGGAATGGAAAGTAATTTAGCAGGCAGGCTTGTCTGACTTGTCCTTATTCTCTACACTGAAGATTTTTTATTTATTGTCATTTTAGAATAAGAATATAAGCACATGGTAACAGCAGAATATACTAGCATCACAGACCATCAGAAGCTGTGGTATCAAACCTCAGAGAAAACACTTTCAGAGAGAGAATAATGAGCACCCATTCCACATTCAGGATTACTCAAACCAATGCAGCAGGATCCTGATGGGTAGTTTGCAAAGGCAGCTTGAATCATGTGGTCAGTAAAATCATAAAGTGCTGCCTACTTCCAGTCCCTAATCCACCACAAACATACATTCCCTGCAGAACTCCCAGGTGCCAAGCTGAATGCCTGCAGTGCTATTAAGCAGTGATGCAGGGCTCTGATGGTATGTACTCTGTCCTAAATGGGGAAATAAATGGAGCATGTGTGGGGATAATGTGAGAAGTTGAAACCCTGTTGGTAAATCAAGATTAGGGACTGCGATCTAAATGAGTGTGTGTGAGTGTGTGCTACTCTCATTTCAGAAAAGAGGAGCAGATTGCAAAGACCAAGTGCTGTGATTCAAAGCTGTGTGACAGATCTGCTCTGTGAACCTTAGCAAGCCACCACAACTTTGGGCCTTGGCCTCGTTGTCTAAGGAATGGAGGACTGAGTGGGAAGGGACATGCTCCAGCCAGCAAGCGTGCTGGAGCCATGCAGCAGCCCCAGTGTCAGCCCTGCCAAATGTTTGCCACCTAAAAATCTGATGGCCCATGGTAAAATATGTTCTCTGCATATACTTAACTTCAAGAAGCTGCACTGCTCTTCCTTAAATAAGATTTCTTGGAACCCTTGCAATTAATTGTATTTGATGCTTACTAGTCAACGAGCCAAATGCTTCACTCAACGTATCAGTGTCATGAAGTGGGGAGCAACATTTGACCACTAGACATTCAGCCAAGATAAACATATCAGTCTGGGAGCATGCAAGGATGGCTTTCTAGGGACAGAGTCTTGTGGTTGCAGTTTCCAGTTTTCAAGAAGCTAACAGAAGTGAGGCTTTCATAATGCTCCTGAGATCTCCCACATTTCCTCAGTGGAACATATGAGGTGGTATAGAATCCTCTCTTCTGTATTCATCAGGTATTTAATAATATTGGGAGAAAAATTACAGTCTCTTAGAATAGCAACTCTTTGCAAACTGCTTATATGGGCTAATCAAATTTAAAACCAGTGGAACAATAGTGAGACCCACTGACTGTATAAGTTTTAGACCTTACAGAAGTCTTAGAAATCTCTTTCAGTTGTCTATACAAAATGAACTGATTTTGGATGAAAGTGAACATGCTGAAATGACAATAACATAGCAAACCTTTACAAAAAAAAATCAATCAAATCCTCCCTACTCCCAGAGAAACCTTACTTACTTTTCCAGCTACCTTGCATAAAAAGTAAACAAAGAGAAAATCCTGCTATTCTCATCCTTCTGCCATAAGGATTTCTTTCTACTCTGAAATTATGAAATATTAATAGAAGGAGATTTCAAATGGAAGCAATAAGCTACATAAGCCTAGGAAAGGTCCTACAAGTCTCCTGCCGATTTTCTTCTACTTTTTTTTTCTAAAAATCAGATCTAACTAATGTACAAGACATGATGGCAAGGCAGACAGATCAGAGCACTGTTACCATTTAGCTATTTTTACTCTCCTTTAACTTTTTATGTGTAACACAGACTGATGAAACAGAATGTTTGTTTAAAGAGAAGAGAGAATCACAGAACAGTAAAACCCTACAGTTGCCTCTAAGGATATCAATTCCACAGGGGTGGCAGTTAATCTGGTCATATAGTGTGAAAACTGTGTCCAAAGAATCAGTAATTTAGCATATGCAAGCTACCATTAGGTCTTTAGTCATCTGCCACATGCATTACTATCAAGTTTGCATACATAATTCCTGTAAATTGTGCACACATTTTTGTGCACATCTGCTTCTGAGACTTATATCCATATATGTCTTGCTTTCTTCAGATAAACGAAAATAAAATCTTTGTGTCTGTAGTCTTTCCCTCCACCTTTCATAATTGTAGATGAGATCACCTGCACAATTAGGTAGGACTATAACAGCTCTATGCCTTATAATGTAATTTTTCCAGTAAAATGCTCCCTTAGTTTCAATAACCATAAATAATTTGGCAGAAAGACAGTATATTTATTCACTCAGCTGAATTTCCAGTGCTATATGCTGAATTCCTATCACTTCTTTGTGATCTGCTTATATCCCACTGGCATTCCTGAGCCTCTGGTATCCCGACAGACTGGGGCCTTCCAGAATTCTGCCCCCATTAGTCTATTTCTGGAGACTTTTATTGCAACCTTTGATGAACAACGACATGGAAACTGTAATCTGAGAGGTATGCCTTCCAAATCTGTTGGTATCTAGTGTCATGATGGGTTCTAATGAAGTAAGAATGATGGTAGGGAAGAAGGAGGAGGAGGAAAACAAGGACAAGGAGGATGAGGATTTCACAGCCAAAACTCTTCAAATTAAGTCAGGAAATATTCTAGCACCCCTCTGCTGCTTCAGGAACGCTTGTCAGGTTGCCTACAGGCATTCAGGGCTGGTAACATCACACAGATCTGCCTGTAGAGCTTTTTAATCCAAAGTAATGGCAAATTAAAGCAGCAACAGAAAGGTCTCTCCGTGACAGTGTACTTGGATTTCTAGGAAGTGGATGGGCTAAACCAGATGGCAGATGTACCACATTTCACCATTTACCTGGACTTTTCCCATCACTGCATTCCAACAACAAACACTCATACTGGTGTGATACAGGTTCATTTCTCTCCAGTCCTTTGCCCTCAAGAGAAAAACTCTTTGCTTTCTAAAGCTTTCATGTTTGCCTTCTCATACTGGAGCATCCTCAGATAGCCCAGCCTTCTCTGAAGTTCTTTGTAATTTTCCCAGTTGGAAATGGTTGTTTATTTTAGACTAATGGCTGCCTTGAAAGCTTAGTAGATGGAGAGAGAAAGCTATTTGGACACATGCACAGATTACAATTAGTTTTTCATAGAGTATATTTTAATTCCAGACCATTTTATATTTATCTTCATTTAAAAAGAAGCTTTGTTTATGTTTTTCCAATGTACCCATAGACCAATCTGTGAAAAACGCAGTGATTTTTCTAATAACAGCTAATTGCTATGGAAGTACCAATGGATTTACTTTTAAAAACACGGTCTTAATTCACAGACATAGAATGTTCTTAATTTTATCAAGGAAAAATTGTTCTTATTAAACCTTTCATTTGTCTGATATGAGGTGGAAGACTGTCACATTGACACTAAAGAAAACTGAAGATGTTCTTCAGCGAAAGTTTTAGAATCAAGATAAAGCAATGATAAGAATTTTTTTTTTGGTTCAACTGAAAAGTCAAGTTAACCCTAGGAAGGGAAATAGCAGGAGCTGTCAGAAATTGCTCACATTCTGAAGTTTAGGGATAATCTTCTAATGACCTTTGTAAGTACAAAGGTAATAAAAGAAGAAACTTTAATAGAAAACAAAAATGAGAGTTAACCCAGAGATTCAAAGGAATAGTCACTAAAGGGGTTCTGAATATATACTGAGAAATTCCAAGATATGTTGGCTCTTCCTTTCAGATGTAGAAAGATCTAAAGGTCTTTAAGGCTGTATGATAAAACCTCTTTGTGAAGATGAAAGAAGTGTACTTTATATTACATTTTGGTTTGCACATGCATCATCACGGGCCATGCTGTGAAGCTGAGAGCCCTCAGAAACCTCACCGCACTTTCAAATGACTGCTTCAAGTTTTAATGAACTGGGTGGACTTTTAAAATTTGTTTATTATCCATTTGCCTCAAATAACTTGGGACTAACAAATCATAAGCCAAGCTTGAAGACTTTTTATCTATCACTAGCACTAGCCCAGGGGAAGCAAGAGAATGTCTTTGAACAAGGATTGATAAGATGTCTATTGACTGAGGATAAAGCTGAGCCACGCTGAGAAAGCAAAGCAGTTCATGGTGATTTCGTACAGCTAACGTCTGATTGGTGAAAAGGCACTTCTGAAACACTCTAAAATTAAATCTGTCTCAGTGGCATAGATGGATGCAAAGTACCATTACACACAAGATCCAGGCAAAGCAATGTACCCCCACAATGAGTTCTATAAAAGAAATCACAGAGTAAATACAGAAATGCTTTGTCTTAGGTCAAAATTATTTTGCCTCCAAGACCTGGATTTTGATGATAAGTAACATAATGAGATTGGGCTGGGACCATCAAATTGTTTTCACTCAACATTTTCTGCTCTTGAGTACTCATGTTCTCTACTGCTACAAAGCTCTGGCAACTTGAGTATTTGCTTTATTGTATAAACAAATTTCCAAGCACATAGAGTTGCCATCTACATATTTAAATTTTATTTTCACTTGTGATGGCAAACAGAAAGAGGCCAAGTGTTATTTTTGCTTTTAGTATATGACAAGCAGTAGGAGACAAAAGATAAATTGAAGAAACAGTCATTCAGGACATGCTCTGCAGCTAGAATGCATATATCTTCCCAACTTCAGGCTGTCAGTAACCCATTAACTAAGAGAAAACTGAGTTTGACACAGACGTGAGACAGATTTAACTTGAGGGACTTTCGCATTTAAAACTGTAACTTATTTAATTTCTGGGAACAAAGCAAGCCCAAAGGAACAAAGCCCTGAGAGTGGTCACCAGTGTACTCATGCTGAAAACAGATGTTGAGGACTGAAAGAGGCATTTTAACATCTTTTCAAAGATGTTGTAATGCATTAAAGACTTTTTAGAAGGTCTAATAAAGTCTGCTGGAAAAATCAAACGAGATGTTAAGACACATGTGTATTTTTTTGGGGAAAAATCCCCTCAATCTATTTTCTCTAATGACTTTGTCCCACATCCTTAGGGTTGGTGCCACAGCACAATATTGTCAGCAGCTCCAAAGCTGGGGAAGGAGGGGAGGACTAAGTATACACTGTTCCTGCTTTTTTCCTTAAGGTAGGCACTGAAAAACATGGTGCACTGGACAAAGCTACCTGGGACTCGGTCCCTCACCCCAGAGGCCAACTTGGCTGTGCAGCTGATACCAACTTCAATGACCAGCTTGGGTTTCACTCAAGGAATGGGGAGAAGGCTGATGAAAAACAGCTTCAGCCCCTTGCCAGTTTCAAAAACAAAAAAAAAAGAAAAACCCAATGAGACCAGCAGGAGTAAGTGAGCCGAGTCAGTCCTCATTCTGGCCTTTTATTGCGAGGTTTATTGCCGTAGTGGCTCGGGAAACACTTTTGAAAGTGGTGTACTTTAACATATAGCAAAATAAAAATGCTAATCGATAGTGTCTCTATAGGAGCAACTACCTTATGCCAATTAAAGTGCCTTAGAGAAAAAGAGACTACTAAAAACCCATTTTATATCTTACAGTGGGGTTTGAGGCTGGGAGAGGGGCTGAAATCCAATTTCCCCTAAGGGAAGATTAGCCAAACACGATTTAACAGCAAGGTCTGCATGTAAAAGGATGCAGCTAATATGCCTGTCTAGCTGCCATGTTGTAAGCCAGGCTAACAGCATTATAGCATCTATTAGGGTGTTGCACACAAATGTTACAGTTTGATCAATTCCCACTGCTGGCAGAGGTTTTTCAGTCTTGAAAGCAGAAAAAAACCTCCCCTACATGAAATAACATGCCATTGCAATGTTTGACTGCCTGTTTCTGCTGTGCTTAAAGCTATGAAGGAGGAATGGTTGGAGAATTCTGGCTGAGCCAACCCCAAAATTCACTACTTCATGCCATGCTCAACTGCAATATATTCTGCAAACAGTGACAGTTTACTAGATGCCCCATAAAAACAAAGCCATGAGACAGTGTTTGTGATGAACAGCTTATAACCAATGACCCAGTAAGGATGCAACAAGTGAGGCTTGTATAAAAACTGGCTTTATTTTATTGAAAAGGTCTACAAAAACTGGATGCTAAAGTTTATAAAATTTTGTACAGTACAAAGTCTGTAAAAATAAAATAAGCTCAGTCCCTCTCGCCTCCCTCTAGCAGTTGATTCACAGAAACCATGGTGGTCAGTCTACACTTGATTATTTAATTTGGGCAAAGAGCCAGGATTGGAAGTTAAAGGTTCAGCTTCTCTACTGGCAGATGGTATTACGGAGGATGCTGTCCATCTGATGCTGTCCATATGGGGGCTGAAGGAACAGCATGCTGTCACTCCTAGTCCTAATGAATTAGGAAGATTTGATGGAAAGCATCATAGAGACCTTATGAAATAAGGGCCCAGAATGTGGAACAGAACAAAAAAGCAAACCATTTTAAGAGTGAATATGGGAGAAAAACGCAAAAATCCACAAATGGATGGAACAACCCACAAAAGCATTCACAGAGAAGAGGGAAAACTGTGCCTTTACTTGGAACTCACGAATAGGTGTTTGTAAGCTTGGGCTCCCTGAAGATACATCTGTATTCGTAATTTCAACTTTGCCAGGGAACACTCTTCTGCACTGGAACTCAGTTGTCTCTGCCACTCATGTGGCTTTGATCTGGGCCAAATAACATTCTTCTGAAAGGACAGGGATCATTCCCAAGAGACCATTTACACTCAGGCACCCTCTCTCGATGAGTACATGATTTTAAGAAGAAGGATGAAACCTGTTCAGTGCCAGCTGGATGTCTGTACCAGGGACCCAACACATACATCATTAATAGTGTAAATGTGGTCTGAGTGGCTTAATTAACTCAAAAGATCCAGGCAGTACTGACTTCAGCATCAAACACACCATCTCCCTACAGGAACATGGAGGAAGTCTAGTGGGTTTTCCCACAAGAAGGAGATGTCTATTAGAGTTGCATCCTGAGCAGCAGCCCATACCCTCCACCCACCACCCCCCACTCCCCCCACCCCCAAATACTCCCATAAATTTCTTCATCTCTAAGAACCTTATTTGCCAAGAGAGAGCAAAGGGGTTCTGGAGGGCAAACTGCACAGTTCAGACAGCAGCCAAAGGGAAACTTTCAAAGAAGAGATTTAAACTAGCTCTGTGACTAGTTGAAAGTTACGCTTTTCCCCACCGAATTTTATTTTTAAGCAACTCTTCAAAAATTTAGAGTCATAAAACTGCAGAATAATTTAGGTTTGAAGGGACCTCTGAACTGTTCAAATAATTTCTAATAGAAATATAGAAGCCCAACTCTTGCATTTCAAAAGAAGAACTTGAAATCTAAAATAACCACAAAGTACCTCTTTCCTTTAACTATAGATAAGGTGAGGAAACTGAGATCTGCAAGGCAGTCTGAAAGAAGTACCAGGCTTGCAGCTTAGTATCCCAAATGACACACCACTATCCCAGGCCAGGTGCTTAAATCTGCAGTCCAATCAACAAGAAGATGGCCAGTCCTGTAGCAATGCTTTTGTCCACTGATGATAGATGGAGACCAGTTGTTGAGCCACTCAAGAGCTAATCCTGTATCTGGAAAAGCTAGGACCAGCACTTAGAAACAGATTCAAGGACCTAATCATAATTTTCCCTGCTGTAGCTGAAGTAGTTGAAGTCTTGTGTAACAGTGTGGGTCCTGGCTCTGCAAATGCTTTTGATCAGGTACTGCAATTTAGAAGGATATAGTCCACCAACTTTAGTGAAAAGCACTATTTTTGGCTGCAGGACCAGAGAGGCACTCATAATTCATGTACTGCTAGGTGCAGCCACCTTTTACTTTCCGTTTTATAAATGCTATCTGTAAATTATTTGTATGTAAGCAAAAATAATGCAACAACAGTATAAAAGAGCAGACATACAAAATAAACAAGGTAACTTGCAGAAAAGGTGCAAAAGTAGGTAGAGGCTGCAGTTCTGATGTTCCTGCTCAGAATTATTACATAGAATTTTGTCTGAGTGGCTTTACATAAAAGCTCCTAAAATACTGTGGTGTACTAAAGTCCTCCTTCCTTTCATTATACCTGGCTCACCATTTAATGTTCACAGAATCACAGAATATGCTGTGTTGCAAGGGACTCAGAAAGATCATTGAGTCCAACTCCCTGTTTTGCACAGGATCATCCACAGGAGTTACACCATTTGCCATAAAATTGTAATACAACTGCTTTTTTCCATTGTTCATGGGATCTCTGAGATTGTTGTGACGGAAACAGTGAAAAAAACCCCTCAAATATCAGAGTTAGAAGCCAACTCTTTCACCATTTTGGCTCTTTTACCAGCCCAGCATCCAAGGTATCAGAAGACTAAAAACTATGTATTTATAAAAAGGTCTTCTCTAAGACAAATTTAGGAGAAAGACAGCAAAAAGCCATTCTGAGGAAGTATTTTACACATTCTGAAAATCAAGCTGATGAATCAAGCTTGCAAAAGCAAACAAACCTCAACTGGGTTTATTTAAGCTTCCAAGCAGACAGACACATGCAGGTGCATCTGCCTTTGGAGGAACAACAAACCAGAGATTACTACTACTTGCATATGGCAGTGCCTTGAGGTTCAGTGAAGGATCAGATGCCCACTGTGGGAACTGCTGTCTGGACATGCAGCAGGAGGTGGTCCATTCCTCCCAACATTTGTGATTTATTGGCCCAAACTTGCAGCAGATGCTGAGGTTGTGAATGGTGAATATGATGCTTGCTCAGCACTGCTCATTCCTGAGCCTGGGTTATGCTCCACAGCAAGGTCAAGTCAGGGAATGAGGTAAAGTGAGATGGCTGCTGTATATTAAGATAAGGAATCTTTATGTCCATCTACATTTTGCCCTTGAAATGGAAAGGAAAGCTTATTTTGAGTTCTGGAGGTCTGAATAGCCAAGATGCAGTTAGTGAAACTCTGAATGGAGACAAAAGATCTGTGCAGGCTTGCTGAACTCCTGTCACCTCAGACTGTGTTAAACCAAACCCTAAGGCACCTTAAGGATCACACTCACTACTCCCTCTTCTTGCATAGTGTTACACACCCTAGTCCATTTTTCACTCTTTCTCAGCTTCCTTTTTTTTGTCTCCTGTCTAACTAATTCCAAGCATGACCAGCTTTGGAATTAATTTAGCTGCATGATATCATCACCAAGACAGGCTCAGCCAGCTTGAGCTGCTGCAGCCCAGTGTGAAGGAGAAGGGGTGGGAGGAGAGGAGTGTGTGCTGGCCAGATGTCTTCCTGGAACGGAGAGGGACACCAGGGGCTGTGGACACTTGTGTGTCCTGAGTGTTTCTCTTTCATACACGTGCAGCAGGTGAATAAAGAAAAACAGGAATGTTTCTCCCTGTTCTTCTTACCTTCTTTTGTTTTGTTTATCTGAAGAATAGGGATAATCTTCTAATCTGCAGCTAAGCCTCCTCGACTTCACACTGTTGTCTTTCTCTGCGAGGATATCTGGCACCACCTTGAAGGTTGACTAAGCAAAGAGGTTTGCTTTTCTATTTCTTTTTAACAGTCCTTCAGCTAAAGCAAAAGGAACACTCAGACTCTTCAATAAGGGGCCATGTAAATGCCTCGGTGAAATTAAAGTACTGCAGATTATCACAATGAAAAATATTATCTTTCAGGTTGTCCTTCCTTATGCTTTACTTGCTGATCTCAGTTGAAGATTAGAGAAGGTTGAATGTCCTTTTCAAACTCCATCTGTGCTAAATCTGTATAGCTTCACATTTAAGCTTTTCACAGCATTTTTGCTATTAAAAGTACTACAAAGAATGAAGTCAAATTAAGGACAACATATCTCAGCAACTCTATGCGACTCGCAGCGAGAGACAGGGCTCTCACATGCTCCTCCAAAACATTTCAGAAATGACACTCATTAATACAGTCAGTGCCAAACTACGTTGGCCATTATCTGAGGCTGATGTAGTGTGCGAGTACAGGTGCAGTCACAGACAAGACAGAAAACAGAGGGTGCCTCCAATTCCTGATCACTGCAGGGCCCTTCTCACCAATAATAATTTTCAGTGCTGCTAGATTCCTGTCTCACTCTTTTCCAATTGGGTGTGGCATTCTTCATTTCTTATATTTAACCACTGCTGCCCAGCAGCTGCTGCCTTTTCCCCAGGAGCTGGTCAGCTGCATGGATTCTAAGAAAAGTGTTTAGTGTCCAACAGGTGCTGGATCTGGACTTGCATTCTTCAGTGCCAAATGGCTGTGGGCTGCTACCCAATTCTCTAGGACAGGCAACTTTGTAGAGCCACTTTGATTTACAATTCTGTGGTTTGGGTGGGCAGCTCAACAAAACAAGTTCCCAAACAGAAAACTCTGAAGGATCTAAGCTGCTGGTGATGATCTGGAGTTTTGTCCCTGTCTTTGTCACAGTACAGCTGTGAGTTTCCATCTTTCACTACAGGTGACAGATTTCAGAGAGGAAGGACACTGTGGCCCCTGGTATGCACTGGAATATAAGGGAAGTGATCCTTGGACTCTCCTAAGAGATGTTTCACACAAGGCTACCCATGACTGCAGAACAGCAACCCAGGAGGCCCCCTTCTAGCCTTGCATTTGTAAAATCCACTGCAATCCAAAATAAGTAAGAATAATAACTCATCAGCTTTGCAGCTTCCTCCAAAACAAACAATATCTAGGTTTGTACCCTTCTCTCCTATTCTTCCTGGTTTGACCGAATTCTTATTTATACAGTCTTATATTTTAACATATATACAATCTTTTAATGAGGACTCTGTCCTTCAGCCTTTTCCTGGCATCTGCATGATGCTTCCCACAGTGCCACCAGCTGCTTCCCCAGATGCTTAAAAGCTTGGGGCCATTAGAGCTGTGGTTCTCCCAACCATTCCAGGATCCACTACAGGAAGGCAGAGGCTTTGAGTACCTACCTGCTGGTTTTTGAGATGCTACCTAAGGATAAAAAGAAACCATGTTCGTATATAAGGGTCATTTGTATGAAGGTAAGTGAATGAGCACATGTGGCTCAGAAGAAACTGAGGCCAGATAGTGGCAGATTCACGAGAGATTCCTGGAAGGCAAACTAGGGAAAAGGAATTCCAAGTAAGATTAACTATTTTTTCATTATTAAGCAAGTTAACAATAAAGCATAGCCATAGGAAGGCATATGTTTGAACAATGTGGAGAACACAAGATTCTCAGCACAAATCAGTGAAGGTTCATTGCTTTCATTACATTGCTGATGGTTTACACCAACTGAAGAGCTGCCCACTGTGCATAATTTCTCTGGACCGGGATGGAAAAACCATTAGGTTACATGCTCTTTTAATTGCTAATGAAACTGCAATCAAGACTACTTCCAAATAGATTTCAAAATTATCTGGCTCTTTTTTCAACACAGCAAGGAGCTGGACTCTTCTACCACCACCAAGGAACGTTGTAATAGCACTAGGAGGTAGGTTGCAACAGATACTACACTGCCAAACACAGCAAAGATTTAACGTAGGAGAAATGTTAATAGGTCTATAATTCTTTGAAGTAAAAGTCTACCATCATTTAATAAGGAGGTTATGCTATTGTACATACTGACTGCAACTCCTTCTGCATTGCTATAGATAGCTACTGTACTTAAAGTGGACATTAATGCAAATTTACAATGAAACGCTGGCTGAATTACATATCACATCCCCATGAGACTATAATGAACTCCCCATAATTAATATTATTAATCATGGGCCTAGCACAGAGGGCACATATCATGCATTTCATGTCAAAGGTTCTTATTAATAAACATTCCCATTTTCCCAGATGGTGAGAGCTAGCAGCCTGCCAGAACTCCTTCTATCATTCAAACCTCTCCCAGCTTTATAACCCATAATAGAGCTCGACTCTGTGCAGGTATCTCTTCCTTCAGACTGGGGGTGGTCAGCACTTTGTGGGAGTCACCAGGCAACCTGCATGATGCTTCAAAGCTCTGTTTTCACTGAAACAATTCCACAATAAATCTGCATGGGGTCAATGGGGCCCGAGAAGTGACCTCTACAACCCCACGCGGCGAGACATGAAACGCTGAAGATCTGACTCAAATGCTGCAGAAAAAGGAGTTCAAAACAGTGGTTCCACTTTGATTTCAACTCTCTGTGATACGCAGGGGTCTGTGCAGTAAGTCAGCAGCCCAAAGCTATCATGTCATCATTTCCATACTAATTTCTGATGCAGTTTTGCTGCAGTAGATAACTTTATACTGTTCCTATCAAAATTTTTCACTGTCAAGAACTGAAAAAGCTCCAGACTTTTTTCTTCTAGCTGCCTATAGTTTCCATCAGAGGTGAACAATATTTTTCATGTAAAGCTTTTTGTACTTTATCTTTCTTCTGGCTTCCTCTTTACTTTTCAATGGTGATGTGATGTCAAATAATAAAAATGTCACTAAATTCCATGTTCTCTTATGAAAAATCATAGTAACTTGTGCTAAAGATAGCTCTGCACTCTGAATCATTGACAAGATAATGGTTTCATTAATGTGTACTTTGGGACCCTATACTTATGTATCTATCTGTATGCATCTCTGAAGTTACTATGGCCTGTGTCAATGCCTCCTTGAGGAGCTTGGACTCTGTGGAATCCAGAACAGCTCTGTGCATCAAGACTTACTTATACAAATATTTATTTCACTAGATATTTTTCTACCCCCAACTTATTATTCCAGTGTGGTCATACCATCATTCACAATTCTTCTTTTTTCCTATGACAGTGTGCTTCCCCCCTTTCCCCAGCCTGACCTTTATTTGCCATGATTCTTTCCAAGTGAAAACCACCAGTGGGGTCATCATGGATGTGTCTGGTCATGGTGGCTGCATCCAGCTCAAACTGGACACAGATAACAACACAACAGACAGCCAAGGGCTAATCTGAACAGTGCACCCACCTAACCACAGCGTCAAACAAAGTCTGACTCAAGAAAAATTTGGGAGAAGTTAACGTGTATGGTTGGTATGCAAATATGACTGAGTCTATTATCATGCTCCATAAATAGTGGAAAGCCTAGGGCCTGCTGAGCTCCCCTGCCTGGCAGCAGGCTGCATACCAAGATCTCCCTTTAAGTAGGGACACCTCTCAAGGTTACTCCTCAAAATTGAAAGATTTCTTGCCACAAGAGGTTCTTGGTAAGTGGTTAATAGCATGCTAAACTTTGAAATCTTAGCTACATGATACAAAGGATTGGTTGCACACAGATAATTCTTACAGACATAAACTCTTGGGACTAGGGCTGGATCCAGGAGCACCATAACTCCTCTCTGAAAATGAGTTTAGAATGCAAGTGGGTCCTTTCTGATCTCATGACTGAAGGACAGGGTCTCCCTGACAATTTTGTCTGACCCTGTCGTTTCTACAGTAAGTAATCAAGTGTATCTTGCCACCAGATCTTGTTAAACTACTGCTGTGCTTACCGTTAAACTTTCTAAAAACACTATTTTATATCAACAAACATATGGTGCTTCTTATAAGTGAAGTTTGTCACTCATCCACAAGAAGTCACTCTAAGTATCTTTGTAACAGCACAATTGCATCAATGCTGAGGAGCTGTGCTCTCCTCACTACACAAATGCAATTAATCCAAAACTTCTAGAAGACAGGTCCTAACAGCCCTTCTCAGTACTTGAAAACCAGAGATGGAAGAAGTATCTTTTTTTCAGTGCAGTCAAGGAAAGATCAGCCTGCCTCTTACCTAAGCTGCAATAAGCAAACCAACAATTTCATTTCCAAGCCTGTTTCATGTCTGCTATCTATCCATCTTTAAGATGCTTTTTTTTTCAGAAGCTGAGAAAGGAAGGCTGGCTCTGCTTCCCAATCCTGGTTTTAAATGAAGAGGGGCCTGCTGCCGAGAAACAGGAGAGCTCTGATCTCACCCCAGCTCTATCTGAGGCATCTGTGACGGTTGTTAGCTGCTGGGACTCCTGCATCAGTGCTGAAAATGATCTGGCAGGATAAAAAAGCAGTTGGGACCAAGGAAGTACAGTCAGCCAGGCTCAGACTTCATCTCAGGCATGCATTTGCTCACGGTGTTAAAAATGGCAGCAACCCAACACGTGGCGAGCTAAACTCTCTCCATAAGGACCATTGCTGACAGCTGCTGTCACCCTCCTCCAGCACAAACCTTCTGGCCAGCACCTGCCTGCCTGTTCCTGCTGACCAATGCAGTTTGCTTGAGAGTTTTTGGGGCTATTTGCAGAGTTTCAAGAGTTCAAACTGACCATTTGCTCTACTCTCTGACATCCTTCCAAGAAGCCAACTGGGAGGATAACCTAAAATCTGCCAGAATATACAGAGTCTTCTAATCTGTCCTACATCTCCCAAAATGCCTCTCTGAAATGAAAACATGTTTTTAGGAAGAAAAAAAAAATCCAATGTTGGCAAAGGGAAGTGTGAGAAAAGGGAGGGAAAGAGGGAAGTGGATGAAGACAAGCTGTCTTTTAGAAAGTACAACTGTTATTCCCTTTTGCTGCCTTCCTTTATCCTGTCCTGTGGGCATGTGGGCTAATTACCATGACTTGTACATGCCTGCTGCTGTATTACATGGGATTTATTACACACAAGTCTTTGTTGGGAATTCTGCCTGTGTGGGAAGCAGTTGGATATAAAAATCCCAAACAAACAATATTCAGAACTTTCAAAATCTAACTTTTCCTGCTTTACTAGCATCTAGTACCAGCTGCACAAGTCAACGAAAATTAACCTTCCCCCCTACCCCTTGGATATCCAGTAAACTCAGATTTGATCCGGATGTTCTGATTTCCACACAGCTAAAATGCAATCAAATGCTTGATTTTGGGGGATAGATTTGCTTAAATTGTATTAATTCACAAGGATAAACACAATTAGTAGAGCTCATTAGCTTGCAAAATGTAATTTATTTTCTTGAATATACCCATTTCCTTGGATGAAGAGCTCCATTAGGTTTATTATATTTGCAAAGCTTATATAAAAATCCAAACCATGGCAACAAAGAGAAAATTGTTACTACACAGTCACAGCAGTCACTTTTCCATGTTAAATAAGTTTGGCATTTATTTATATTTAAATGAGAATATCTACCACTATCAAGACCAGGATATGGGGCAAGTACTTGTACAGAATATAATTAAAAATAATTCAAGCAACAAATGTGGCCTGAAATTAAAATAGACCCCAACTTCTTTAACTGAAAAAAATGATTCAATGTTCTCCCTCAAAACCCCAGTTTGCAGTTGCTTAATTATCATAACCAGCAATAGTAAAGGGATGCTGGCCGTTTACAGGCTCATCAGATGGGTCTGCATTGAGGCACGTCTGGTCTGCTCAGTGCTGTGCTTTAATTTCGTTGTAATACAAAGGCTAGAGAGTGGAGAAAATGAATACATGGCAAAGTACCTGTCATTACTTGTATCATATTACTGAGGTATTCTACGTGCACAGTACGAAGGCGGCTGGTCTAATTTTCACACTGTTATAATTTTTGATATTATACTGTCTAAAAGCAGTGACACACAAAAGAAATGCTTTTATCATTCTCAATGCAGGGATGATACTAATTACATCATCTGTCATCATTATACAGCTAAACAAAACTTTTCTTTCATAGGAAACTGCCATTTAGCAAATTAACGGGTAATGACCCATAATATACAGAAGATTGAAATTTGGGAATTACACTCACATTATTTTGTTTTCTGCTTTCCCCTCAATTTTACTCCCTGATACATCATGAAAAGGAAGAGAGATGGAGAACTTCTTCAACTATTTAATTTGCCAATAGCCCTACCATCCTTTTGGAAACTGATGCAGGATCATCTCCATCCACATCAGTGCATAGTTTCATTCTACTTAATGATACAGACAGTCTGCCAAGCCAGTAAAAGCCAGATGTTAGTACAGTGATGCACAGAAACCTGCTGCTGGGGCCAGATTTTCAAAATCTGACATGAAACAATGAGCCTACAATTGCTGCCAGATAATGGATGGATGCTTGGAAATCAGGAGCTGGGATGTGAGTTGCCTCCTGAAGCTTGACCAGATCATGTAAGATGATGCATGGAGGAGGTACCTGAGGTGCCCCAGCAAGGAGCCCCACAATAAGGCTGGGTAGGGTGAACAACCCTCCAAGAGCCCTCCTGCTGCCTGGGCTCTGCTTTGAGCCTGGTGTGACACAGCAGTGAGCTGTGCTTGGGAAATGTTCAAGTGTCACTACTGAAACAGAGATCTGTAGGGATTACAAGAGCACAAAGCATTCTGCATCAGTCCTCAGTGCAAACTTCCGTGCTTTTGGGAAAGAAGAAGAATGGAGAGACTTTATTTTTCATTGTGTCTGATCATGCTATGTTCTTTAACATAGAAGAAAAAATAAACACAGGGTAGCAGGTGGATAACAACACAGATTTTAGGTGTCAGGTACTTACTACCAAGACAATGTAGCAAATCCATTTAAATCCAGAGAAGTACATTTTAGACAGATCTTTGCTCAATCTGAAATTCTGTGGCCCAGATCAATTATTTTCTTTCATCATGTACTATCTAAATGTGGGGAAAATATAAAGGGAAATTTCCCAGTGAATTAAAAATAAAAATAACGGTAAAGAGTAGTGAATTTTATATGAACCAGCCATGTCAGTGGAAGCCTCAGTCATCAGTAGGTGCTTCAGGTACAGTAAGAGCAATTAAGCATTTGGCCTTTCATTCCCATTGTCCACATCAGGGTGTTTAGGATTTTTCTCTTGCCCATAAAATGATTTCCTGACTTAAGTGAAATTCTGAACTGAATGTATCTGTAAAGAAAGAGGAGTTCTCAGTTCCAATTTATCATTGTTAAAGTGGATTAAAGGATTTTTTATTAGTAACACTTAGAGCTCACTTGTTCATGCACTTGGAGACTTCCACCAGAGGAAAGCTTCCCCAGCAGACAGCCAGGCCAAATCAAAAGCTGAAAATGAGCGTGTGATGAGCACATTACACAGGCTGATGAGGACTGTGATGAGCTGGGAATTAGTGAGGAAGCCTTTGAGAAAAGACAGAGGCTGGTGGAAACCGTGAACACGGCACTTGTCCTTTTCTGAGTCAGTGCTAAACGAAAAGCTTAAGCCCCCTGCGGGACACTGCACTACTGCAAGTGACGTCTCCTCAGTGAGGTATATAAGCCTCTCTCTCAGCATTAACCCTCTTAGCAGGCCTTAATATTTTAAACAGTGTAAGACAGCACTGGAAATTCTGTGAGATAACAGTGTAAGTAGAAGTTCAACAAACCCTGAATCAAAACTGTTGGCAATGTATGCCCAAATTTGCTTTAGTGGTGCTATTGAAATGATGCCTGGTAAATGACTGGATGTATCACATTCAGGAGTAGCTCTCCACAGGCAGAACAGGAAAGCCCTCTTGATCACAAAAAGGAGCTTGATATGTTTGTTTACTCCACCCAATAGTCAAATACTGTATTAATTTTAGATTATTTGAATCAACATTATCAAAATGCTCTCTTAATCCAATTTAATTAATACAATAATTTAAAAATTGTACTGTGCTATATTGCCAGCTCCTCTGACAGAGGAGCTATGTTCATGCTGCGCTGTCCATCTGCTGAGACTCTTGACCCTATTAATGAAATCTGAAATGGGATTGATGAATTCAAGTTGTTTCAGTGTACAAGTGCCTACATCACATCTACAGACACCTAGTAGTGCAGTAAAGAACCAAGAGTGATACAACTGGGAGCCAGAGGAGCCCAGTGCAGCTGTTTCATAGTGGGCCCTGGTGACCTCTGACATGTTCTGGGATAGCCAATCCCCCCAAACAGCCAGAGCCCATGGGCAAGCTCTGCTCTCAGCAACCACATCGGATGCAGCAACACATCTATGATCTACATGGCCCTAGCTGCCTGTGCTTAAATGACTGAATGCCTTCCTCACTTTCTAAATTTAAGTAAGAGAAGGAATCTTAACTGACCTGATTGCTGGTTAGGGCTCTTATAACCAAGACTTCAGTTTTGAATAGAGATGATTTACCTTTCTCATTTACTAACCATGTACAGTAATTTCACGATTATAAGCCGCACCTGAATATAAGCCGCACCACTGGGGTAGGCTGGATTCTTCAATGAAAAAGGTGCGGCTTATATTCGTGAAACTACTGTAATAACAATCCAAGATGCTATCACTGTCTTCCTTATTACAGTGTTTTTCTAAAAAAATTCTATTTTCTATTTATGATTTTAAGTAAAAGTCTTTTAATCTGGTTTTGGGACATAAATTCAAGATTCAAGGGAGGTTCCTTGAATTCTCCCCGTCCTCAATTCAGAGTTGATAGACAACTACCAACCCAGCCAAACACTTTCTTCCCTCCAAACTAGAAATATTAATTTCAGTGTCTTTGCACAGGTCTGGACTGTGTAATTATAAGCTAGATTCAGTCTGGATAATTATAAATTATGTCCTTAAAACCACCTATCATATTTCACTTGGAGGAAATATGGGTACCCCTTTTTTGGGGTACCTAGGTGGTCCCACTCCACTCCGGGCTGGCTACCTCTTAACCCAGTGAGAAATTACATTAAATCCCCAACATTCTCAGTGCATTTGAATGGATAGAAATCAGACAATGTTACCAACTCAATACATGCAAAAGGACTTTTAAATAGGTCCCATTCTCTTATTAAAACATATTTTGATATTTAGATTTTGTCTTCTAAATATGTTAACACTTTATTTCTAAACAGTTATATAGATCTTCAGTACATAAATAGCCCTTCTCTTTCTTTACAACACGAAAAGAAGACTCAAGTCTCAGGAAATATTGAGTCTTACTGAAATACTGAATTACTACCTCAACACAAATTTGGACAAAAATATATGATAAAATAATTTCCTGGTTTGAGTGAAATTTTTGATTGAGTTTACCCTTAAGGCCAAGAGGTGTTCTCAGCACCACTTTATCTCTCTGAAGTGAATTAAGGCAGCCCTGACTGATAAAATCGAGACTCACTGCACAAGGTTTGCCCATATGGCAGTTTTGAGAGAAGGCAAAAAATTGAAAGAATTAAGTAATGATGGCTTATCCAAAGGCATGAGGGCACTTCCAGCAAAGGGCTGTCGAACTCATTTAAGTCCTCAAAGAAGAAATTCTTATTGGTGTGGGCTTTTCACAGATAGGCTCTTCCTGAAATGTACTGAATTTCTGCTTGTGAGCAGATTTGACTGTCCTTGAACATCTGATCCTTGGACAACATGTCAAATTTGATTGTAACTGTTGCAGCAAGTAAAATACAATGAAGAGTTTGTTATTCTGGAGCGGAAGGAATTTGAGCCCCTGTTCTTGATACATTCCTACAAATGAAAAAGAGATTAATGTATTTCTTTGGAGTGTGATGGCTCTTTACATGCTGATGATTAAATATCTGCATCTGTCTAAACCTGAAATCACCTGCATGATCCCTGATGGAGGTACCGGCTATCCATCTAGCAAAAGTTCTCCTAAAATGCTCCTAGGAAGTGTTTCTCTCGTTGGATGTTCAACATGGGTTCTAAATCAAGGCTCTAACCCTCCTACAGAAGAACAGTATGATGGAAAAGGCAAAAAGCAGAATCTTGTCTTTCCTCGGTTACAGACAATAGGAATTCCCTACCACTGCTCCTCCTTCTGTCTTCCACAGGATGGTAGTGTTTTGTGCAAAATGATCTTTGGTTGAAAGGATCCATAGCTTGGGGATGTAAGGAATATTTCCCTCTTCCTTCACAAGGAAAAGGTCACACAGAGGAGTTGGCTTTTATATTGGATTTGGATACTCTATAAATCAGTCAGACTGAACAGGCGTGTCGGCCCACATTGCTCTTAAGACTTCTTCTATTTTAGCTGAATTTGTCTTTTTTTGTACAATCTTCCTCATCTTCACCCAAATACTTCCATGTGCAGATGGATGAGCAAAACACATTTTGCCTCTCTCTGAAACATCAGAGGAATCATGAATAAAAAACATAATGTTCTCTTTAATCATACTTTCCTGTCTTTTCATTTATTTTGAGTAATGTTAATGAGCAAAACTGTGCAAAATATAATGTACGAAGTCTTGAGGAAAACCCTCCATTCTGTTGTAAGTATTGCACAGTCATATGGTGCAAACTCGACTAAGCATCTTGGCACCTCCTCTAGGCAAATGCTTCTGACTTAAATAGTCCTGGTCAAGTATTTCTCTTGAACCTACTGATTTTTTTGCAGTCCAGAGATTTTTCCAGTACAGCAGTTAAGTACATAAAAACTTAATGCTGTAATTTTCTGAATTTAATAGGACAAAACTTCAGGCCGTTTTTATTTGCACATCTAGATGGTGGAAGATGGAATGATATGAGTAATTATTTCTGAAAGCTTATCTACCCCCTTCCTCGTGATGATTTCATCCCCTGATGATACTTTCCAGAATATCTAGCCTGAGAACCTGATGTAGTGATTTGTAAATATTAAGGTGGAAATATACAGAAATACCTGTTAACTGTCACTTGACCAGACTCAGTAGAAGAAGCTTAACCAATCCTCCTGTGCAGAATGAACTTAATCACGTAAGTTTTATGTCCTCAGAAGCACTTTGAAGACTTGAGGTGTTATGTAATCCCATATTAGTATTATTATTGTTGTTATTATTGACCATGGCTCAAAGTCTGTCTCACTGTGGGACAGTGGAGCTTATCGTTAGCAATCTGAAGGCACAGCAGGGTAAGGAAAGTCACTATTTGGAAATGTTTGCATTTCATAAATCTGTTTAGTTTTTTTAAATTTAACATGGGACAGTATAATTCTCATTCTGAATGCAATTAGACACAAATGATTCCTCTTCATTCAGAATTTAGACACTGCTCCATGAAGAACTGCTGATTAGAAAAAAAAGCATTTCCCCCTTCTTGTAAGGAAACCAAAACCCATTTGCAATTTAATAAATGTGCTTATCTGGAGATCTCCAGAGGTCACAGAATAGCTCATTTTGGGAACATTTATGTATATACATAAATGCACAGTCTGGCTCTGCATGGACCTAGCTGTTGAGTTTGGACTGATTGTGAAGTTGCCATACTCTGATGACACTGTACCAGCTATAACTTGACTGTCCACGTCCTAAGTCTTAATATCTAAAGAAGTGGAATTATGCTGCTGTGAAGAAGAAGAAATCTTAGAGGGAAGTTTTGGGAAAAGCCAAACTTGTGGAGCAAACTGAATGCTCAGGAAAGTAGCTTAAAAGTGGCTCCAGACACAGAACAGAGTGAAAGGGAACTGGTATGTTTCCTGTTGAACCCAAAGGGATGGATGCAGAGAAGGGTTGCACCTAAATGTGCATCAAGAATTGAACAGGACAGAGGACCAAGGGAAGACAAGGCCAAGAAACCACTTGTTAAACATGAGTTCTGAAAGGAGAATGGCAACTCTGCCAATGTTTTGGACAATTAATAACTTTAAAACATCCAAATGCAGTTCCAGCTAACTGCAAAAGAGATTGTTGGAACAGTATTTGCAAGGAAGGAAGGAAGGAAGGAAGGAAGGAAGGAAGGAAGGAAGGATATATTAATGGATAGGCAGCCTACCTGAAAATTTGGTCTGTATTTATAAAAAGTTGCCTCCTATGTATTCTGTGCCAAAAGAGATCCTAGATTTTGGTTATCATCCAGCCCCTAAGAAATTTCGCACTTCATGAATACAGTGTTGTGTGGACGGGAGAGAAAACAGTAATTCAACAGAACTGTGCCGCCTCTCAGACTTATGTTGAATGCATTTGATGGTCACTGTCATGGACAAAACTATATTTGGCAAGAAACCACATTCGAAGAAAACTGTATCTAAAGACTACAGAGTGGGAAGGAATTCAAGACAACTTCAAATGTATCACTGTCTAATTAACTAGGTGGATCTGCAAATGATGACATAATATCATGCAACAGTAAAATCAAAGTTCTTCAGCTCTGTATATTCAACAGATAAACTGCATTTGCAAATCTGACATTTATTTTAAAAAGCAGAGGTACAAAAAATAGCAGCAGAGACCAGATGACTTTTAAAAGCAGTTTTAGGGAGTTTTGACTCACTTCAGAAATGCTACTTTTTTTTTTTTTAATGATAACCCACGTAAAATATTGTGATACTGAGAAGATCCTCTTCCAGTTGAAACCTGGAAACCCCAAGTCACTGACATACTGAAATATGTCAATCAAAAGATAATTCAGTCACCTTTTTTATGCTGTATGTTTAGCAGGGCAATGTTCTAAGACAATTACAAGTCCTCTTTGACTCTTCAGTGCAGTAAATCTCTGTCTGTCATGACCTGACCGATAGTGACATTAAAAGGACAGGAATTATGGAAAAAATACTCTGCTTGCACCACATAAAGGTGAAATTTATTCCATTCTCACTCAAGTGATGATTAGATACCCTCATCAACTTCTCAGTCCTGTTACGATTATTTTAATGAAAAAAGATGGTAACTAATCTTGAGAAAAATTTGATTTTAGAAGACCAATTTGATTTGAGTTCATTACTGTGCATAAGCAAGCTAAAACACGAGCCAGCAGCGTGCTCTTGCAGCTTAGAAGGCCAGTGGTATTCTGGGCTGCAGTAGGTCAAGTTTTGCCTGATGACCACAGGAGGTGGCCCTGCCCCTCTACTCAGCTCTGGTGAGGGGTCACTTCAAGTGCAATGTCCAGTTCTGGGCTCCTCAATACAAGAGACACATACTGGAGAGTCCAGCAAAGGACCATGAAGGTGATGAAGGGACTGGAGAACCTGTCCTAGAAGTAGAGGTTGATACAGTTGGGGCTGTTCAGTCTGGAAAAGAGAAGGAGGCTCCGTGGGATCTCATCAATGTATCTAAATCGAAATAACATAAATGTATATAAATTGCACCTGAAGGGAGGGTGCAAAGAGGTTGGAACCAGGGTGCTCACTGTCAGAACGTGAGGCACTGGGCACAAACTGAAACACAGAAAGCTCCCTCTGAAAATGAGGAAAAACGTGTTTCTGCTGTGGGGGTCACTGACACTTGCTCAGGGGGGTTGTGCATTCTCCATCCTCGCAGATATTCAGAAGTCATCTGGACATTGTCCAGAGCAAACAGCTCTAAATGGCCGTGCTTGGCAAGGGGGCTGGACCAAACAACCTCCAGAGGTCCCTCAACCATTCTGTGATTCTGTGAACTCTCATGCATCATTACCAAGTCGAGCTTACAAGTGACCACTGCTCATCTGTACCTTGGTACCCTTTAGGCTGTCCCAGGAAATCACTGTTCTACGGAAAACACAGTGAGAGGCATGCACAGTGCTAACACTTCCATGCCAACCTAACTCTCCTGCAAACAACTGGAGAGAATGCCGTTTTTCCTATGGTAGATTTCCTTCCCTACAACTGTGTGCATACATATCCATATACACACCATACAATTTTGCAAATCAATTTAAATCTATAATTTTTGTAATATATTTATCTATCTTTCTAGACAAAAGGGGGATTTTCCTAAGGTTACACAGGCCATGTGTTTTGGTGCAAGGCAGAGAACTGAAAAGAAGCTTTCTAGAGTCTTCATCACACAATATCCTTTAGCTAATGTTACTAGAATTACAAATGTTAGGTTACATGGAGAATTTAAACACTCTCCACACCCCTAGCATTCATGTCTGTAACTAGGTGCACTCACAGAAATGCAGGTCAAGCTGAAATCCCTTTGAAAATTCAGCCTTTTTTGAAGAAAAAGTTGATAGTTATTGACAAAATGTTGTACTCTGCCTTGTTACTATTCATGATTAAGGAAAGTAAATATTGTCTGAGGCCTAATGAGAATTCCAATGCAATAAAGTCAAGTGTGAAAGGTGCAATCAATAAGTGATGATGCAACAGTATTCGTTCGTAGTTTTGTTATTGTTTAGTTCATGCTATTTGCTGATGCTTGAAAATGAAGTGTTAAGAAATTAGTGCTACAAGGATTAACATTCAGATTTTATTTCTGATATTGTTATGTTTCTACAGTCATTACACTCTGAAGACTAATTAGCATCTGCTTTCTTTTCCCACTAGTTAAGGACTGCAAACCAAAGAATTGCAGAACACAAATACTATGGAAACGAACATCAGTATTTTCTATGAACATCCACAAATTAAACCCCATGATGTCCATGGTTAATTTTACACTGCAGGAGTAAGTACTGCAATGAAGTACTGTATTTTCCTCATTTTTGTGGTAGAAACTACGCTTCAAAGTGTATCAAATTTATGAAAGGGGTGTATTTCCAAATGTGTAACATATCTCAGAGTGCAAGCTGGAATGTTTATGTTCTAAATGATTTGTCTGAGGTATCCACCAAGGACACAAGATATTCAAGAACTGTAAATCCAAGTTTTGGATTTACAAGTATTGAATATCAGGAAGCATACTGCTCCAGGAAACAGCCAAGGACTAAATCTCAGTTACTCAGTTTCTGCAAAGAAACCAATCCCTTCCAGTCCTTCCTCAGATTGATTAATTCCTCTCTGTTTGGCTCAGCTGGATTGGCAGGCACAAGGACATTGTGCCATGGCATGGGACACTGGTACCTTGTGTCAGAAATTGAAGGGATTATTTTTTCTCTTCCCTGCAGGCACATTGTACAAGTGACAATTTGTGCTGGCCACATCTTGTAGCCTGAAGATCCTGAAAGTATGTTTGAATATTCTTTGCAACTCTGTATATTCTGAAGAAGCCATGTAAAAATTTGGTTATGAGAACTTCAGTGGATTTCAATTTACAATTAACATCTTTATGTTTCTGAATATTCTGCTTTATTAATTGCTCTGGCACTTTAGCTTAAAGAGCAAGATTTTGGACATGGATCAAAACCAAGGCTGGTTCTGTCCTAAAATATTTTAAGGTGTTAAGGTGTTACGGCTTTTGAAGTCAGCTAGGATTATTTAGCATATATCCTATCAAAGGGAAACTACAGGCCAAAGCAGATGTCTTCTAAAACTCCTGTCCCATGCATTTCACAAGGCAGCTCTACAATTCTTCATACATTGCTAAAAGCAATAATTCCTTTGAAACTTCATTTATGTCTCTTCTAATGTAACAACTTTACAAATTCACTAAGTAAACAGAAGTTAACTTGTATTTAAAACAATAACCCATTCTGACCAAGAAGGTTCTCTAATCCATGCACAATTTTTCTTACAAATAGTTTCAATGGAATTAGGTAAAAATTAGCTGTAACACTAGAGAATGGCATATCTGTTGTATATCATGGTTCTTTTAACAAAATGCATTTTTTGCAGAGCCATGGAAGTGACTCTTTCAGTCCTGTGAGAGCTCTTGACCTATTGCAAAGAAAACGGCACACTTGCAGAGCCTTTAACTTTTGGCAGCTTGTTTGTTTATGCATATTTGGAAACATGTAAGAACTCAGATTATGTGTATTTGGAAACATCCAAGTAAGAACCCACCTCTGCATGAACACACTATAAAATGACCCAAACACGTCCACAGCCAAAGGAAAGGTAATTATGGGAAATAAAGTATGTTTCAAATCAGCTCCCTAAGAAAATCTAAAAATATAAGAAACCCTATCATATTAACCAGCAAGAACTGTTCTTTCACTTAAGGGACAGCTGGGCAATTATTCAAACCTGGACAAGACTGGATTGTCAAGTGAAATAATAATTGAGAGTTCCACAGGATAATGAGATAGATCTCAAGACCATTAGCAGTGGCCCTTATTATAATACTGGCTAAGGTTCCCAAAGAAAGAGAAAGAATATTTAAATGAAACTTGTAGGGAACTAGTTTGAACTTGTATATTTGAACAGCTTAGTACTGTCTCCTAGTTTCCATTCATTATTGGAGAGAAAGGTATGTATCATGTAAGACTCTGAAATCACTCAGGCTTTCGAGGTTGAAATCCCTGAGGGCAGAAACTAAACCATAAAATAATTAGAAAATCAAGCCACATTGAAACTCATGGAGATTGTATTAAGAATCTTATTCTAGTGAGATTTTAAGGTCTTGTCTCCCCTTTCCTGATTGTTTCTCTCCCATTCAAAGCAAGCAAAATCAACATACAACTTCTCTGACTTCAGGTGCATCATGATTTATTACAGTTTTAGATGTAAGGGCTTTTTAGATGGGAAACAGAGGAAGGGATTACTTTATCTCTATAAAATAGGTCCTGCTTATGAGATATTTGTATATGCATGCTTCATTCTGTTTTGTTTGTTTGCTTTTAACCACTATGGGAATAGCTCAATAGCTGGTGGTCACAGAGAAGCTCCCTAATCCCTGGAAAAACAGTTGTCTAGCCTGCAGTTCATGAGGTACATAAAGCTAATGTGCTGCCATGGATTAGAAACACTGCTTGTTTTAATATTCTCCTTACAATCCTTCTCCTAGGTACCGGAGTTTCCAAATACCGGAGCAGATCTAGGTCTGGCATGCCTGGCATTCTCCAGTGAGGAACTCTGCTCTGCACCTTAATGAACACCTCCTGGACTCACTGGTCTCTAGGGTGCTCAGACTATTAGGCTAGACCAGAGTTTACTGCAGGTTAAGCAAGAAGGCTGACTAAGAATTTGTAAATCAAATATTAAAGACTGATTAAATATTTTACGATCTTTTTACTTAGGCTTTGATTTGAAGTTTACTTCATCTGCTAGCCAGAGATCTGCTGAAGGTTAATTGATGGAGGAAGAGTAAATAACAGCTCACGCTGCTGGCCCTAAGTATGCGAGGCATTTAGGAGTATTCCTAACCTCAAGTGTGCAGTCACTGACGTGCTCATTTGTCTCACTAGGTTAGTGTCACTAGAGCTCAGATATGTGATCAAATTACTGCCGTGAAAGTGGTTTAAGCTTATGTGTTTTCCCTTGTATTGTATATTTGCACATGTCTCCAGTGACACCAAGTAATCCTTTAAATTGCGTTAATTTGATCATGCATCCGAGTACCCAGTGCAGCAAATTGGGATAGGTGGCTATGGGAAGTGGAGATGATGTCTCTTAGAAGACAAATAGCTCCTATGGAGGAGAGAGACATCCAGCAGAACTCAGTCTACCAGGATTAGAGTATAAATCTCTCTCCTTTCTCCTTCTGCAAAATCAATGGTTTGTAACTTATAAACGTGATCTGAGAAATTGTTTTGTGGAGTTTGGGCTTTTTTCTTCTTTTTTAAAGGGAAAGAATTAACAATACTCTTAAAATTGATTAATTTTTGGCTACCCAACTGGGTCAGTGTCTTTAAAGCCCATCTAGGGAGAGCTCCAAGAAAAATTCAGAAGCTCATCATCCAGCAAGAGCCCTCATTATATTTGGGGTTTTGGAGCTGGAAATTTCAAAGCAATCAAAATATATAGTTTTACAAAAGTACTGCTGAGATTGTATCTGAACTCCTTTTAAAGGAAACTTTGGTAAGAGCTTACACATACCAAAGTACAATTTATGTAAAGAGCAGGAAGAGTTATTGAACTAATCATTTTTAATAGAGATTCCTTGTCTTTCATACAGAGCTACACAACAGAACTTAATAGCTTGTGGCAAATAAATAATTTACACATGGATTGTGTCTGAATACAAATGCATACATAAAATATCACAGACTTAATGAAGGTGCTGGTTTTTTACAAAATCAATTTAATTGATTTTGCCAGTAGGTCTGCATTAATATTTTTGTAAGCTCCATTTTGCTTTACCTGTACATGTGGCCGAGTTGTGATTTGTAAGGGAGGAAGGGAAAACTGCAAATGCAATTAGAAACTCGGCACATAGCAGGTTGTTAAGTTTTGAAGTGTCTGGGGTAAGACACTCGGAAATAACACTCCACTGTGACCTGGTAGAGGGGCTCATTTACAAAGTACTCCTCAGAAAAGGTCAACCTCTCAGAACGCTCATGACTATTCAGTCATGAGTTTTGCAGCATTTCAGCCCAATGAAGCTGGTAATGAAGTTTTCCCCTTAACGCTGAACACGTTGGGCTGTTCAGCTGCAGTCTTGTTTGCTGGGTTGTTCAGCTGCTTTGACATGTGTTTGGCCTGAGCTCCTACCAGAGCGGGGGAAGACAAGGGCTGAAAAAGGTGGACGTTGTGGTGGTCATTGCTGTGGCAGATGCACAACAACCAGAACAGCGGTCGGATGGGAACATGGGGTGTATTTCACAGGGAGAGGCATGGGATGATGGCTGCTTTACCTTGGGAACACCGGCTTATCTGCTGGGCCTGAAAGCTGCTTTTCACTACTTTTCTCCCACATCTTGTCGTACCTCCTGTTACCATGCTGCTTTTTCCTCAGTAACTCATAAAAGCTCTGCACTTTAGTAAAGCGCCAAGGCAGCCGCCGTAGCTGGCGGGCCCACCGAGGGTCAGCCGCCTCCCGCCCCCGCTGTGCGCCCGAGGGGGCCGGGCAGGCCCGCCTTACCTTTGGGGTGCCAGGGGTCCGTGAACTCGTACTTCCCCACGCCGATCGTCCGCAGCATCTGCACCCCGTTGGTGTTGTCCGGGCCGCCCACCGCGGCCGCGTTGGGGGGCAGCGGGGCGGCCGCCTGCCCGTTGGTGGCGGGCGCGCTGCTGGGCAGGGCGGCCGAGGGCAGGGCCGGCGGTGGCGGCGGCAGCATGGGGCAGGCCAGGTGGCCATTGCCCACCGCCGCGGGGCCTGGGTGGGCCACCGGGCCCACGCCGCTCATGGAGGACATGCTGAGGGGCTGGCTGTTGGTGTACAAGGGCTGGCTCTGGAGGTTGACCACCATGCTGCTGAGGGGCTGGGAGGGCTGCGGCTGGAGCTGGTAGTGGCCTGGCATCAGCGGGAGCTGGGGGGTGACGTGCGGCGGCAGGGAGGGCGTGACGCCGATGACAGGGGCCTGGACGTTGGCGGCCGGGCTGAAGGTGGGCGGCTGTGTCATCCCGTAGGAGTGCGTGATGAGGGCGGGCTGGCTGCCCGCTGCCACCGTGGTGACCCAGGGCGCTGCACCTGCGGCATGAAGGAAGGCCAGCAATGGCGGTGGGCTCCACATGAGGGGAAACAGACATCAACACCCTCATCCTTCCCCTCCCACACCCTGCAGGGCACTGACATACCCCGCTGCACAACACCTAAAACAGTTCGGGATCTGGAGCCGTTCCCAAGCAGTAAGTGCACAAAATTGCCGCAGCGATGTGAGCACAATTGTTAAAATACTCGTCAGGTGACATGCGGCATGTTTGCGGTTTTATGTATTTTGCACTTTATGCAGCTTAAGTGCACACTTCCAAGAAAATTAACCTCTTTCCCTGCTGTGCTTTCACTGCTCCCTGACAAACACTCTGTGTGTATAATAATGGTGCTCCAGCCACTACAAAGACATTGTAATTAGGCGTCTGGCATAGTAGCACAATGTATGATATGTGTCTGGAAGCTGGAAATCATTTCAGGTAGTTCTGGACATAAAAGAAATCTTAAAGTATTACAGAGTGCCTTTCCCTCTAGTGAAGGCAAAGAAGGATAAAAAAAAAATCCCACTCTAATGAACTTGCAGCATCTTAATACATTTGTATCAGCCCCGGCACAGAAGAAACTTGAGGGGTCTTTACAGTGAGGGAAAACCTCTGCTAAAGAATAAAGAAAGGGCTCACAATGAAGTCTAATTTACAGAGGTAAATGGAGATACTGCATTGAATTTGCTCTGAACGATTTTCCCTGGTAGAATTACAAATAAGATTAGAGACATACCTGGGTTTTCATTCTCCCTCATCTGTTTAGATGGAGGCTCATCAGTGTCCCAGGGCGTGGACTGATTGATGGGTGTCTGTCCCCACCTGACGCTTGTTGCAAGTCCTTGAGGCTGATTTTCAGTCTTGGAAATGCAAGGTGTCTACCAGAGAGAAAGAAAAGTAGAAAACAAAAATATTTTGACTACTGGGATTAATTATGGTTCCTCATAACTAGTAGCTTTTTAATTTATTACAGTCCAAGAGGATATCCTAAGATGGTTAAATACCATTCACTTGGGGGTTGGATTAAATGATCTTCAGTGGTCCCTTCCAACCCTAACAGTTCTGTGATTCTATGATTGTCCTCCAGGCTTGCATGAGATGTCCATATGGAAATACAATATATTTGAAAAAAATGCTTCTGGAAATTTAATAGATACGCCTTAAAAAAAATTAAATCACAACAAACTAGTGTTTTCAGAAATAAGTCACTTCATTTGCCATAAAAACAAAAAAACCCCCCAACAAACAACAACCAGATACACTAATATCTACTCAGTGGCAGCTACATAAAATGGAATAATCTTCTGTTTGCTCAATTTCTTCCAAAAATAGTGAGTTTTGTTCAGCAGAAGGCAGAACAAGAGAGACTTATTTACAACTGTAGGACAAATTACTGTAGAACAGTAAAAAGAAGTCTTCGTATTTACTGTCTGTCAACTCTTGAAATTGAATGCCAATAAAAAAAAGCAGCATAACATCACTGGCTGCTAAAGTGGGTATGTTGGCAGGTCTTCAGAGAGGTTAAAATAACTGTAAAGCAGGGGAAGGATCTGGGCTGAATAGTCATCAAAGCAGACATGATCTGAAAGAGATCTCTTGATGAAGAAACCATCACATGGATTTAAATGCTACACCAGACCCCTGCTGCAATTTTAGCAGACCTTCCCGAACAATCATGCCTTTGCTGAGAAAAGGCTTGTAGAAAATAAGGGTGCTCCAACAGGTCTCATTTATTTAAGTCTGCTGTGTATTTCATTGCTGGAAGATTAAAAGTTTTTTATTTTGTTTTGTTTTGTTTTTACCGGTGTCAGAACCTCTAAACCAAGCAAACGGAACCAGCTGCCTATTGCTGAATGAGTACTGAAGAGTAAAGCCATAAAGAACAGGAGACCAGTCTGAGCGATTGCTTGTTTGCCTCACATCTGGGAAGTAATTTAGCTCAGAGATGGGGGTACAGCAGCTCCATAAATGCCCTGGGTCACACTATACCAATGAAATCTCTGTCAACACCAGCAGCCTATTCACCCATCACCAGTACCTCAATCAGCCCATGAAAGGAAGTTATTAGCAAACCCATTTACGCCCTCTTCAATTCATGCCCACCTTCCCCAAGCCAATCAGTCATTCCTCCTGAGCTTAAATCTACCAGAGGCACCTGCTTCCTCCTGGCTGCCCTTCTTCCCCACCTGCATCCCCACAAGCACCTGCCCTGCTCCAGTGTTCTCCCCTTCACCCAAGAGTCTGATAACTCCTGACACTCACTCCCTTTTCTACCTGAGTTTTATCCTTGGTGGGCTCCTGGAGTCAGTATTTGTATGTGCAGACCTTGACAGAGGACAGTTTTGCTGTGCTGCTCCCTTTGCTCCCAGAAGCCACAATGGGGATATTTCCCCCACTAGAAATGCTATACTTTGTTCAGTGTAGATGTTCAGAGAAATGTGATTCCTAGTATCTTTTTTCCTACGACTGTTATTTCTCAAAACTCATCAATTTTATTATTTTCCATAGTTTGGGGTTTGTATTTTTTTTTAAATTTAATTTCTCCAGATTTTTTTTATTCTATTTTATTTGCACCAGGGACAATGATATTCTGGTTTTAGATTCACATTTACTTCTGTCCCCACCATTTCAACTACCTCTGTAACTTCTGCAATTGAAATAAAAATGAGTCAGAAAAGACATAAAGGGAGGACATGCAGACAGTCAAGAGCTTTAAGAGCTCTGCTCCATTCATGGTGAAGAAAGGGCAGGAGGGGAAGAAATAAGTCTCAGTTTTGAAATGCTTTCTATTTATAAATTGCCCTGAAAAAATGATTAATCTGAATACCTTATGCTTTTACATTGTACAAGGTCTTTGACACAGGAGGATATAACACTGCAGGTGTTTTACCAGCTCATGTTAGCAGTATCCCTTTGGATCTAGCTAAACTGTTTAACAGCAGCCAAAGCACACTCTACAGTAGAAAAATAAATAAATAAATAAATAAATAAATAAAAGACCCACCAGCATTCTCTGCCTAAAATACTAAGCTAAAATACTTCTCCCAGAAATACCAATATTTATTCTAAAGTAAAGCTTAAAAAAATTTTAAATGCAATATAGAGAAATGGGCATTTTTAAGAAACAAAAGGAGGATTCATGACTGAAATCATGCCACATGGCATCTGTGTGTTCCATTTCTTTGTTGTGTGAACTGGGTCCTACCAGTGGGTTTGAAATACACATTGTTCATTATGTGGGGCATTGTCAAGAGCATTTTGTTTTACTTTGTTATATTCCCAAGCTGCTTTGAAACAGTGTTGACCTAAAATAAGAAAAAAAAAATCCTCTACCTTAAATAATACAGAATGACACACATGCTTCAGTTATAAAACAACCTGTATGTTTTGTCCGGAATGGGTAAAGAAAGGAGTATGTGATACAGTGATACAGCTCCCCTAAATCCTACAAAAATACAGTTGCTTATTTTGGAACTTATTTTCCAAAAAGACTAGAGCACCATCCCAGACACATGCGAAAGTGGTAGAGTCTGCAGCCAAATCTAGATCTAAATTCCATACTTAGAGCATTAAAAAAGAGGAAGGAGGCTATCAGGTTTGCTGTCAATAAACGCTTCTCCTTCACCTTCACTAAATGCCAGATTTTGTTTCACTAAACATTCTCACAAACCCTGCTTTCTTAGAGGCTTGGTGGATTTAAACACACAAATCCAGCAGGTTGCTTTCAAACTGTACTCCTGAACTTGTGTTTGTTCAGTCAGAAAGTGCCAGAGATCAGCTGGTGTGAAATCACAACACACATCCATGAAACACAGACAGTAATGGTGGTGGAAACAGAGAGACAGCTTACTGAACTTCCTTTTTAAACCTACACCTACTTCTGGTCTCTGATCTAATTTCTGCTTTATTTTTCTTAATACATGAAGGGTTACATTACAAGTGTTACATGTCTCTGATCTGATTGCAGCAATTACCCGTTTGCGTCTCTGGAAAGTGAAATTATTTCCAGCGTTATCAAACAAAGGAACTTTCTGTCCATTCGCTCAGGCCCACGACAGCGCTCCATTTGATGTTTTTAATGTACAACACAGATGACCAAAAAATGGCCTGTATTATGCTGGTTGTGCAGGGGGAAGAGCTGTGTTCCATTAGTGATCCACAGACTTCACAGAAACTAATTGTACTATGTTACACTTTTATCTTTGGCTTTCATGTCAGATGCTTGTTTGAATTAAACATGGAACACATGAAAAAAGGAAATGCATTACAAAATCTACTGGGTATACATCTCTGCCAAAAGTCTATTTACATAAAAAGACCAAAAAGGTTTCTAAAAGTTCTGTTAAAGCCTGGCTAGTCAACAGCAGCATTGGCTAGTTAATTTCCTGAAATTCCTGGCAGACTACAAAGACTCTATAAGGAATCGTCAGCATCTTTCTAGCACCCATAAAATGTTCAATTTGTGCTCTTTGTCATGGATAGAGTACCCCAAAATCAAAACTCAGGATGTTTTTCCCTGTTTAGTTTAAAGCCACCATTAACAACCAATAAAAATGCTGAGCTAAACTCTGCATTTCACCACCTGCCACTTTGAACTCCAGAAGGGAGCAGTCTCTCAGTTTTAAGGAAATTACCGCAATCCAGATGTACAGGCAGAAGGGATCAAGACAGAACAATTCTGGAATTACATGAGACTAACGCAGACAAATTGCCAGACTGTCAATTTTTTTTGTAGCTCAAGCAGTCATAAACCATGGCCCATAGGCAACAGTAATTGTTGTACAGCTGGTCCACTGAACCTTATTATATTAAAACATTAAAACCTTCAGATTCATGGGGCTTTTCAGAATATCCTCAAGAAAGTTCATGAGTTCACAGACATCAGCTGGGTCTAAAGATTGGGAATTAGTGATTTGGTCTATACAGCATCATGGTTGTATATGGCTACTCTTAGGCGTTCAAGAGGCAAAGCTACAACCAAGTCTGACTTTAAGTCCTAAGCTTTACAAATCCGTAATGAAATAAGATCTAAACTTTTAGTAAGACCATCAATTGAAACATAAAACCTATTGCACTGCTAACAGCATCAAAGACTATGTTAGTGGACTTAAAAAACGCAACATAAAACCCACAAAAATCCAACAACAAAAATTCCAACACAATCTTCCCCAGGCTCAACACCACCAAGCACCTCCTGGAAAGTCCTTGTGAACAGATCTGAGCGACTTTCCCAGAGCTTGTGGAATCACTGACATACATCCTGCTATGGCTCAGAGTGTTAAGACCTATTCTAACAGTTTCATAAGCAAAAAAGAACTAATCTGTCAAGAGGGATACTATTTGTGATTCACAGCAATAAAAATTGTTTTACTGAGGCCTTCATTTAAAGTGATGGATGAGAAGTAGCGAATCTCTGTTCCAATTTTCCAAAAGAGATTGGGAATGGCAGCTTAATACCAAGATAATGTATCCAGTATGCAACCCAGTCTATTTACTCTTCCCATTGAAAATAAAAAGGTTAAGATGCATGCATACACAGAGGAAAACATTCCCTCCCACAGATTCAGGTTTTATGGCCTGTCATGGGTAAAAGCAACTTCAGTTTAATGAGGGAATTCCTTTTAAAGCTGTTCTCTATGCCTCTAAGTGGTAGTGACTGGTGGCCCTGGTTGGGTTTAAAGTCTGAATGTGTCTGATGCGCTAAAAATTTTAGTGGTCTCTGTACTGAAGAGTTTATGGTCTAATTTGCAGTTCACACTGTTAAATATTGCATGAAACAGGTATTATTTGTAAGCATGCATGTAGAATCTGAACCATTCAGGGATAAATCTTCATCTGGAGTAAATTCCTACACAGTGCTGGACAGGACCCAAGTCTATTTCTGAGTTTAGCCCATGGCCAAAGTAGCTCTTAAGTGTGGAAGCAGAGTTTTTAAAGATGCAGTGATGACAGCAATATCTCCCTAGCACTGGCTGTGTTGTGGCTGGGCTGCAGAAATTAAACTGTTGTTTTAAGAGACGAATGTACTGTGACATATTAAAAACCTAACAGATATTGACAGGCCAGCATGAAAGAGGAACTGAAAGAACAGTCCTGCAGTAAAACCTCATTCAAGGACTTGCTCATGGGTGGAGAGAAGAACTCATCTACCTCACAGTTCCCATCACCAGGCAATTCTGCGATGAAACAACATTGTTTTTCTCTTCCAAAACTAATGTGGGAGCCGCAAGAAAAAAAGTAATACAGTTAACTCATAGGAAAAATGTTACTATCCTGCATAAAAGACAAAAGAAGTACAAGTTCCCTCTTAAGCAGACAGAATAATTCAATACTTAAACACCATCCAGTGAGGACCCAGCAGTCAGGGCGAACACTGGAGCACTATAGCAGCCTTCAGAGACACATAACGCAGCAGTGGGGTAAAGTCTGCACCTGCTCTTGCTTTGCAGAGGATTTAAAAACACTCCCCACCTCGAGGTTTATGACAAAGGCTTGGAGAAACCCCTGAGTGCAGTGGGCCCACATCCCTGTGATGGATGCACTCCACCCCTTAACCAAACTGTGGTAGTTTGGTACAGGCTGCAAAGGAAGTAAAGGTCTGATCCGTGTCCAGGCCAAGAACTTCTCTAGTTTCAACTTGTTCTCTGAAAAACCATGAAGGAAACAGTGACACAGTGAGCATCAATGCACATGAGCTTGGAACACTGATCATGCGATTACCACATGAATAGCTGGTGGCTTTTGCAAGACTCAATAAATTTGTTGGCACAAGGAGATTCATGCATACCTTTTCCATCACCTGCAACTGAACTATAACCCAATCACTTTATTCCACAAATATGAGAGCCTAAGTGAGCCTTCTTGAGGTCTTCTGGCCAGGCAGCCTGGTTGCATGGCGGTGATCTTTACTTGAGCTGGTACAACTCTCAAGAAAGCTCCTTCAGACAGCGAGACCTTTAACCAATGGCAAATCTGTCAGGAACCTAAATTAATACTAATGAAACATTACTAATTCATGTAGCTACTCAATATTAATTATTATCAACTTATTATAGATAATTCCATTAGATATAACCCCTAGTCCAAGTCTGAAAGTAAGATTGGACCTAACTGCACCAAGGCTTCATAAGGAGTTTAGAAAGCAAGCAGGTCCACTCTGAACCTTGTGACTCAACAGAAGGCTCTTCCTCACTCTATATATTTCTTTCATTAGATATAGACCTTTGTCTGATGGTCAGACTGGATCTGCCTGCACCTAAGTTCCACCACTCTGTACCTCAGGACTCATTGGGAGAGTCTTCCTTATCATTTTGTATTTCCGGTCTCTGTGCAAAACATTCTAACTTGATTCTAACTTGGTTTGCTTTTGTGCACTTCTTCCATGCAGTAATTAATAAGGTGAACCTCATCATCAAACTTACTTAACCTTTGTAAACCACCGTTAAACGTTGTTAAATTCTGCTGAACTTACTGAACTAATGGAACATATTGCAGCTTCTCTCTTGAGTGAGGTGCATTCCTCCAATGGGCAGGAGTTCCAAACCAGCACAGCATCAGTACCTTTACCCAGCCCTGATCCTGGCTCCATGCAGAGCAGAGCTCCTCACCTCTCAGTTTGAGAGCCGATAAGAAGGCACATGTATGACCATGTCCAGCCTCTTCCTACCACCAAAATCAACCCCAACCTTCCCGGACTGAGCTTAGCTACTCTCATAAATAAGACAGCCCAAATTCCCAAGCTTTGACAATGCAATGGAAGATAACTCCACACCAGGAAAGGGTCAACTGCTTCTGTCTCATTAACCTTTTCTAGACTCACCATCCATATCAGCTGCAGGTTTGCAAAGGAAAGAGAAAGAATGAGATTATGAAAAGAAGAGAGAAGATGGGATAGAAATGGGTTGTGAATTGACCACAGGTGGTATCTATTTCTGGTGGCTGACTGCCCAGTACAACCACTGCTTTCACATCACCGCTCCAGTCATGAGCTAGGAATGAATGCAGGACCATGGAATGATAAGAAGTGCTTCATAAATGCTACTTGGTATTCTGTCTTGGCAAATTGCACCAGCAGAGGCTCAGGTACTCACCCAGCTGCCTTCGTTTCTCAGCGAGAACATCAGGGAACGGAGCTGAGGTATCGAACCAAGGTCCCGGCTGCGACACTTGCTGCTCCAGGACACCAGGGACATCAGCGCACGACACTGGGTTCGAGCACAGAAGCCCCACTTTAGCCTGAGCAGAACCTCCTCTGCTAACACGGTCTGCATGCAGATCAACCCCAAATCAGAGCAAAGCTACGAATGCAAAACCATCTCACGACGGAGGAGAAAACGCGCGGCATCGGGAACAACGCGGCAGCTACAGAGAACATGCACTGCGCAACGCGAGAGGGCTCTCAGAGATCCTGCAGGCATCCCATGGCATGGGCAGATAAATCCACTTCATCATAAGTGCTTTTTGTCAGAGGGATTAAGGAAATATGGGCAATAATGGAGTAAGTGCTTGTCAGACCAGAATCCCAAGGGTACACAAAGGATGTTGCCCTTATGTGCTGGCAAAGCTACGGAAGAACAACCTAAAGGCAGACTTCTTGAAAACTAAACATTTATCTTGAATGCAAATGCTGGCCATTGCTAGGTTCAGAAGTCATTCCATTTGGCATTTTCATGCCAAATTTCCCAAGAAATTCTTTTAATTATCCAAACAGGACCCCAAATTTCATTCTGGATGAGGGCCTTAAGCATTAGAAAGAAAGAGAGGAATACTTAGGAAAGAAAAGGCTCCGATCCCAGTATTAAGTTACTGCTACAGAAGTTCCTTTTTGTTGTATTGGATGCCAACATTTTACATTCAAGCCCTCTGAACTCAGTATTTCAATTGTAGTACACAGTCCGTGGCAGAAAAGTGCATGTTCTCTGCCTACACAGCAGGCACATAAAAAGAAAGGGGGGAAAAAAAAAGAAAACCAATATAAGCCTGTGAACAGTGCTGCGTGATATTAGTGATTTATTAACTTGGCTTGATCAATAAGGCTATCATCAAGGGCACATTTAGTTTGCACATATATTTCACTTTCTAACAAGCACTTTTGTGTGCTCACTTTAGTTTCCATAATCTGATCCAGGTCTCAGGAAGCTTTCTTTAAGGGAGAACAGAGAATTCTTTTTCTAAAAAAAGGATCAAAGTATACTCGGTCAACTCTCAAACAAAAGGACAGACAGTACTGTAGAAACAGCATGCTTACCTTTCACAGCAAAAAGAAAAATAAGTCTATAGGTCTGGATTTATCACTGCCTTAAGTTCATCAACACCAATTGAGCTATTAAATTGTGGCTGAATTTGGATCACAGCAATTAAAAAATTTCAACTTTCTTTGAGTGTCTTCCATCAGTAACATGCTAATTTAATGCATAATTTAAACACTGCTGTCCTTTAATTCAGCATTTGTAAATAATTAAAAAAGAACTAAAAATCCTTTTGCATTTATAAATTTGACCCCCTCCCCCTATTTCTACTGCAAAACAAAAAGGACTTTTTAATCAAGAAATTATTTGTTTTTTATATCTGAAAGTAAAAGCTGTAAAAAGATGAGAAACTGATTTACAAGATAAAACAATTAGCTCTGGGATATGTACATTAAGACTAATAAATTTCACATCATATTTTAAGAAGTGGAGGAGGAATCCCAGATATATTAGACTATTCAAATTCTATTGAAATGTTCAATTAAGAGCATCTTATGAAGGTAGGTTATGCAGTCACTAAAATTAAGATATGAAAAACAGCATTAGAGTGCTATTTCTCACAGAGACTATACACTTAAATAATCCATCCCTTTTTCTACATCCAAGATAATATCTAAAATCTGGGTATTCCTGTAGTTGCTCTGGTCTTGTTAAATTTTTTTGGTTGTGTAGGAGAAATGTGAATGTATTACAGAGTGAAAAATACTAAAATAATACACTGCATTCCTTTTTAACCCAAAATCTTGGATCTCAATGATTCTTATTAAAACCTTTTTTCCTCTGCTATTAAAACCTTTTCCTCTGTGCAGACAGACAAAAATGTCTTTTAAAATTCAAACAAGTTTGTGCAAAACCAGCTCGAACCCATCAACCTCCCAGTTGGTTTCTAAAAGAAGGTAAACACTCCCAAAGCTGTTCTGACCAGACGTGACTGGCAGATGCTTTTTGGGAATGAGGTCTCAAGATACAACCCTGTCTCCATTCAGATTCAGAGCTTTAATAACACAAGAAGTTCAGTGCAGGATCAGGCAGTGAGGCAGTCATTTAATTTGATTTACAACAGAGTGCTAATATATGGTTTTGCTGGAAATGCAGTCACTGTTTTCTCCAATTTTTCTGCTCTGTAGGTTTTACATCAAAGCATTCCTGCTTGTTTTGTTTCTGTATCTCCATGCTACCAGTAGGAAGCTGCCCAGCTCTCCTGTGTTCTTTCAGCAGAATGGATTCGTGGCGTAGCATGACTGCCTCAGGTGCCTCAACCACCATCCTTCTAAAAGATTTATGGCAAACACATTGCATCCCAAGATATAAATCTACCAAATGGCTATTAGACATACTTTGCTGTCCACAGTCACATGATTTAAAGCAAAACTGATAATGGTATAGCTCGGTCTAGTGTTACTGGTACACCTGTCAGAATTGTGCAACATCGCTCACATTTTTTCCAGACACCCCATTCTCATTTTGGGTATGAAGGGGATGATCCTTTAGTATAACTGTGTTCACAGCAACTTGTGATGCTAAACAGTCCTTTGTCATCCAAGGATAAATGGGTACTACCAAGATTAAGCTCTACCTACATTTCCTTCATTGATTTACATTCCTTTACTTTTTACTCTTTAAAGACTAAATTCTTCTAGGCATCCAGTTTGAGCCATTGGACTAATTAAGAGGAAATCCAGCAAGGATGCAAGTTTTTGGAAATTCCCTGTTATGTATCTTTTAAAGAAAATTCATGTTACAAAAAGCAAAGGACCTCACACTCTCTTTGCTCCCAGGAAGTTAACACAATGTAGACCACCTTTAAAAATAATCTCCCACTCAAGAAATGTCAAGGTAATGGGTGGGGAGAGAGAGGGGTTATTGTGAGCACTAAATAACACAGGTTGGTTCTGTAAACCTTGAAGGGAAGGACAAGCTAAAATTAAATGACCTTTGGTAGGGATACCTCACCTACAACAGCAAGTTGTTAGCTGATCTTCCTAATTCTCCTCCTCCACTGTTGCAGGTCGTGGTCCATCAGAAGCTGCTACTCCTGCTAGGATGGGTGCAGGGCAGACAGAGCCCTTGTATTCCCCCAGACGAAGTGCCAGGAAGGGCAGCCTGGGGTCATTGCAGGTAATACCCCCTAAGAGGCAGTGTGTCCCCTGCTGAACTTGCTGTGGCTTTCAGAAGAGCAAGGGGAATTCTAGCTGTTCTTGTACAACCATTGCCGCCAAAATACAAACTGAGACTTGGTTTGTTGTAATAAAGCCGCAGAAAGAACACAAATCTATAAATATCTAACAGTGCAGATCAAAATGGCCAACTTTGGCCACAGCTATTCATCTTGAGAGAAGAAGCAAAATGGGACCACAGACCTACTCTGGAAAAAACCCAAGAGGCATGCCTTCCTCACAACAGATGAAAATCAAAATAATCCTTGTTGTGAATCCAAAATCTCCTTTCCATCCATAGCACAGTTTTCAGAATGATTGTTAGCTTCAGACGAGCCCTGACCATACCAGACTCTCCAGATGTTATTAGAATAAACCAGAGAGCCATATCTTGTTTTTATGTGTAGTGGTGATTCTGTGCCAAATTCAAATCACATGTCGAGTTTCTTAAAATCACTGAGTTAGCAAGGAAGTTGAGCCATTAAGCAAGATCTTGCACCAAACACATCTGTCTCAGAAAGTGTCACATAATTTGTGACATTGAGATGCTTTGAGAGGAGATTTAAAGTTGGACTGAATGATAACTGTAGGTCCCTTCCCACTGAAATACTTCTATTCTATTCTATTCTATTCTATTCTATTCATGAAATAAGTAACTGTATAAAGAGGTATCTGTATCTCTTTCCCCTCCTACTACTGAGCTATGGATGTTATAAAAAGGTTAATCTTCTTTTTCTAAAAGTAGTCCAAGCTTCATATACCAGGGAAGAAAAACAAGAGGTAAAAGCTAACAGACTCACTGAGGGCTTGCTTTTCTAATGCTGCATTTGATTAATTATATCAGTTATTTTCAATGACTGGTTCAATCAATCCTGATCAAATTAACAAAGACAATGATCAGAAATACCAGACTAAAACACAATACAAATTATTTGGTTCCAAGGGATCCAATCAAAGGAAACAGGATTAAATTAACCAGTGATCAGATTAAGAAGTTGCTGTATAAAGTCAGAAATGTATTAGTACTTCGGGCCATTTGCTGTGTCTGCAGGTTGCCATTTCCCTCTCTTCCTAGAGTTGTCAATACACTTTAAACAAAATTGAGTTTTCTAGGTATTACAAAGGTAATGTGGAAGAAATAATAATAATAATAATAATAATGATAGCAATAATAATAATGATGATGATAATAATAATAGAAATAATATTGCTATTACTGTTATTTCACAATACCACAGTATGAGGGGCTCTACCACAGTAGGCACCCTTGAAAGAAAAAATACACCCCCATATACACTCCTTCCCCAGGAGTCTGTTCCTCAAGGAATTTCCAGTCTATGTGCACTACACAGAGATCAAAAGGTGATAGAATATCAGGATACAATCAAAAAGAGAGAAAAACCCATTTAATTTTACAACGTTAGTAAAGCACAAAGATGAAAAAGCTACTGTTCAACAAGCAGTGTTAATGAAAGCTTCCAATGATACAGCTGAAAATGTGGTTCTTACCTAAAAAAGAAAGTGAATACAAGTATCATAGGAGAAGTACTTCTATTTGCTGTGTACTAAGCTAAACCTCGAGCAGCTGACAAGGTCCTACAGCACTGAACAGAGATTTACCATCAAATGCCTTGGGCTCATGCTGGTTCAATGGAGCTCTCAGTGACCAGCTGCAAAGGGACTCTGCGCGCTATGTGAGACAAGAGAAAGGCTGGGGAGGGGCATTCGGACCCAGCTCATTTGGAAGTAATTTGGAAAATATAAATGCTGAGTTAGACTGAAACCAAACTTAATTCCTGCCCTCATTTTCTGCTAAGAGAGTCATTTAAAAGATAAATGAGGGATGTGGAGAGGTATTCCCTAAGGACTGTTAATAAAGCTACTTTAGAATGCTGTGCTGCTTGTGAATCCTGGCCCCACATGCTGCATGGGATGAGCAGGGACACTGGACTGCATGTGCTGTCCCAAGGCAGCAGTACTCAGCAGCACAGAGACAGAAGAAACCTACACTACCACTGATCCCACTGTGCACGTTAGGGGCCAAAGAAGAGGGTTTACCAGCTTTCAAAATGGTAAGAAAAGGAGCTGCTGTAGTCTGAACGAAAGTCAAAGCATGTGTAAGCAGGTTAGATTCAAATCAGCAAATCCAAATCTTTGTCTCTTATGAAAGTATTCAGGAGCTATATGGGAAGACTCGTTCACTATCGCTTGGCACAGTGCCACTTCCATCTCTAAGTATGTTCTCTTGGTAACCACCAGCAGACATCATACCCATCCTGCCACCTGACAGGACTTTGGCACTTGTGATGGCCCCAGGATTTTCCCTGCATGCAGGGAACAGATCAAGCTAAGTGTTGTGGTTGTATGAGATGTCTTCTTCCCAAATGAAAGCACAGGGGATGTAAGACAACTGCTGGTCAGCAAGGCAGATGTTCACCCATGGGATTTGGTTTGTATGGCCATGGCCACGTGTCCTTTCCTTGCAGCTGACTGTTGCACCAGGTGTTCAGGCTGAAGGTCTGCCCTTGTAAGACTGAACATTAGATGAGCTGCTTTACTTACTGAGATCAAGAAAGCATTTAGAGAAACATCCATTTCTCCCTTCCCACAACTTAGACACTTAATATTTTGTCTTTGTTTTCAGCTATAACAGTGAGTAAATTTTAAAGCATCAGCTCTTCTCAGCCAAAAGACATTTGACACTATGATTAAGAATGTATTATTTTGTCTCTTCTGTCCCCTTAAAAAGTAACTTATTTGTATGTACGGGCTTTTTCTCATGCTGTGCATTGCTACATTCTTTTTTCAATCTCATTGCAATTTTTTTCAAGAGTATTCTCAGTTACATTTTCTTACTTTATTTTCCTCATGTCTCTCTCTTCACCCTTTCTATCACGCTCTCTCCTAAGTGAAATGAGTATCCAATTATACTCCTGTTAGAACTGAACTTTCAAATCCATCATGTGCTAGTGGGCTCAAAATTAGGCAAATAAATTCCCTCAACCCTACAAATTAAATTGAGTCTTTGCATATGTTCTTTTAAGAGCACAAAGATGTCAAGTATTCACCCAGCTGTCACAGAATATGATGAGCAGGCTCTTTGAATTCATATAGATTTTCTAAATCGTTTGTCAGATTTAACAGAAATGCTAATGGATCCAAAAGTAAATTCTAATCTATCCTAAATATCTGGTTATTATTTGTATTACAGTAGGACTTGGAATTATCAGTTGAGGATAAGGGCACAATCTCTATGCATTTCACACACAAAGATCATTTGGATGATGTGCAGGTATTATTTTGCACTTTCTCCAATTTCATCTCATTATTTTAACCTACAGCCTCCTCTCAGCTATACTCAATTTCATTTAAGAACAAAGTACCAAGAGTTTGTTAGCATCCCTACCTTATGTGCTGGCTGTTGAAACTCGGGTTTTACATTTGGTAAAGCCCAAATGCAGAGTTCGAAGGAAAAAAATCTGTCATGCAGGTCAGGCTTTGCTCACGTTTCATTCTGGTCAAAGCTCGTGATGGAAAGGGAGAAGAGCCAGATGAGCCTCTGTAAGGATGGGCACCTGCACAGAGCTGCTGATGCCAGTGGGCTGGACACTCACAGTGCACCTGAACCTGCTCCGTGTAGGACTTGCTGTCCCGGCACTGAACACCTGTACAAGACTTCTCCAGGGGCCAAGCCAACACACTCAGGGAACCTGGGATGGGCTGAATGTGTCTTGGGAGTCCTCTCTACATATGCCCTGGCTGCTTGTCCAAAAACCTATTAGGGCACTGTTTTAAGCAGAAGGGCAGCAGATCCTGCCAAAATCAATATGGTTGGCAAGCTTGCTTCACAGATATTTATGATCAAAGAGCACATTTCCCAAGAATGTGTTGTCAGTCCCACTGTCCTGGCCCAGTTTCAACTCCAGTAATTACATTTCTGCCTGCCTAATATTCCCCTCTTGCTTTGAGGAGATGCAGGAGCCCTCTCATCCAGTCCCACACTGCATCATGGCCACATTCAGCACCAAGCTGGACATGTAGAAACAGCTTTCCCTGTTCTCATTTTATACAGCAGTTGCTGCCTAAAAAGCTCTGTGATTTTTAAAGAGGGGAAAAGTGTAAGTTACTCTTGTTGCTGTTATTTAAAAATTATTTATTTGCCTCTGGAATTAGTCATCTAGAGACATATTTTGATTTCCTTCTCTTTAATGAGTAAATTTGTACATTGAAATTATTTACCAAAGGTTGAACTAGGTAGGTCTCATATTTGTTTTCTTTTTTAATTTTTTTTTTTAATTTCTCTAATAAAAATAAAATAGCTATAAAATGTGAATGTCTACAGCTTTTCAATACCAAGCTTGAGGGAGTTCGAGCCCTTTCAGAACTAGCCAGGAGAGCTAACTCCATGGGCAAATTAAAAACCTGCCTCTCTCAGTGGAATAAAATTCCTGTTTACAGCTGTATAGGGCATAAAATGGGAGGTTTTAAACTTGTGACATTTCCATGTCTGGAAAAGCTGTCACGCACCCAGCACAGCATCTTACCTCGAGCTGTAAGCCCAGGGACATCAGTAGCATTATCTGAACTGGAAGAGTACCAGAGGGAAAGAATGGAGTATCTAAAAACCTCCCCAAATCTTTCCTATATTCAGAAAACAGGCATTTCCCTGATGGGAAGAAAGATCTATTTCCAGCTCTGTGTGCTTGCTTCTCAAAAACATCTTGGTAGTGCTCGACTGACCAACTCCTGCCCATTGGAATTTTTCTTGTGGAAGATCTCTGAATACACAAAATGAGAGAAAGCACTGGGGTTGAACATTTAAAAAAATATTTTAAAGACTAAGCAACTGCTGGAAGCTGCTCTGAGCCAGACACTGGTCAGATCAAATGCTGTAAACACTGTTTTGTGGGCAAAGGAAGGTGTGCTACATACAAGTCATCATCAGTCACCTTCGTCTGCATTCCCTGCGCTCCTCTGCCTTCCCAAGGGGACCATTTGGAGTGTTTAAACAACTGCTGTTTTAAATAGACACCCTTAAGCATATTTTGCATTACAGTGTAAAAAAGAATGCCAAACAAAACAAACCCAGCAAAATATAAAAACCAGAAAGTAGGCATCTGAGAAAGACTAATAAAGTACGAGTGCATGAATGTATTCCTGAGCATTTGCATGTGTCAGAGGGAATGGAAAGGAGGTGAGTAGATGATGAGAAAACAAGAGATGAAACACAAAATGACAGAAAAAAAGCACCAGTTCAGGAAAAAAAGAAGCAAGGAGGGAAAAGATTGTCTTGCAGATAGGCAAAGCCTCTGTGTACAGCATGGGGGGAATTTTTTAGCACTGAGCTTTCATCCAGTCACATCAATAGGGTTATTATAACTAACTTGGTAAGATCTAGGGGCAGCAGCAAAACAGTGTAATACAGGCACCTAATTTTGGTGTCATGCCTACTTCTCTCCATCGGCTCTGTTAGAAGCTGGAGTCAGGCAGCCCTGGATAACAAGTGGTCTAAATTACTCATCACTCTCTGGATGGTAGGAGCCATTGTAAACTCTCTGACTATGCCCCTGTGTGCACTGCAGCAGAACCAGAGGGAAAAAGGGGAAAAAAATGACAAAGAACATCATCCAGCTATATTACAAGAAGAAGAAAGAGATTCAGGAACTCTATGAAGAGAATGATGACCTAAACCAAAGGAGATGGGATATTGGAAGTTAAATTATCTGTGCAGAAAAATTGAATGTAAAAAGATTCAAAGGAAAATACAGTCTGTGTAGCTGCAGCCTAGTGCATCTACAGGGAAAAAAAACCCCAACTTCCTCCCTGTGTAAAAAACCCTAGACTAAACTAAAGGGAGTACATAGGAAGGAGGGATATTTTTTGTTTTGAAGTATCTAGTTCTTAATTTAATCTTAATCCATTCTGACATTTATCCTCATGGATAATTCAGTATACAAATTTAAGGCAGAAAAAGAATCTATAAAAATAATAAAATAAGAGCTGCTTGCAAGGGCAGTATCAGCAAAAAATTGCCCTTGGGTAAAAATAGTTCCTACTGCTTTGTGCCCCTTTCAGCTTCAGGCAATGTACCAAGATCCCAGGAACTACTTTTTTTTCCCCCTGTGCAATCATTTGTGGCTCTCATCCAGCCTCTGATTATGCTAATTGTATTTGATGGAATTTGTATGTACTCTCCTTCGCTCTCGTCTCAGCTGAACATACACAAGATGCATTTTTAATTTTTAACTCTTCAAAAATAAATATATAACGCAACTTTCTCCCCAAGGTTGTGTAAAAGTCAACCTTATTACTACTTCTAAACAGCAAATATACAGCCTTTATTACTAGCAAAACAAATAAACCTTTCTATATTAATATGTTGCAACAAAGCTTTTAGTTAGTGTGAGAGGAATGTCATAATGTAAGAGTTTGCATAACACAGTCTGATCATGTCACCTAGACACAATTCTGTTTGCATTACATTGAATCCACAATCACAAGAAGGACAACTTAAATATAAAGATATAGGCAAGTTGGCTAGATCAAGAGCCTACATCATTTTGAGAGACACTCAAAACTAGAGAGACGGTGAGGTATTGTAAAAGCATTCCCAAGGGTTAGCAGTAAAGCCCAGGACTTAAATTTCTGAATAAATTACTCTTATTTTTTTCCCTTTAAAAAGCATTCTTTACCAAGTTGCTAAACATCAAAACCCACTGGATCTTGCTGAGACAAAACCAGTTGACCTTTAATGGCCTCAGTCGCAGCTCCTTGAGCGTCTTCAAGGTGCCCAAATGCAGCACTCATGGGTTATTTCATACTTCATGGAGATCCTCTGAACTCTAAATTATTTTTTTGTTTTACTAACTGGAAGCTAAAGAAAAATGTAACTGTAAGACTAAAGGACTTCCATCTTCTTCTGAATCAAAACAGGACTGGCTTTCCATCCTTTACTTCAGTGAATTTTAGTGTAAAATGCCCAGTGGGCCACGCTGTGCACCACAGCTGCACAGCTAAAACCTCCCACTGCCCGAGTCCCTCCTTGGGGACAGGACACTCACCTCCCAGAGCAGCTCAGCATGGGACCATGCAGGCTGAGCACCACAGCTGGCCATGCCTCCCAGGGCCACAATTCAGGGGTAGTCAGGTGTCTTTAATAACACAGCCAGGCACTGCAGGGATTTCCATAACTGCGGAGGCAGAGAGGGTTGTTGATTGCTGCCCAACTCCAGGGAGATGGAGTTAGGGTGGCCAAACCCAAAGCTTGAAAATCCAGAGGCACCTGAAGGCCTTTGAAATCCAGACTTGGAGAGCTTGTCACCTCCAAAAATGGGACACGGGTGCATTGGAATGTCAGCAGGAATGAGGCAGGGGATGCAAGTTGGACAGGTGGTTTTGGGCATATTCTCTTCTGCCTCCCAGCCCCACTATCTGTGCATGCCCACTGGATTTGGTGTTGATGTCTGAAGGAAGCAGTGATCAGCCATCACCCTACTCATACTAGAGCTTTGACCAAATCTTTTTGTTATTGTCCAGGCATCTGATGTGCCTGTGCACATTATGGTGTAAATACGAGTTCTGGAGGCTGGGTCCCCAGCCACCCACACTTATGGACCCTCAAAGGAGAAGTCAGCCCTTCTGAGATGGGCTCCTTGGGCTGTTTGATAGGAGTGAGAGCTCTCTGCATGGCACCATCTGCCATGTGAATATATCTGTGGTGGAACTGACTCTTTCCTCAGCCTGTTTCTTCATTCTCCACCCTTGTACAAAGAACTGACTGCCAACTTCTCTTGCAAGGGTGGCTGCACTTCACTGGTGAAATGTATATCATTAATTTGGAGATCAGTCTAAAAGTAACTCTATCAAACAAAAAAAAAGAGATTCTTCAGAACCCTTGCCATCCCTGACATACTCTTAAAACACAATACCACAGCAGCTAAAAAACATAAATCACCCAAAATAACAGAAACACTTCTCTCCACCTCATGTCTGCTACTGCCTTAAGTCTTTGTGATTCTTCAGGCACAGTTGTTATATACATGCAAATTTTAATTAAGGGAAAACTTGGCTGAATACTAGATAAAATTATTTGTTGTATCATATATTTGAAAAGCAATGCATCATTCTAATAGATTATTCAATGGATATTTGCAAACTTCTATAGAAGTGTTTAGCTAATGCAAAAAAGAAAGATTAATTGAATAATTTATTTGATGGACAACAGCATTATTCATTAAATACATTATTCAACCAGTAGTATTCAACCAGTACCGATTAATTAAAATGAGAGAGACAATTGCTTTCAAGTACAACTCATTCAGATCCCAGTTTTGGCTCCATTAAAAAAAGGGCTTTGCAGAGCAATGTCTCAATGAGAGAGTAGATGGTGCAGATATTCTTTGTGCTAAAGGAGCCATGTCCTGAATCACAGTGTCCTTGACCAAATATACCTGCAGGATTGTGGTAGGATTTGCACCTCTTAATGAACTGCCTGACTACACTAGGGCTGGATTTGAGCATTCTCAGCTGAGGAGGTATTTTAGTACATGGAATAGATTAAATCAGACTATCTAATTTGCAACCTGCAGAGCAGGTCCAACTTGCTAACTGCTCCCACTATGCTCTTCTTGGGAGCTATCAGTACTTGGTTTCCCAAGTGTTTTGCAAACACTCTTCCATCCCGTGACTAGGACCTGCAGTTACCTGATAAAAGCCCAGCAGTGTCCTTCCCCAGCCTGGCACATGCCATGCCTATGTCCCATCGTGCTGCAGGACCGCAGAGCATTCCAAGCATCACCTACCCAAGCTGCTGTGTCCCCAGACATGTCCCCAGCACAGCCCGTGCTGCCTTGCCCTGCCAATGCGGAACCACTGGGACAACCCAGAGAAACCACCTGTGCTTCAGGCACATCAGCTTCTTCTGCCACAAGCATTTTAGCAATTTTTATTCAGTGAGGAACAATGAAGAACATTAGGCCTTAAGAGCAAAAAGACTGACAACAGACGAGTCCACCACATCGAGGGAAAAGGCAAACACCGCATCTTAAATCCCAAGCAATTACCTCCTAGCAGCACACAAAAGTGGAGAAATTCTCATTCCCCACAGATGGCAAAACCACCATCTGAATATAACCAGCCTCATGATCGTGACAGAAGGCACATTTAACATAGCCTGCACATGACAAGGAATATATATCGTGCTAGGACTTTATAGACATAATAAACCCTAGTTAAGTGCCCACCAAATATACCCTGGAGAAGGCTGCCATAAAAATTGGCAAATAAAGACCCTCTTAAAGTTTAGTAAGCATCTAAAAAGATTTTATTATTTTTAACCAAGTATCTCCCCTATTGCAAGGGGGTTCTAGGATAATTTTCAGGGAACAAGGCTCAAAACAGTATAAGAAGAGTTTGGATCATAATGACTAAATATTAACTGAAACAAGCTTGCTAGCTTAATTTACCCTACTATTTTAAGTAGAGTTTCTTTTAATGATTCAAGACACATTTCCACTCTAATCCCCTACTCCCATTTGGAAGGAAACAGATGAATGTGATGAAATGCAATGAAGATGATAAATTCATGCCACTTGAAAAGTGGCAAATGACATTTACTGGTCTCTCAGTTCCCATTTCATGATTGATATGGAACTATAAACAAGAAAATAAGTACTGTTAAAAATCTTTCTATACAGTGGCAAGTAGGGTTTTAATGGTGGCTTGCCTGTGCTTATTAACAAGCCATGGCAGTTGCTGCACACTGATCAGTAACTGCGTGAGAGCTCAGCCTACTGTGGAAGTCCTGAGTCTATGTACTTTCAATTTTAGAGCATAACCATCATACGCTCCACAAGCCAATGAAATTTCTAATAATACAAACCAATGATGTGTTAAATTGAGACACTTCTAGCTTGAATGCCAAAAACTTCACTATGATTTAAAGGATCTGTGCTTACCTTTCTCTATCAATTTACTGTTAATTTGCTACCATTGGAGCAATTTATAAAAAGGGAAAAAAAAAAGGTAATATTTTATTTAATTTCTAATACCAATCCTGGTCATTTCCAATACACACTCAAATGCCATTTATTGTACAAAATGCAATATAGTCATTCAAGAGGAATAAGAGATGGAATGAGAAGTGTTGGGGGGGAGCAGGCAAAAAGAAATCACTCTGCAAAATGTCTGCATTTAGAAATAGGCTGCAATCCTCACTGTTCCCCTTAGAAGAGGCAGAGATATTAACAAAAGTTTAGGGTCATAAATGTTTGGCTGTTTCAATTATACCAATTATTCCATATTTGTTTTATTACTTACTACACACTTTTACTGTTGTGGTTGTGCTGTTTATCATCAAATTTAGCTTCAGAGATAATCTGTATCAAACAATGTGTCAATGGCCTATGGAAATGTGGGGTTTTCTAAATGTGCCTTCCACCTTATTTAACCCAAACTTTCAAGACTGAACCTAACCATTTATTTATGATTTAGTTTGTACTTTATACCAAAATCAGACATACAACAGTTTTTTTTCTCCCCCTAGGATCTAGTTCCCTCTTTCTACTTGGACACTAAGATATATTGTAATGACCATGCATGAATCACATTGACGTCATGCAGACTAGTCTGTGGAATAATTATGAAAATACTGTTCAGTTTTTATCTCCAGGGGCTCTCTAACAGCCCCTTAAAATCTTTGCCACATCTTTACACAGGCAGATAGTGGTAATATGAGTGGGAATGGCTTTAAAATAAAAGCAGAGAGATTTAGGTTAGATATTAGTAAGAAATTCTTCCCTGTGAGGATGGTGAAACATTGCAACAGGCTGCCCAGAGAAGCTGTGGCTGCCTCATCCCTGGAAGTGTTCAAGGTCAGGCTGGATGGGGCTTGGAGCAACCTGATTTAGTGGAAGGTGTCCCTCCCCACAGCAAGGGAGTTGGAACTAGATGTTCTTTAAGGTCCCTTCCACCCAACCCATTCTATGATTCTATGATCTTTCCCCTCTCCAACTGGCTTTTGGAGTAAACAAAAGGTCACTACTTCAAAAAGAATGGAAATTGGTCAGGGTGAATTCAGGCACCCTTAATACAGAACATTTAAAATTGGCTTTGCCATTAAACTACTGTTTGGCCAGGTCAAATGTGGCCTTCAGCAAAGCAGGACACACTGAAACCACTGTAATCCTGTGCAGTTGCACTGCAGAGCAATTCCAGAAATTTCAAGCTTTGCTACTAGACAACAGCAGAGCATAGTTCAGGTCAAATCAATCCCTAGTAGAGACCTAGTGAATGCAAGCAGCTCTACCAAGTATAGATCTGACCCTTGAGGTTCAGGTACAAGGTTAGAAATTGTTAAGGTAATTGTCCAACATCAGAGCCTGCAGTAAAAGCAGCTGCAACAATTAAATGTTAACTTTTTATATTGAAGGACAGCAGGAAAGAAACCTCACCCACCAGCATCTCCTCCTGCCCTCCAGCTGGCTCGGTATCATCACACTCAGACTACCCTGTTATGTGCCAAATTCAGCACACAGTGGAGAGAAAGGGCAACCAAAGATCTCAGACCTCATTTGTGAGTAGAAGGCTCTAAGCACTCAGGTTGCCTTATGGACATGGTGCTTAAGAAGCTACTCTGGAATGCAGCTCCACGTGTCCTTGGTTCAACTCCCATCCCCTGCACTGCTGGGAAGTCCATTAGAGCAGCACAATTTACTGCAAGAAGGCGTCTGCAGGCACTGTGGCCCTGGACACCAAAGAGAAGAAGAGACTTTAAAATAGATCCTGCTCTGCCCCAAAGTCACTGTTAAGTGTTCTCAGCGGAAACGAGGAGCTGGGCTACAGGAGAGGTTCTCAAATATATTTTTTGTCCTGTGATTTATAAAATCATAGCATAATTTAAGATGGAAGGGTCACTTTGAGGCAGTTTGGTCCAACCTCCTGCTCAAAGCAGGGCCAACCTCAAAGACAGATCAGGTTTTGCAGAGTTTGGAAATCACCAAGGATGGAGATACTACACCTTCTTTAGCAGCCTGCTCCAGTATTTGACCACCTGATTTTGTTTTAAGTGTCTAATTGATATCTCCCTTGCTTTAGCTTGTGACTCTTGCCTCTTTTCCTCCTGTGCTCCTCTGCCAGACCCCTGAGGAACTCCCAGGAACCACGCACCAACTTCATGCCATCACCACAACCATTCAAGACTTGTACTCCAGTTGATTTTTTCACTCACCTTACAATATACCTACCCCAACTCTGGGAATAACAGCCCCAATTTGCATACAAGGGTACTATGGGAGACCTGTCAAAAGCTTTGCCTAGGTCACAGTGACTGTCACTGCTCTCTCCTTGTCTGGTTCAGTGTTCTACCATGGATACTAATTTAATTCTTTGAGCAAATCACTTGAGAATGAGGCAATTTGGTGAAAGCCCTGTATCACTTGGTCACATCTATGCCATGGGAAATATGGGCACTAAGGTATAAACATCCTTTATGCTTTTTATCCCTACTGTGCCATTCCTTTGGCACTGCTAAGGTGCAGCCTCTGTGGGACTCTTGGGAAAGCAGGACCAGGACTGAGTGGGGGAAATCAGAACAGGAAAAAAATGCAAAAAGGCTTTTTAAAGCAAGGTAATTTATGGCTGTGAATGACAGGGATGAGTTTAGGTGACCTTACCTGATCTTTCATGGGTTTTGGATGCCCCACAGTCTAACTGAAGGCTCTCCTTCCTTCAAGAGGAGACACCTTTTGGTTTCCAGTGCTGGTTGCCACTGTGCTTCTGCACACTTCTGTATTTATACACACAAATACACCCTGATAAGCTACTTTCCTACAGCAGATACTCCTTTTTTGTCACCTACAAACTTGCAACTACTTAAGCATTAATTCCTGACCAATTTCTCAGTATTCAGCCTTCTTTTTATTATTATTGAACACCAACAAATGACTTCTTACAGGCAGGGAGGTGATGCTGATTGCCTACTGTAAATTTTGATTCAACAAGTTTAACTGCATGCTCTGCCTCCAGCTAAATGCTGATATTTTTTCACAAGCTTCAGCATTCCAAATGTCAGTGTTTGTGTTTTGACACACATTTTGACAGATGAAAGTTTAGTCACAGAAGAATATACTTCTAAATGGCTTTGGTTAGGCCATAAGCCACAAGATTTGCTACTAAGAAGTTTCTGTGCTATAAAAATAATACCAATAAAAATGGTGAGAAACAAACTGTTGGTTGCAATATAATTCAATATTTGTTTCAGTTTTTTTTTCCACTTGAAAGTTCTGTTCATTTGGAATGAAATTTTCATCCATCATACATCCCCCTAAAGTCATACAATCATTAAGGCTGGAAAAGACCTGCAAGATGGAGTCCAACAGTTAATCCAGCTGTGTTTACCTCTACACCACATCCAAGCACTGATTGAACATTCACCACTTCCACAGACAGCTTACCCCAATCCCTGACCACACTTTAGGTGAATAATTTTTCTTCCTGATATCCAATCTCAACTTTCTCTGGTGCAACTTGAGGCCATTTCCTGTCATCCTGTCACTTCTTACCTGGGAGAAGAGACCGACCCACACTTGGCTATGACCTCCCTTTAGGGAGCTGGAGATAAGGTCCCCCAGAGCCTCCTTTTCTCCAGAATTTCAAAGTAACTTTGAAATAAGATCATTCACACATATCAACAGAAAAATAAATCTTAACACTTTTTTTTAGAAGAGGAAAAGAAAGTCCTTATTTCCAGTGTCTTTTTCTGTGCTATCTTTTTTTTTACCCCCTCTAAAGAACGTTATGGAGGAACATGGGTGTCTTGCTCAGCAGTGATGACTGTGATGCAGAAAGAGAAAATATCCAGCACTTCAGCAGAAATACCCTGGGATATTTCTCTGAATGCCTTTCACACCTCTTCCATCAAATACTTTTCATCCCATTTAAAACAGTAGGCTGCCTTATAGCAGGTCCTGCTCCCTGTAGACAACCAACCAGTTGCCCTGCCATCCCTCCACTCTTCCAGAAAACGACCTGGAGCTAAAAATTCTCTTGTCTTCTCATGGAGTCTAGAAAACTTCAGATACATGACAAGTTCATAAATACCTTTAAGCTAGCTTTGAAGTAACCAGTCTTTACTAAACTTGTCTCTTCTAAAATGTAAAAGCAAAAGCCAACACCAGTTCTGCACCAATTGAACTACATTAATTCCTTTAACCTTAATGACTGTAAGTACAAATTATACACTGCCATCCCATCATCCTCTCCATCATCACACCTTTCCAGATGCTGTTCTTACCTTTACATATATCTCCTGAGCTCTTTTCTCCTTCCTTGTCTTTAATATCACTGTCCATTGACTACCACTTCTTGTCAATATATTTATGAAAAATTTCAGAACATTAGAAACAATGTCATTGTTTAGACACTTTGCTTCCTTGCCACTCACCACCTCTTGCTTTTTTTTGTGCATAAATCACATTTTCAGTTGAGTCAAGGCAAAACTGCACCAACAATCACTGAGACAACGGAGCATTACTGGATGCCATGGACCCAGCCTGTGTCTGTTCACTGACACTGCTTAACGGCAAACCTGATCTTAATAAAGAAATACATTTACAAGCTTTAGTCTCTACCCACAGTTTTTGCCATGAGACTGGTTTTTTTTTCTACCACAGGTACTTAATTGCAGCTTCACTGTCATTTTCAAAATGCAAGCTCTCAAAATGCTAGCTGCTGTTTAATCCTAAAAATGGTCTAAACAGTAGCTGTGTTTGTAGAGGTTTCGTCTTCAATTATGGATTCTGAAAAAGGATATGCAGGCTTACAGCTGTCTGAAGTGACAAAAAACAAAACCCTGAAACAAATAGATCTGTGAATTCTCATTAGAGCCCTATGAAGTGAAAAGACTGAGCTGTTGGCACATTTGAGGTCAGGGGAGGCACAAAGAAAACATCCCATGAACACAAGGACTGCTCAGACTCTGCAGAAGAACCCCAGTGCTGAAGAAGCTGAGAGAGTTTCAATATGAACAGCTAAAGATTTTCTGCACTGAGCCTGGCTATGTCTTCCTAAGCTGCAAAGACAGAAGGGCAGGCAGTTTATGCAGTGTGCACCCAAAGGCTAATTCAGTGTCCCAAATTCTTCCCCACAGCCATTTCAATGACTCCAAGGGAGCTATTTTGCCAGAAGTATTATGAGAGTATTTTTATTCCTTTAAAATGGCTACCTTGCCAGAATTAATTTCAACAGATGTTTCAGCAATTATAAAATCACTTAACTAATTATCTCAAATACCTTTTTGGCCATCTCCACTATGATAAACACCTCAAACTAAATTATACTGAATAAACTGCAGTGGGATTGTACAAAACCTTGGCTTTGGGAGAGACAGGATGAAGCTAGTGCTTGGCACTTAATGTCATCAGCATTATAACAATTCAGCTAAAGTATATATAATTTTGTTGCTGACCTTACATTATTGCATAATTAAGGTAATTTAAGTAATTACTTGCTAAAAAGACTAATTTTGTTCATCAACGTAAAAACTCTCAAAGCACAGCAATATGAGGGAATTAGATTCCAATACAGCAATTTGGGAAGAATTAGAACCTCCAGTGAATAAAGTGAAATGGGAGCAAGCAGTAAAAGGGAAGAAAGGACAATAAAAGTTCAGGAAACTTGGTTACTACTCTGTGTTTTGACACAGACATCCCCTGAAACTCCCAAGTACTCTAAACACAGTAAAAAATTTCTTGTCACATATAAAATATCCAGTGTGAGACTTGAAACTGTAAACTGAAATTTAATAAGGTGCTAAAATTCTCCCAAGCCAGACAAGCAAAAATCTTTCCTTAGGGATGTCTATAATCAGAGTGATTCTGTGACTCTACTGAAGACGATTTTGTCTCTCCCCTCCAAAATATGATTATCCTAGAAGATGCCAACAAATTAACTCTTTAATTGAGTACACTGAGAATGCAGCAACCTCAGTTATTTCAAGTCATAAGCTCATCCATAAAAATTTCCCATCTAATTCCTGCTCAACAGTGTAACTGTAAACCACAGAGCTTTTCCTCTGAAGAAATGTCTTATTATAAACGGTGTTATAAATGAAACACTGGTGTCTTCTGCAAACTTCCCAAGAGTTAAGTGGATGTCAAAAGAATGCTACATTTGAGAAACTTCAAGTGAATTTTTTTGGATTACTGTGGATTCATGATCTCTTTTAGAGGTGATGACCTCCTTGTGCTCAGATTCTTCTTTAACTTTTTCTTGGTCTCTAAACTTTGTAAAAAAAACCAACACCAAACCCTGGAACAGAAAGTAATTTATGCAGCTTTAAACTTTGTTTGTGGTATAACCTTGATGCTATTTTGAACTGGATGATGACAGGTACCTGCTTTTATGACCGGAGGACGATTCTGTTACAAGTAATCAATATTTTGTTTGTTCAATAACAAGGGGATTGCTTGAGTATATAACTGAGGAGTTAAATATTTGGCAGGGCTATGAAACATGTTAATTAAAATTTTAAGTTACACGAATCCTACAGAAGGATTTAATAGATGAAGCTACACTTGAAGAGACTATTTCAGTGCTTCAAGCAAGTGTGCCATGCTAATAATATAAAGTTTCAAAGTACTTTATCTATAAAGCCAGAAGACTTTGATATATACAATCTATATTTTTAATGCAAGTGAGAGAACTTTCAAGCACTCTTAAGAATGTCGAGCTTAAGAATTTATGGGACTGCAATGATATTGCAAAGGATACAATTTTTCAAAACAAAATTTCAAAGGCATTACAGAACCTGGTGAATAAGGAATGGGAGCTACTGCCCAATTCAAATACATCACTGCATGCAGAGATGATCATATATTTAAGATAGAAGGGACAAAAGGAGGATCCCAAACAGTCCCCAAAGTGTCCAACCACATTTTTGAAAACAAGCTGACACCTGGACTTAGACCTGAAGAAATGACAGCACTTGTAGAGTTTTGCCTGTGATTGATGCTGGTTTTAGTTGAGCATTAAAATGTTGTTGTAACTTGAGTTTTTTTAAAGGCTTCTTGCATTAACCCTCAAACAGACAGACAATGTGAGCCAACAAGGGCAAGATAGAGTCTATGTGGGATCTAACTTGAATTTAAGATACTTAATTTTCATTAAATTTTCTGTCTCAAGTAATTATTTCAACAAACTGGAGGTTAAATGATATTGAGGTTTTAAGCGAAAACTTTCAGAGCTGTTCCATCAAGCAATAGAATTAAATCTTTCCTCTCATTACAAAGCTTCCTGGGATTTACTTTGTTCTCTTATAAACATTTTTAGTTTTGCTAGGTCAGAAAAAAGACCTTTTTAAATAGACTTGTCATTAGAACTAGCTAGATTATCTACGATCATTATCTGTGCTCCATTTTAGGATTTAATATCACTTTCCTCCACAATAAATGCAGGTATGATTTGCGTGGGTGATGCAGTTTGCATCTTTCCTGGGGAACAGTGGCGCAAATGAAGAGTTTTATTGCTTTTTTTTTTTTTTTTGACACTTCTTTTTATATGAAGAAAGGAAAAAACCCCTCAGATTTGTGATTAATAACTTTGTTTGCTTACTTCTGTCAGGTTTTCCTCCAGGGCATAGTAAGAATCTTTACAGTATGACACTAAAAGGACTGTCATGTCCCTGAAATTGCATTGCATAAACAATTACATGTAATTCAGCTCATGGCTTCCTCAGAGGCTTCCTCAAAGGCTACATTATTTGGTTTCTGACTCTAAAAGATCTTCTCTGTCATATCCTCCAACACTAAAAATTGTAAGAGGAGACTCTATCAAAGCATAGTGCTACCTTGCAATAGCAAAACCCTTTTAATTCTTTAACATAGGGGACAGACTAAAGGATACACTTGTGGGGAACTGAAAAAGAATACACTCAGAGAGGAAATAAGATGAAGGTTTTGACATTAGCTATCTACTGGAACATGCTGTCAAGGAACGAGAAGGATTGTCCATCATGAATTAGACTGAGAATGAAGGATATTTTCAGGCCATGCTCTTTATCCATCATTAAGTATGGGATCTGTTCAGAAGATAATCACAGGCGTCATCTGTGGCCCCAAACTCTACAAATATATGGAGGAACTAAATCTCTTGTATTTTGGCTGAATTGGTTATGAGGAAATAAAATGTGTCACAGGCTACAGAGACAGTCAAAGGTAAAAGGAAAACAACACACTACCAACAAACACCCTTGCCTGGCATGAAAGGGATAATTTCACGTGCTTTTATTGGAAAGAATGGTGGATAAGTTGGCTTTGGGCTAATAAAATACAGTGGAAAGTTGTGATAGGTCTTAGGAGTAAAAAGTCTCTGAAGAGCTGTCCTAAGCACAGGAATACTGAGGGATGAACTTCTCATGTGGAAATAGTAGCTTTTCCTTTGACCCCCAAATAATTTTTAGCAATTTTAACCTTTATGCGAAACAGAACTTAGGTTATTTGTTTTTACTGTCTTCTTGTGAAGTGGCATTGCTCACGTTTCCTTATGTATCAGTGCCATCACCTAAAGAACATGCAAAAATCCTTTCTGAAAGATTCAGTCCTTTCATGCATGACTGAAGAATTGGTTTGAGAAGTACAGCAAGGTCTTATGGCTCTGAGTTCCACGCCAGCCATCTACAAATACTTGTGTCCAAGGAAATGATAGGCAGCATTAAAGAGAAAACGAAAAAAAATTGTGTAAAACTTATGCAGTCCAGGTTTTCAATGTGAGCATTAATGTGCCCATCATTCTTCAGAATTGAGCCACTTCTCAAGAAAGTTCAAAAATAAAATACAGTAAGCAAAATGAAATATTTCCAGTCATGAAATATTTCCACTGCACCTTGCAACCAGGGAATCCACTGGATGAAAAATGTATTTCCAGGAGTAAAATAAAATAATATGACAATGTGAGAAAATGATTGTTGTAAAGTGTTTACTCCTATCCCTGAGCATGTAGGCTCCTGCTGTCCTTGGCAGGGATAAATTTGACAACCACTCTAACAAAAGGTGTATCATATCCACTAGTGTGAAGAAACTGTCTTCACTACACACAGCCAAAATGTCTGCTGATGCTGATTTTTTCAGCTAATTCTGTGTTCTCCAATTGACACACAACTTCTTTATTTCTGGAACTATTAGCATCCTCTCTACAGCTTCAAGGCTATTTCTTGAAATTGTCCTTTTTATAGTATTAGTCTAGGAAGACTGGCATGAAATAAAACCCTGACAAGAAATCAAAGAGTAAGTTATTTTCTAAAGGAGTTTCCCTGGAGAATCAGGTCAAAAGCCTACTTCCAGCCTTGAACACTTGGAAGACATGAAAGCAAGCTTTGTTTTAGAAGCTCAGATGTCTACACACAAAGATGATAATTGTTTTCTCTTTTTTTCTGTTTACTGCTTTTGAAGAAATTCAGTTTGAGACCTGGGATGCATCAAAGGAAAATGTGTATTTGGATGGGCTTTGTTTGATGGCAGGAGCTTTCCTTGTTAAGTCATCAAAACATCCTGGAGTGAGAAGGTAGCAGAAGCTCTTCTGGAAAAAGAGTGCCAAGCATCACTGAGGACAATCACTGGCACAGAAACTCGACAGCTTTTATGTTCTCTCTTTTTATGTGCACACAGTTAGGGAGCTGGATGTCACATGTGTGAGGAGCCAAGGTGTCTGATCCAAAACTCATCAAGTCAATATAAACATGCCCTTTGACTTCAGATGATCTTGGGACAGGCCCTAAAGGATTTTAAGTCAGAGCTTTTCCAGCATCATCTGGATAATCTTCCACGTGGGGGTGGTGTCAAAAGCAGACTCTGTGTATTGGTTGTGACTTTGATCAGTGAGGGATGGCTTTTCTTGCATTCTTTATTGCAGTGCAAAAACCTTTATGGGAATACTACCATGTACTCACCAAAGGAAATTCTTATTGCAACAGTCTAGAAGAGTGATAATGTGTTTCTATGTTACAACTGACTCATGGGTTTTGTTCCATTACAACCTATGGATATTGCCTATGGAATAAACACAGATATGCTGCCTAAGATTTCACTGCCAATACACAGAAGGATTGGGCTATTCTTCTGATTCTCTTTAGTCTTATGTGCCTTGTGCATTAAAACAAACAAACAAACAAACAAACAAACCAACCCCCCCAGCTGAATAACCCAAACCACCAACTCACAGTTGCACCAGGACATTTCTTTTTGTTGCATTTAAACCTAAGCTAGATCAGTTTGTACCAGTCCATTTTAGGGACATGTAAGGAAAAGCTGCAGCCCATGGCTTGGACAGGAGCATTCCCTGCTGGGTTAAGAACTGCCTGGATGGCCAGGGGATCAGAGAGTGATGGTGAATGGTGCAGCATCCAGCTGGGGA
>VRYO01001589.1:23299042-23394705 GCA_009812075.1 Sialia sialis | reverse complement strand
GTGTCCTGTGAGATGGTGCAGGCAGAAGGCCCAGGCTGGAGGTGTGCCTTCCCCGTGAAGCCTTCATAGGCATGGTGTCACAGAGCCTGGATTTCCACTCAACATTCTTATTTTTATTTTCTGATTTTGTTTTTGCTTTGGAGAGATAATCTCCACTATCACATTAATTCCTGTTCAACGCTTTTTAATGCATGTATTATTTATCTTCGGAAGATCCTTTATGCTCTTGTGTGAATTCCAATTGTTATGGCTCATTTTAATCTCCTTTAAGGCCCTTGGCCACTTTTTCTCTTGGAGTATGGCTGGTTCCACTTAAAAGAAGCTTTGTTATGCAGATACATGAAGCTTCTGTGCCCCACCTTTGAACTTATGAATAAACAGCACCAATCCATCTGATGTATTTTATACTGTCAAATACAAAAGAGATGACAGAGCCTGAAGCATGGGCAAAGTCATGCTTAACTCCAGCATGTACAAAAAACAAAATAATTTAATTTGGGATAGGTGTCAAGCAATTTAATTTTCAATTTATTTTCCTTTTGTCTGTTTTGGATGCTGATCTGTACTGGTGGTGACGTATATAAATTTATCATGTGGCTATGTATTTGGCCCAGAAAAATCTTCATCAGAGGCATATTATGAATAACAAAATTTTATAGCAAAGGAAGATTCTTCTCAAACTCAAGTCAGTCTCAGAGGACTTGATCTCAAGACTGCTTCTGACGAATACTGATGTCTGAACATTAGATATTCAAGCAAATGGCAGTGTTTGACAATACCAGTAGTAATTCCAAGTGTTTTCTCTTGTGTAATTTCTTTTTTCACAGTTTATCATATCAAAACATTTTGAAGAGAGAAAATAGCCATGACTCTTCCATTTAACCAAACCCTTGTCTTCTCTCATTTATTTGTTGCCTCTAATCATGGCACAATAAAGTCAAGTATTTGGGTAAAGGCCCTTCCTTTTGTTGCATGTAACATCATTAAGGCACTGTGTGATTTGGATTTTCATGTCTGAATAGAAATAATTTAAAAATATGACTGACACTTCTTTTTTTCTTTTTTTTTGTCTGGGAAAGTTTTTGGGATAAATTCTCCCTTGCTCTGTGTGCAGAGAGAAAAATTGAATTGGGTAAAGGGCTCAAATGCAGTCTAGCAAGCTGTATCCTAACTTCCATTTAGCTCAAATCCCCCAACTAGACCAGGCTGCTCAAAGTTCCATCCAACCTGTTCCCAAATGCTCCCAGGGGCATCCCAGGGATGGGGCATTCACAGCTTCTCTGGACACTGCCCTAAGGACAGTGGTGCACCAGAATAAGCAGGGTTGTATTTACTCAGGTTTTACAAGTCACATGATTTGAAACAGATATTTTTTGCAGCCATGTGCCTGCCTATGCATGAGGAACCAGTCAGAATGCAGATGTAATGCTGTGAAACATCTACTCCTTATCTAAACATGCACAAGTTTGGAGCCTAAATTTATGCTCTCCAAATTGACATCTAAAATATTTTCACAGGCGCCCCAAACCAGAAAACTGAATACACACACTGAATATACATACTCTGTTCCCCAGCAGAGGTCAAATTTAATTCAGTGTGATCTTTGACCACTACAGTCACCTTGCACCAGAGCAGAACACAAAAAAAAATATCATGCCTCAAATCCCTGAGATTTCATCAGAAGGAAAAAGATCACAGCACTACTGAGAGCAACTACTGAGAGCAACTTAAGTGCCAAAGTCAGATAGAAAAGATCGCTCTTTGGGAGCCTTCAAAGCAACTGCTTCTCCCCAGTGGCTTTATAAGGAATTTATGCACTTACTTTACAGGGACATCTTCACCAGAACATAAAATTTAGGTGCAAATTAGGCATCTACATTCCTTCATGTGATGTGTCGTTACTGGCTTGGCATAGAGATTTGCAAGAGATTGAATAAAACAGCCTGAAGGATGTACAAAATGCGTGCATATGAAACCACACAGATAATGAATGTTACAGCTATATGCACAGACTCCTAAGACAAAACTGACTGCAGCACAAATGCTCACAGCAGCCAGAAATAGAACACTGAGCTTTGGAGTCAGGCTGGACATATCTCTGCATCCTGCGCAGGGGGGTGGGGGACACCAAAGCCCCTCACAACACTATCTGGTATTTGTTAAATCCAGATAAAAGAAAGGGTTTGAAGTTTGGGATTCTGCCCTTCTCCCTCATGCTCAACCCCAATACTGCTGATTTTATAAGATATTCAAAGACAGATACTGGAGAATGAAGGGAGAAACTTGCCCCAAGGCTACTGAAATGTTCTTGGTAATAGTTTAAAAATGTGAAGCATTTAAAGTGTCTGATGTTCCTTTTGATATTCTCCAGGCAATTTCCTAAATCAGCTTCAAATTTTAGTCATTTTCGGCTTTAAAACAAGCAGCGACACAAATGATTAAAAGAAACAACAACAAAAAATTAACACACACCCAGATGGTAACTATTATCTGAGCCAGAAAATAGAGACAAATACATCCACTTAGGGCAAACTAACATATTGTATTATATCACTATGATGTACTGTAATGGGATATGATTTACATTAAAACTTGTGAATTAGAGATTTAACTTATGGCCTTTCTCCACAAATTACAACAACAAACAAGAGCAGGAAAATCAGCTCTAATAACAGCATGCACCCCATCACAATTTGATGGATTATTTCTAGACCAAAGCCATGGATGAAATATTCAAAAGTGCAATTTTGTAACAGCATTCCAGAAATGTGATTTAAGTGAAAATCCTGATTCCCTGCAGTCAATAAAGGCTTTATGGCAATCTTCCCAAGAATTGGGGTGTTTTATATGAGAATTCAACTACAAAACACTCCAGAAGAGTTAGGCAGATGGTGTGACCATGGCTTATAATGTTAAATGTAAAGGTCTCAGTTGCGCTCCCTCCATCTGTTTGCTCATCCACCTCTTGTCTTCTATCATAACCTCATAAGATATTGATTTTAGGGACCATCTTTTAGTTCAGCGTGCTGAAACCCCCAGCACAAAAGGAGACAGTGCTTGCTTCTCTTTGTTAATGCAACTGAGCTAAACAGATAAACAACTTGACGGGATGAGTTTGCCAGATTTATTCTCTGTAGCAAATTGTACTTCTAATTGCATAAGGTTCTCTTCCCTGTGTGCTGTCATCTGGTTTGTGATGGGGTGCACCTCTTCAGCACTGCAAAATCCCTCTCTGAGACAGCTGCATTTTGTGATGGATACTACACAAACATACACATAAGCACAACACGTTTCAGTTCCCTAATTTATGTAACTGCTTCCTACAAAGATCCTAGGACTGAAAGTTACTTTGAGACAGAGAATGACATGGTAAGTGGATTCCAATGATTTGAGTTTTTTCCTCCCTAAGTGACTTGCCAGAGCCAAGCTCATCTGTATGCACCAATATTCTCTAAATAATAAAAAAAGGGGATAATGTTTCTCTCCTGACGGATGTGCACTCAACTTTATCCACACTGTGCTTTAGCAGCTCTGCAAGAATGCAAAACAGCAATCTAATATCCTGCTTAAATTTGCTAGAAACAGCCACTGAGATCATGGAAGGCAACTTCTCCCTGCTGAACGTGTGCCTCCCTGAAAACGTGAGACTGGGAGGGGAATGATGAGTACTCACCTCAGTTAAAACAGCTCTATTCCTTCCTGACCTGGTGCAAACACGGGGGAAAAAAACCAAAGAAGATACCTGGGTGATAATTGGGAAGTAATTACAACTGCAGAGCCTCCGGCAGTTCTTGAACCAAAGTTACTCCAGGTCCCTGGGTAGCAGTGTGATGCTGGATCCTCAGCCCCATGGTGAGCCACAGATTTCATTTATCCTGCTGCACCTCCCCTGTTTTTGTTACAAGCTGCTGTGACTAAGGCTTGGATGGTACCACAACCACAGCCCAGACTGACCTTTGCTTACTGACTGCCGAAACATGAATGATGTATTTCCAAATGTTAGCCCCACAAAATAAGAAAAATAAATTTAAAAAGAAAATACAAAGGAAAAAGGAAAAAATAAATTATATAGTTGCTTATTGGGAGAGATTCTCCCATCAGTAAGTCATTCCTGAACTGAAGATGGTAAGAAGAAAAAGGTGCTCAGAAAAGGGTGAACAAAATCCCATTTGGGATGGGTGTATCAGATATCCAGGCTGATGGGACTGCTCTGCTGGGGGAAACAGATGAGATAGCTTTCATTTCTCTGAAATTTGTGCTCACCGCCAAAGAAAAATAAGGGGAACAACAATGAAAGAGAGATAACAGTATTATGAGAACTATGCCAGGAATGAAATGACAGAGGAAAAAGTAACTGGAAACAGAACACGTCAAGGAGAGGTGGCAGATCATGTCATTGTGGTTTATTCTGTGGCAAAAGAGAGATCAAGTTTTGCAATGCTCAGGGTCAGGCAGTAATGAGGTAGGAAGCAAAGCCACAGAAGTGACTCACAAGCAGGAGGTTACACTCTCCTGTGAAAACTGGAACTTCTCACAAATTTTGTAGTGCCAAATCCATTTTTAGCAATTACCCTGCAGACTAATTTTTCCCTCATTTGCAACTGCCTAATATGCTTTTAGTAACTGTAGCTATCCACAAGTTAAAATAGAGAAGGCAGAGATTTTTATTGCTACCATTTTTAGAGTTTTGTCCTTTTTGGATGGAATGAATCATAATGTTTACTACGGTCTTTCATTTTAGTCCCCTGTCTTATACTCCAGCTGGAAGTGGGTAGGATAACCAGCACTCTTGCCCAGTTAGCTCACAGTTGGTGTTAAGAGAGGACATAACACCTGAAATAAGATGGAAAACATATGTAGGAAGGCAGAGAGACATGCCATGGGGATTGCTCCTTTGCTGGTATGCTCAGAGGGACAAACAGAGTGATGGAGACCCAGCAGCTCTGCTGCTGTGGCTCCGGCCAACTCCAGTCTGAGTGTGGACACTGCCAACCTCCCCCAAGGCATCAACCTTACCCCAGCCAAAAGAAATTAAAAAGACAAAACTCATGTAACATTTGGCTCTCACCCAGTTTCAACGGCAAGCTTGTGCCTTCCCCCCACAAAGCAGGAAAGATGGATCAGGAGAGCAAGGAGTGTGTGTTGTGACAAAGCTTTGTCACAGAGCTCAACTGCCAGAAGAAGCATGAGTGCCAAAGAGTTAAAGAGAAGCAAAATGAAAGCAAAAAGATATGAAAGAGTAATGGCAACAAGATTTAAAAATATCTCGTGCAACTGAGAGGAGCGAGCAGGATTTAATGCATGCTCCCCTTGTTGGTGCTGTATAAATGTCTTGTTCTGTTCCATTCTGGTGCTATTCCAGGGTCAAGTATATTCACTGTCCTTTATAATCAAGCTGTCAATATACAGTCTTGATGCTATACATTGATTTTATGCCACAAGAAAGAGGAAGTTATCCCTTTGTGTTCAGCACTGTCACAGTGACTTAATATTTCTTAGCCTATAGTATTCAGTATCACCACCAGGGTACCTGCCTGGCCCCACACATTTTACCTGCATTTTCTATGCATGCATGTTCTTCACAAATGTGTTGATGATGTGATGTAGCAATTTATTTAGAAGCAATAGGAAATTTGTGAGGTTCCAGTTTGTAACAATAAATGTTACACAAACTTCTGTGAACTATTGGGGAAGGGGAAAGAAAATGCCCCTGTAATCCTCTTAAGGAAGATACAAAAATGTAGAATTTAAATTTTAAAAAAATGTGCACAGAATAAATGAGAATAACAATAATATTTAGCACTTACATGGTTCTGTCTCTTTTAATTACTCCAAAACTTCCCAGAAGAGATCAGACTGAGCCTCAGAGAGGCTACATAAAGTGTTGTGTGACTTGCCAAACCCAGCTTTAAAACACATCTAAGAAAATTTGCACTTTCAGTCCCATTTCTTAGTATTAAGCAGGTTGTTTTCTTGCCAATTTCCCCAAGTCTTCTTAGCAATGAGCAGGGATGATACAAAAGCTCTTCCATCCGAGCTCCCAGCTCCCTGAACTGCAAATGAAAGCCTGTGATGCTTTTTCTATTTAAATGTTAGAAAAAGCAGATGCTGCCAAAGCGATTCTACATGCACAAAAATTCTATCATAATCGTCAGGTGTATTTTATGTCCAGACAGTATTTGTCGAGAAGTAGGTTACAAGTTAAGGAAGATGAATTCAGCAGGAATGGAGGTGCAGGCTGAGCTTGCACAGTGCCAACGCTCTCCCATTACAGCTTGATATTGATGGCAGCCCAACCTGCCAGGTGTTATCTGAAAATGGAACAAGCAGAAGCTGGAAGGAGCCTCCAAGGTGGTACCCACAAACACAGCCTGACCCTGGTGTACACACCTCTTTACTGTAAAATCATACAATGATTTGGGTCCAACACTCCTGCCATGGGCAGGGACACCTTCCACTAGTCCAGGATGGTCAAAGACTCATGCAGCCTAGACTTAAACATCTACAGGGATGGGAAGTCCAAACCTCCCTGGGAAGCCTATGGCATTCCCTCACGATCCTTAAAGTGCTTCTGCCTTAATCTAATCCCAACCTGCCTTCCTCCAGTTGAAAGCTATTTGCCAATATCCTGTCACCACAAGTTTTTAAAGATCTCCTGAGAAAACAATTCAAAGCCTTGCCAAGGAGCTGAATTCAGTGCTTAGCTGTAATTGTCACCAGAATTTCCTACCAGCTGACTTAAAACTTTAATTTCAGGTATTGCTTCCCAGTGAACTTCCCTTTTATATTCGTGCATTTTGGTGGTTCTTTTTTTCCCTTCCCACTTCCACATCTACATACAGAATTTCCTTGCACTGATAAACCAAACAAACAGAAGTCACTTCAGTATTCTCCAAGCCTTTGTCTCCTCCCCATGAGGTGAGCATTCACATGTGACTGCCTGTGACACAAGCAGGGGAACGGCTTGGCATGGGCTGCCCTCTCAGCTCGACCACTCTCTCTTGGTTTACTTGAGAAGATGTTACATGTGACTGTATGAGAGATCTTATTGAAATCCCAACAAACTACCTTCACCATTTCCTTCTCACCTGCCCCAGGATGCCAAATACCCTGCTACATGCAACCAGAATTAGTTGATCTTTTACTTTGTCAATAAGCCCCAGTGAAGTATTTTTTAATTACTCACAGTGAAAGGTTTCTTACTAAACAACCTATTAGGTCTCCTTCCTTTTTTTTTTTTTTTTTTTTTTGCTAACCTGAAAGGTTTCAAGTTGCCAACACCAAATCCTTAGGCTGACTCACATCTTCTTCCAACAAGATCCTGTACGTCTCTGGATATTTGTCATAGGTGGTTCCCAGTCCCAAAATAGACAGGGAAACTCTTTCACAAGATTCACAGAAGAGTAAGATCCATCTGCCTGAATAAAGTCCAGCTGAATTGTTTCCAGCGATTACAAGTTATTTCAGAAACATTTAGTGGCCAGTCTCACTTGGCTTGCAGTTAAATTTTGAAACAGGGATAGCTCAGATGATGGATTTTTAGCATTTTCATGAGAACCACCACAAAAAATAAAAGTTGGGAATACATGTGCATATGTTTCATAAAATAGGATCTCGCACTGGTAGCCTGGGATAAGTGACTTCTTGAACTCCCAACTATTGACATGCAAGATGAGCTGCTTCTCACTGGGGCTGTTCTGTTCAGAGCAGGAAGATGTTGGACCCCAGGTGCCAAGTGACCCATCCCATCCCCTCTCATCACATTTCTCCTGCCCTTTTTTGGCCCAAGCTGAAATTTCCATCACCTTTAGATTAGACATCACTGACTGCAAGAGATGCATGCTGAGTGGCACATTAAAACTACTTTTTAATGTCTCACTATTAAACTTGCTTTCAATATCAAACAAAACATTAAAGATCCATTATTTCTCCATACCAGCTAAAGACTTTTTAATGCGATTAATTACAAGAGAAGAAGAACGTATTTTTCAGAAGATCAGTTTAACAATACATCTAATGTTTAGTACCTTTAAATATCATCTATTAGATCTGATGCTATTTGAAAAATGCCTGTGAATATTTATAGTATTTCAAGGGTGTGAGACTAAACACACCCTAAACCTGCCTGAAATAAACCTGCCTATTTTTTTTTGTTTGTTTGTTTTTTTGTTTTACATGCCTAATAGAGCTCTACAGCTTTCATGAGTCTTTAAGAGTGGGAAATTAATTGATTTTGCAGACACACATAAATAAAATGTCTACCATGATCTATACATAAAATCTGAGATAAAGGAGAAGTCATCAGCATTAACTGCTCACAGAAAAAAGACTGTTTTAAAATGGCTTTGTAGGGCAATGGCTCTGTCACAAGGGTGACAGCCTTCCTGCATAAATGACCAAATAGCAGTTGAGGGGCTGTGAAAAAAGAAATTTATGCAAAGAGTAAAATTTAGAAACACTATATGCAAGCAGCAAAGAAAGAGTATTTATGAATTTTTTTTTTTAGTCTCATTTTAGGCAGGGAGAAAAGAGACCAAGGAGACCATGCACAGGGGAAATGATGTTTCACTTGCTCACTGGATCTCCTTGAGGATACTACAGAGTTGTCTGAAAAAGAACAGCAGAGCTCACCTATTTGGATTTCTAACCTCCCCTCATCTTTCTTTCTTGCTAAAGGTTAACGACTAAATGAAAAGGAAAATTGACATACTTCTATAAAAGCCTAAGGTCAAACATAAAGGGCAGTCTCAAGTGAACCACAGAATCACAGAATGTTTTGGGCTGGAAAGCAGAGACCTTCAAGACCATCTCATTCCAGTCTCTCTGCCATGAGCAGGGACATGTCCCACTATGCCAGGCTGCCACATCCAATCTGGCCTTAGAAACTTCCAGGAATGGGGCAGCCACAGCTTCTCTGGGCAGCCTGTTCAAGTGTCTCATCACCCTCAAAGGGAAGAATTTCTTTCCAATATCCTATCTAAACCTATTTAGCTTAAGGCCATTCTCCCTTGTCCTACCAATACATCCCTGTAAAAAGTCCCTCTCCAGATTTCCTTTAGGTACCTTCAGGTGCTGAAGATGCTCTTGGAGTCTTTTTCTCTCTAGGCTGAACAAACCTATCTCTCTCAGCCTGTCTCCACAGCAGAGGTGCTCCAGCCCTTGGAACATCTTTGTGACCTCCTCTGGATTCACTCCAACATATTTCACATCCATTCTCCACTCAGCCTAAATCTCTGCTTAGCTGACTTCCCTGATGTATGTGCAAGATATTTTTCCAGCCAGAAAAAGCTGTTGCAGAAGAGCAAAAGCACCGAGACTTTTTACTGCTATTTTTATTATTAGAACAATCTGTATCTGCATGAAGAGTTCTAACTTTGCCAGAGATGATAAATGAGAGAAAAGGAAATTATTAATGCTTAAGGACTAGGATAAATCAAACATCTGAGCACAGGGAACTTTATGCAAAGCAGCAGAGGACTCTGCTACAGTTCCTGGGAAAAAAGATATAAGGAAAGTAGCTTGCTTCCTGCCTGCCCAACTAATGGCAAATGTGGCCAACCTGTTCTCATCAAGATACAGAGCTGAAATGCAAGTTGTATGAGGAAGATGAATGGCGATGGTTAAATGCAGTAGGAAGATGGAGAGCTCAAGTTTGGATTCATCTATACAATCAACTGGGCACCTGTCCTGGAACATGAAAGAACAGCACAGCTCTTTGTGGGGGCTTGGCTCCAGATCTTGTGACACAGCCAGATGCTCCCTGGTACCAAACCTGAGGTATGGAAATGTATTTCTTTGCACATGCAGCTGCCTTTCCTACTTACTTCAGGAAAAAAAATCCCCTCACATTCAGGACACTTTTAACAGATCTTTGACATGAGCCAGTGGGGGAAAAAAACCCCACCAGCCAAACATGTCTCCTCACAGCTTCACAGTTTCACAGCTGAGGTTTTCAAGTAAAATTAAAAAGAGCCATGGGAACGGTCATTCTTTCTTCCCCTTTCCAAATCCCACAGTACTGCAAAACTTTTAATCAAATAACAAGAACTGGCAAACTTGAAGATATTTACAACATTATGAATTATGCTGTGCCTCAGAGACTTGAATATCTGGGAGAGACATGTATTCCACAGCCTAAGGATGTGGAGGTGACCTTACTTTCAGAGAAAGGACAATGCCACAGTTGATCGGTCCTTACATTAAAATCTAGTCCAGAAAATATATTTTTCTAATGTCCACCTGATTCTGAGAAAAAATCTATCAGTCTGCCAAAGCATGGGCTTCAGGATTATTAAAGTGCCAACTACAATTTATGCCCAAGATGCTTTGCTGGCCTTCTCTCGTGTCATATACTGCCAAAGCTCTCTGCCACCTGTCCTTTGGGGCCTCCCAGGTTATTCTGACTGAGGTCAGGTCCTCTCACACCAAGGACTCTGACTCCAGGGCCCTGTCCCTGACCATGTTTCCCAGCTTCTCGCTGCTTTCTTCTCCAAAAATTCAGCATAACATCAAGCCAGGTGGGCTATTCCAGCCTATTTTAATTTTCTTTCTTCTTTAATGCCCGACTGCTCTGTTCTGGGGAGTTGCAAGAACATCTGCTACAAGAGCAGACTTGTATTAATTTCTGCTTACTGCTGTATGATGCCACGTATATGTACAGCATGTTTTATGTATTAATTTCTGCTTACTGCTGTATGATGCCACGTATATGTACAGCATGTTTTATGGGTTTGGTGCACAGCAGAGCTGATGTGAAATGGGAGAGATTAAAGGAAAACAACTTCAAGATAGTCCTCTTGAGAAGTGAGAAACAGGCTCAAGCCTTGCTGTACCTCAACTCTGAGAAAGATCCAAATCACAACCTCCACTTCCCAGGCTGTCCGAACACCCACGTGGCTACAATTCACTTTGTGGGGTCTTTGGATGGAAACATCTGCACTTTTCATCAGCAGAGAGACCATGAAGGTGTGAGTGATGTCATGGCAGGGATGTCCCCCTTGCTGAGCCCCCAAACCAGGGCAGGAGGAGGAGCAGAGTGGGTGTGCAGGGCTGGCTGCTCCCAGGGGGATGGATCCAGGCAGGAAAGGGATGGCAACCCTGGTCAGTGCCACCCTGGTGCAGAACTGAACTGCTGAGTTACCAGGTGAAAGGGCAGCCATGCACTTCTCCCCCTCTGAGAAGTCTTTCTCTCCCCCACTTTTCTTCAAAGGACTAAGTCTTTTCTTGAGTGCATTGGACTCCTTTGTTTGACAATAAAACCTCACTCTTCTTGAACTTTCTTTTTCTTCTTCATTTTGCAGCTCTTGTGCTGATCAGAAAGAACAGACCCAGTGCTTTTTAGCATTTAACTGGTGTTGGTGATGATATTTTTCAATTTGGCAGTCTACCAGATGGATCAATTATTTGCCAAGCCCTAATTTTACAGCCATCCACTGTACAAACTGCAGGTCAGGACAGTAAGGGTTTGTTTTGCAATCAGCTTCTGGGCAAGAGCAGGATTCCTCAATATTACAATACTCTGGTGGCTCTTGAGCAGAGAAGCAGCTGTGATGTGCAGACACACTCATGAGCACAAACAAACCCAAAACTCTCAGGTGGTTGTGTTGGTTGGTCACCTCACAGATTAGTTGCTGTTATAAGTAGGCAATGTCCCTTGGAGACAGCAATTTTTCATGTACTTAAATATCCTGCTTGTTCAAGAACAGCAGGGACAACAGGCAGAAAAGCAGGATGGTGAAATAGGCCTGTGGGCCCCTCTAGCAACACAGAGCTGCTACTGTAAATTTACAACATCCCTTCTTTCAAGCCCCCTAAGAGCCCTGTTTGCTTCTACACACAGCTGCCCTGAAAATGCCAAGACTTGCATCAAAACCAGCAGACTCATGGACAGGGCAGGGCTGTCTGGTTCCACTGCAGCTCATGTTCTTCTGGTACTGCCTCAATGATTTCCACAACACCGCTCATTTAATTGCAACAGCTACCTAAAATACTTCGTTTTGCTTTATTTTATTTTCCCCTAGGGCAAAAAACCCCAGGATGCTTCATGCAATTGAGCCAGTGGAAAAGAAACAGCAGGGATCCAGGTGGGAGGGGAGGAGGAAGCAGACAGGAGGTGACCAAAGTTCCACCTTGCTGCTCAGTGCTGGGGTTTGGGCATGTCAGAGGTGAGCATGGCAAGAAGGATGGCAGGAAAACAGCCACATGCTGCTCACTCAGTTTAGCCCTGCCTGGCCCAGCTCTGTGTCAGAGAACAAGTCCTTCCCTTCCTTCTGGGGATGGTGTAAGATCCCCACATCCATGGTGGGTTCAGCTCACGTGAATTGCATCAGCTCTCTTTCTGCTCCTCACTTCACCCTCCATCTCACCCAGTCTCCAGGCTTTGAAAAATAAAGTGGCATTAGAGACCACAGTGCCTTCTTCATCAGAAGAAATTCCAGCCTTTCCACAAAGATTCTCCACAGGGAATCTGTAGCTGATTTTTAGCCTCATTTTGTGCAAGGTGAGGTCTCACACACTGAAGAATGCAATTGCAAAAGCTTAATGGAAGCCCAGCAAAAACTTAATTTAAAATGCAGGGAAGAATGCAAGGAGAGACAGTCCTCAATTGTGAAAAGTTTGGGGTTATTTTGCAATTTTACTATAGGATGCAGCAGACAAATCTGGTGCTATTATTTATTGAGAAGTGTCCCATGTGCACAGTAGGGCTTTGCAAACAAATGAGACAGTGTCTGCTCCAAGCCGAGACACAAACAGTTTGACATCTGAATACACCAGAGACAAGCTCTCTGTGAAGTGGTGTGGATATTTTCAGAGATCATTGCTGGAAGCCTTAAGGGAAACGGGGTGTTTGCAGGCAGAAGACGTTTTGTAGAGAGAGGCATTTCTTACTGAATACATAATGCAAAGGAGTTTAAACAGTAAACAGGATACAAAATGGGCAGGTGGCAGACAGATTTAGGGAAAAAAATAAAAAATACTAGCATGAAATTGTTAACAGAAGGAAGTTAGAAAGAAACTACTTAAAGGACATATGAACAGAGGGCATAATTGAAAGAGACATTGGAGAAGTCAGCATGACATGAGTGAAGTGGTGGCTGACACTGACCATGGAGTTCAGTTCAGGTCTGATATCACCCATGAGCCGAGTGTGCCATGGGTGACTCTACCCCAGAACTGCATGGAGATGGGCTGGCAGGCTTTCCTGTTTGTGAAACTGTGAGTGCTATGGACAGGGTACTACACAGGAACAGGGAGCCCTGTCCAGCCTAGCAACCCTCTGGAGACCAGGACTGCATCAACAGCATCTGTATTTAGAAAAGGTGCACGTGGAGGATCACTTGTGAGCCCTCCATCACCCCCTGGCCCACGATATGCCCAGCTATGAAGCAGTTGGCCAGTGGTCACTTAGGGGTTAAAAACTACAGCGCAACAGCCTCTCTTGAATCTGAGTTTGGCTTTTGCAAATTCCAACTGAGGAAGGCAACAGCAAAGGGATGCCATGGCAATGTTACAGGGAGATTGAGACATGAGTCGTGATCCATGCAAGGATCTGATTGTTCATGGAGTCTCCATTTCGCAGCTACCAGGTACTTGCAGAGGAAAGAAATGCTATGTGAAGTCAGGCTGTTGCTCAAGGATGCAGAGGATGAGCTGAAGACTGCCAGAAATTGCTTATCAACTCCTTGGTGCTCAAGTCAAACCACCCACTTTGTTCTGAAAGAAGCTATTTGTACAATTACTTCTTTCTAGCAAACTCTTTGCCGACCCACTGAAAAGTAAATCCCAGAGCTAGCTGAATTTTCCAGGCCCTGATGTGGGGAAGTGGGGACAGCCCCCTGCCATCTACCACTGGGGACAGAGAACCCACGATTCACAGGGTGCACTACCAACAACCTGACCTCTTCAACCCCCAAACTGAAACTGAAGCACTGGAAAAGAACATGGAAATCTTCCTCTCCACAACGAGCTCTCTTGGAAATGGACATTTTAGCCCCCATTTGAACATGTACAGTGTATTTATTAGCCATAATGCATACAAATGCATTGTACTGGAGAAATGCAGCACAACTGGTTCATCAGGCTTTAGTGGAATGGGTGACACTGTTCAGTTTTCTCGACCTGCTCTGTCTGAGAGGTGTGCTTGGGCTCTCCCAGCTTGCCCCATCATCTCCAAGGCTCTGAAGGTTGCAGCCATGGGTATGGAGCCCCAACTTAAAGAGCTGCTTCCTTGCTATTTTTAAGCAGTCCATGAAACTAAGGGTGGAAACACACAAAATGACCTCCAGCCATCAGGCCAGGTCAGTGAATTGTGTACTACAGGCTTTGCAAAAAACTGTTCTTTAGGTTTAAAAAAATCACTTTCGATATTTCAGCAGCAAAGACTGTACATCTCAGAAGGATTTTTTGTTTATTTGGCTGGGCTCCTCCTTTTTTGGGGAGAAAAATCTTTGATGGATATAGGCAATTGTTGAATACCAATATACACTTTCAAATGCATGGTCCACTTCTGTGTCACTTCAGGGAATTGACAGGACATCTGGTATTAATGAGTATTGATGTGTGAACATGTGCACACACATAAAGGGATGGTGCAAACCTGATGGCATGAAGTTTTGAATAAATGTGCCATGAAAAATAATAAATCAATATTTAATGTGGCAATAAATTATTACACGTCTTCTATCTTGCTACATCAGGAAGACCTAAAAGGCATTACAGCTCAAGAGTGATTTTTCTCCTCTACTCCTAAATGAACCACAGGGGCCAAGCCTCCCAAATCTAGGGTTAAAATGCAGCCTAAATAAACATAATGAAATGCAAGGTAGACCATTCATGTACAAAAGGCCTGAAGCTGTCCATAGGAATAATGAACCAGGAGTCATGTGGGTGCTCAGCTCCAGCCATCCTGACTGAAGTCAATGCCAAAACTTTCTGATTTCAGCTGGGCAAATCCCCCCCCTTAGTTTTCATTGAAACAGCAAGATTTCTGTACCTACTGGGGTCATAGAGAAACAAACCAGATAAGAGGAGCTCTCCTGATATCTGCACAGTACTGCTCATCTCTCTTTTAATGGCGGCATAACTGGAAGTGGAGAAAGTTCTTCTGAGACCCAGTAGAAGTCTTTCATTCCCTCTCATTTTGGAGCTTATTCTGGGCTGTGGAAAACATGGCCAAGGATCTTGGCTGAACTAAAAACCTTCAAGTATTTTCTGAAGCTGCCCTGGCAGTGCCTTTGCAGACCTCGAAATGCCTCTGTGTATGATTTATAAATAACCCTGTCCATTACAAAAGGCGGGCGCATCACCCCGGCTGCTCTGGGAGCACGCTGACCAGCTCCTGGCCTTCCCTGTTGACCTGCCAGTTAACTTGGAGCTGCTGCCTGCCTGCAGCATCCCCTCCATGCTCTGTTTCATGCTGACAGTAGAGAAAGCTGAGAGCTTTCAGTTTTTCATTTCTACTGGGTGGGAAAAAGGATGATTTGGAAAGGCATTCACAAGCCAGGCTGTAAGCAAGGTATTCCCACAACGCTGCAGGAGCATATGCAAGTGCAAATGAGATGGTGAGGGATGTGACAAGGCATTTTTACCCAGAGCAGCTCCTTCTGAGTACACAGAAATCATTTAAAAGTGCGATTTGGAAGAGACCTTAAAAATCATCTAATTCCAACCCCCTGCTGTAGGCAGGGACACCTCACACTCGTCCAGGCTGCTCCAAGCCCCATCCAACCCAGCTCTGAACACTTCCAGGGATGGGGCATCCACACCTTCCTTCATGTGCCTGCTGCCTGGTTTTCTGCTTCTTTGAGTGAGCTGTCCCACAGCTGTGCTCACTGCTGTGCCCCTGTATTTACAGGGCAAACCCAGCAGAATGTTAAAAGCCAGTGCTGGAATAAACAGAGGAGGAGAGGACATGCTGCCTGGTTCTCAGCCTGCTCTTGGGTAATTTTAGTCCTTTCCTTGAGCACCTAGGTGTCATGACAACCTCAGACTGTGGCCACCACTGTTAGCACAAAGAATCAAGTACATAAACTACATTAGCTATAATAGTGTTATAATGTACGTAACCTCTTACTAGGGAATTGGAAATTTAAGCTGATGTTTTCTTTTACAGCAGAGGTAGAAAGCCAAGACAGCACGTTAGGTAGTGAAAGTTAGAAGGGAAAAAGAACAGGTTTTTTTTCAGACGCTTACTGCAGAGTGCCTGCAATATTGTACAATAATAAGCTGAAAATACAGACTTTATTTCCCTTTGGAATTCAAACGCTTGTACATCAACAGGGCATCTCTAATATCTAAGTAATAAGCATAGCTGCTCCATAAGGACAGTATTGAAACCCAAATTCCCTCAATACAATTTCAGATTGAGAGTGTGAGCTCAGGGAAAGAGAACTTTATTACATTTCATAAGGTTCTCTTAAGCATTTTCTGAATTTAAAGCTAACACCACAACCTCAAGTGGAAGAAAGTACTGCATTCTCCTTTAAATCTGCATTCCTTTATCTGATATGTTGGACAAAGTAAAAATGCTTTTTTTATATCTGCAGACCTTGAACATTACATTGAAGAGTTCTGAGGACAATGACTGAGCAATATATACGTATAATGCTACTATTAAGATATTCAGATTTGTTTGCTGTGCTTTGGTACATACAATGCACCAGCAAAGCTGATGAAAATTTGTATATTCTCCCTTTCTTCGTGATAGCTGATTACACCAGGCATGTCTGGGCAGAAAGCATTTGCTACAGTGCCTGAAAAACCCAGGTACAAACATTTTGTGGGACATTAGGTTATGAGATTTGTTAGTGAGCTGTACCAGTGAAATGAATATCCACACAGCAGTAATTGAGGAGTTAATGTTTTTCAGCTGTCCCCAGATGAGTGCAGTATTTCTGTATCTTTTTAAAGTTTAAGATTAAATAGGTTAGTTCAAAATAAACAAACTGCCTAATCAAACAGCAGATGCCACTTATTCTCTAAATAAATAAATACTATACCATTTCATACCACTACCTCCAATAGCACTGAAACTCTTTTATTTGTTTATGGTATCCCTGGTTCAAATGGCAGAACCTCCAGATCCCATTTAAAATGCTGAAGAGGTCACTTAGAATTGTTGACTGAACACGGATCAAACCATAAAAGCGACTTTGTAATGAAATAAATATTTACTAATCAGATTATCTACCCAGAGCAACAATCTTTGTTGGTAGGCTGCCATTTATTACGCTTTCAATCAACCCTGTGGCTTCGAATAAGCTGTGTTTTCATGTTTCCCTTAATACAGCCCTGCTTGTCATTCAGAGCTGGACAAGGCTCTGCTGTGCTCCAGGAGCAAAGGCCAACGGAGCTGCTCACTCCTCCTTCTCCCAGACTCTTCCTTCCAGCAGCTCCACAACAGGCTTTGGCAGCACCTCCAGTGTGTCCCAGCAGAGCTCAGGGCTCGTACAAAAACCCGTCCCCAAAATAACGTTAGGCTGTTTTAGAGATGCAAAGGGGAAAAAAGAACGGCTGCTGTGGAGAGCATCCTGTCACCTGTGCAAGGATGAAAGTGTTATTATCCACGGATGAAAGTGTTATTATCCACACGAGGCAGGGATGGGCTGCTAATTAGGAAAATGAGTTAGAAAAAGGCTTCACAAGGTGCATGGGTAACGATCCAGGTGCTCCTAAGTATAAAATATGCTGAGAAAAATGAGTCCTCACAGAGTTTGCAGAGATGGAGCATCAAAAACACCCAGTTGCACTGACAAAACATACACATCTGCTTTGCCAGTACAATTAAGATTTCAGCACTTATGAAACAGGGAGTGGGATAAACAATTGCACATTTTTATGATGACTGCTGTAAGAAAATACCTAATACTTAATATTGGTTCTACTTCATGGTAAATGTATTTGTCCATGACGTGGCTGCTGCCTTGAGCTGGAAGACACAAATCAGGGTACCTGAATATTTCTAAAGTCACAGACCTGCTACAAAAATACTCCCTACCAAAATAAAGCACTCCCTGCCCAGAGAACTTAACTATTTTATAGTAGCTTCACAGAAATTTCCAGCATTTCTAAATCCTTAGTCTGTGGATTTGACTCCAGCCTCATAAGCCAGCCACAGACAGATCCATCAAGGCAGGCACAAGGCTACACCATGTCCTTAACTCACCGCCACGTTTGTCAAAATCCTACAAGCTCATCAGTGTTAATCCATCCTATTGAAAGTGCCACGGTACACTGACAAAATTAGAAATACAAGTTTGTTATTTTAATGAGTCACTGACATCTGCTGCTTATTCTTAGTTTTCGGCCGCACTCCCCTGCTCTGACATCACGGCACATGTGATTTTATTCGGATACCGCTCTCAGCACTGGCTCAGTCCTTTAGATTACTTTGACAGCATTTCTCCTCATTCATTATTTAACAATAACTTTTGCCTACCAAGCACATTTCAACACAACTAACTAAACTAAAAGCATGTCCTAATCCTTAATGAAGCCCAAATGCTTCTCCTGGGAGGCAGGTAAGTATCATCATCATTTTCTGGATGGGAAAGCAGATATTAAGTAATTTGCCAAGGTCATGCAGCCTGTCTGTGCCACAGGTTGGGAATTAAGTGTTCTCAGGAACTGTGACTATCTGTCCCCAGATGTAAGTAACAACTTTAACCAGCTCAGGCTACTTCAGACCCAGAGCAAGTGCACAAAGGAAGAGGTTCTGCATCAGGGTCACCTCATCACCAGAAGGCTGTGAGCCTCTGCAGTTGGCCAGTGACAACTTTCATTATCAGATCATTCTGAAACAAAGCAGTCAGTGCCCTACTCAAGAGCCTGAAGGTCTTGAGATATTAATGGTGTTTTTGTTGGTTTTTTTTAATTCCTTCATTTCTCAGTCTCTTTTCAACTCCATGTTTTTAACAATGATGTTATTTAACACATGCCAGTATGAATAAGTTTATTCTTTATTCTGAGCTGCTCCTATAAAAGGAGCTTGTGTTACATGGACTGCCTATAACTCATTAAGCCAAATTCCCTTCCATCTGGAGGCTTATACAGTTGTTGAAAAGCTGTCACTATAACCTATTGTCACTGCAACTTTTTATGAACCAACCTACATTTTTATGTCAAAATTTATCTCAACAACTTTGCTGTACTTACTTTCACTTATTTCTATATCATCAGCCTTTAGGTAATGCTGCATTCAAGATGCTGGGATTAACTGCTGTCTCTGGCTGTGTTCATACTGAAAATAAATGCAGTTTTGGATTTCAACAAGAGCTACACAGAAGCAGAGGGAGCTTCATGTGCACATCCCAGTGGATGCACAAACCGATGGCACTTTCTGATTTCACCCAGTACCCAATGAAACAATCACAAATAAATGGAAGCATCCATGTCAGAAAGTAAAAAATTCTATAAAAATGCAATTTTTCTTAATGAGAAGAAAAATAAATTTGGCTGTCCTCATTTCATTTTACAAGAAAAAAATTACATAAGCATGAAAATTCCAAATATTGATTTCTTGAAGAGCTGTCTCTGTATGTTTGTTCTTTAGTACATTTTAAAGATGATTGGTGAAGATACATTCAGACAGATGAGGGATTACAGCAAATCCCGTGTGATGGACATCTCTAGGTTGTGGCTGCTCCACCCCTGAAAGTGTTCATGGCCAGGTTGGATGGGGCTCCGAGCAACCTGGTCCACTGGAAGGTGTCCAGTGAACTGTGATCCCTTAATGACCCTTCCAACCCAAACCATTCCATGATTCTACAGCCATGTGATATTCCAGTGGGCAGATACACAGAACAATGCAGAGAGGTAACAAGCCCAAAGACCAACACCATTTACCTCAAGCTACAGTTTATAGAGAGACCTGCTTTCCTCCTGTCATCACACGCGCTGCCAGACCCACCTGAGACCTAAGGGGAGATTAGAAATTCAGCATGCAAGGAACCAAAACATCCTCAAGTTCTGGCCAACTTGGGAAAGAGCTCCTCTGACTGAAACTCCAGCAGCTAGGAAATAGCCCCAGTCCTAAAATTCTGCAATCAAGTCCTTTACACCCCTTTTTCCTGATTTTTCATAATGGCTTTAAAACAGACTATGGCACTGCCCGTACTAGAGGCTTGTACTGGCATAAGCTGTACTGATATGACCAGGACTAATTCTGTAGTGAAGAGAAAGCCAGAATGTTCATATAAAAATTAGAAACAACACAGAAACAAGAGCTGATGGGTAGCAAAACAGGTTTTGGCACGCCTCTCCATCACTAGATCAGCCAAGGGTGTAGCGGTGTTTGTAATATGGCTTCCTCCCAGTATCACTTTGTTTACTAATAAAATAAAATCACAACCTGAACTGGCATGTAAGTCTTGACTAAGCCCTTGAATTAAAATACAGTACAAAATGGGGTGAAGCATCAGCCTTTTCTAAAAGCTCAGTGTTGTCCAACTAAAATAGTTAATAGGCAGGACTGGAAAAGGAAGTGTCAGTTTTGGAAACGACAAAGATCAACACGTCTCCAATATGGTATATCTGGCAAACTGCTGTGCAGTAAAATTAAGCATGACACATAACTGCTGAAGCAGTCTCGGGCCAAAACTCACGATTCTTACTCATTTCGCACTAAAACAAAACTCTGTAATTGAAATGACGGCAAGAAGCTGAGCTGCCTGGGAACAGTAGGGCTTGGCTCACGTAGTATATATATGTGTATGTTCTGTTGGTAGCTCGGCTGCAGACCACACAAGTAATTTAAGGTTTTATTTCTTTGGTAGAAGCGTGCATGTTTGGGTGGAGAACAGAAACAGATGGAACCAAAGCGATCGCTGTCAGGTCGTATGTTCCTAAGAGTATCTGTCTGGATACAGACACAGACACCCTCCCCACGTACTGCACTTTCTTCTGGTAGCACCTGTGCTCAGGATCAAGGCAGTATCCCATAAAATCCTACACCAGCCAACAGCAGCAGTATGGCCTTGTGTCCCTGTATCTCAAAGGGAAGAACGGGACTGTTCAAATTCTCTTGACCAGCCTGGGAAAGTCTACAAGGAACACGCAAAAACCCAGCAGCTCAAATCCTGTTCAGCTAGGTTACACTGAAACTGTGGGGACTCATTTTACCAGAAATGGAAACAGAAATTCCTTAAATCTATGGATCAGGGATATCAGCCTCTCATGTGTGCCATGGTATTGGTTATGTGTTCAAAGGCCTTTCACCTTGTGCTGGCTTGGGCTTAATTGCTTTGGTTTTGGATCCACTTTAAACACAGAACCTACAGTGGTCATTTCAAGGACTGACTGAGCTACAGAATAAACAAGTGAGACTGTAATTGTACTCATGGGGGTACCAGGAGTGTGCACACATATTCGCTTTGACCTCACAATACTTCCTCTACTGGGCAAGCTCCCCTGGCTGTATTCTGGATTTTGGCAGCAGACATGCTTTGAGTCTGCTTGGTTATTCCACTGAAAGAAGTAGGATTTGGGAAGAGAAAAATACCTCAATGATCTCAAAAGTGCTTCTCCTTGTTTCTGTTCTGGGACAGCGCTTCTCTCAGTTACAGTTCTAAGGGAGTTACAATTGGCTTTTGGCTGTGTGGTAATCTAACATGTTCAAAGTGATACAAGTGATTTTTTCTTCTTCTGTCTTCATACAGAGAAATCTCTATGCAGGACACCCTGGGCAATTTTCTTACCTTCTTAACATGCTGTAGCTCACATGCTGTGGGCTCCTTTCAGGTCCATTTTTCATAACTCTGACTAACAACAAAACTGACAGGATGTCAACAGGAGGAAGAAAACAAACAGATTAGATAATCTATTTAATATCCTCCTGGTGAGCTCACCAGGTCTAAATAGCAGCGTTCTTTAGCAGGTATAACTTCAATCTAAAAGCTACAAACTGTTTTCCATTGGAGATATACTCATGGTCCAATCTGGCACAATGGAAGTTGGATCTTGTAGGGAGCAAGGAAGCTGTCAGGAGAGGGAGAACAGCATGAGGTTGTATAATTGCTCTCTGCTAACAGGGGGGTAAACAAAAAATGAGGTTTTCTTTATAGAGTAAGGTCATGACATGTTATTGGACACACCAGCAGAAAAGGGGAGTTCTAAAAGGGCTTCCTTAGACAATGATGGAGACTGAAACTCCTCCTGGTCACAGTGCTTCCAGTAACATAATTCCATGCCATGTCAAGGGTTGAGAATCAAGGAGCAAAGATCCTTTCCAGGTCATCTTATGTGAGGGGAAAAAAACCCTGTCTTTCAGAACACTCTAGACCGGTTTCCATGTACATAAGTGGAGGTCCATGACTATGGGAGCAACTCCCTTTAGATGGTTCAATACTCCTAAATGCCAGAGGAAGTCCAGTTTGGATGTAATGTGGCTGCAGGCTGGCACAATAGACATATTTAGGGTTATTCCTCATGCTTTTTCCAGCTAGCTCATCTTACTGAATTTTTGCATAGTTTAAAATAAAAAGATATTACAAAAATCTTCTTTTAATTAGAGTAACTGATGTTCTGCGACCACAAAACCCACAGGTTTCAAAAGAATATGCAGACCTTTTTGGAAGTATAAGAGAAAAATAATCCAGCATGTGCTCTCTAGGGAAGGTCTTTTCTGGCAATTTAACTTCAAAAAACCAAGATCAAGACCTTTAAGGAGCACAGGGAAGCCATCACCCACAGCCTTCTCAATGGAACAGCCTTATCTACAAAAAGATAAGATTATTCTGCAATATCTGAAGGGGATATTCAAAGGAAACAGAACAGAAAGATTTGAAAAATTATTTTCTTTTGCTTTAACAATGAAAAGATCAGAAACAATGAGGATCTCTGAGGTGACCCTTGAAGGCCAGGAGCTGTAGTGGGAGCTTCTGCTGCTACCATGAGAGAATCCTGCTCATCAGACAGTTCAGACAATCTGTAGGAAATGGAAGGTCCATTGTGAAATGGATGCTTGCCTTTGGCACTGAGTGGCTCCTCCATGTGTCCTCTACAATTGCCAAACAGAGCTGCACTCCTTACAGGGGTGCTGGATCCTGGGAGGAGAAACAGCCGGTGAAACAAAGGAGGTGGTTTAAAGTTACACTGGTTTCTTGTAAAGTGTGATGGACACACATCAGCTGCTGGATGTTCTAAAGAAATGACAGTCAGAGATTTTTTTTTAATCTCTTGTATCCTGTCCTCAGTGGCTGCAGAAGGGTGAAGAAATCCAGGGTGTCTGGGGGTCTGATCTTTGACCACTGGTGAGACCAAGGTCTCTAGGAAGGTGCAGTTCAGCCTCTGCTCCAACACCCGAAATCTAATTTTGTCTTTTGGCTAAGACTGCACAGACTGCAATGAAACTCTTCTGTCTCCACCAGCATCCCCTGTTCTTTGCTGCCTTGAGTTCATACTTCTATTCCCACTGTGATCAGGCAGCTGCCATCACCCAAACAGATCAAGAGGCACTGACTGTCCAGGAGCCCAGACAGCAAAACCTTTTGCTTGAAACTCTGTCATAATGAGGCAAAACCCCACTTCTCTTGCATGCAAGGGAAAATGCTGGAGACTGAATTAGGAGACAAGATGAGCTGGCTTGGTGTTTCACACACTCAATGAGATGGTTCCTTGTGATGTGCCTCCCGTGCAGGAAGGCTGAGCAGGGGAGCTCGTGTTCCCCTGTAAATACTCAAAGAGCCCAGAATGAATGAAGAATGGAACAGTACTTCTCCAACTGGTTCCAAGAGGAAAAGCTGCCTAGCAGAAACCTGCCTGAAATGGGAGCATATCCCACATTTTCAGAGGACAGTGTTTGATAAACATTAATGATTAACATTTGTTGCTAACGGGGAGTTTATAAAAATAAATGCCTTTCACAGAAGCTTAGGAGCTAACTACTCTCCTTCCCCTGATGGAAACAGCTCAGACCTTTCCATCTTCAGGGCATACCCCAGACCCCATCAATTTGTCAGGTGGTTTCTAGAGGCATCTGAAGCGTGAAGAAACTTGGTTAATTATTGTTGCTGAACAGCTCTCCTCCCTTCTCCTCCCTGGATGGAATTTGTCATTATTTTTGCTATATTGTTGTTTTCTGTGCTACAGATTTTGCTTGTGATGCCTGCTGGCGTGATTCAAACACCAAAGACATTTTTTAAAATGCTGAAAAGAAACTAATAATCATAAATAAATAATTCTTTAATTTCTCTGAGGAGTTGTCTAGCAAAAGGAGAGAAATTGCTGAAGTAGTTCAAATGTATGAAATAAGACAGGAAGAAGAAAAATGCATTCCAGAATGTCCCTCCAGGCTTTCTTTCAATGACCCATTGCAATAAAACCAGAGAAACTAAAAGAGGAAAAATCTGATTTTTCATTTATACTGTGAAGGTGATCTACCCAAGTTCAAATTTAGGCTTGTTGTATATGATAGAAAGCAAACAGAACCCCAAGATCACTTTTGGCTTATGCCTTTATGGACTGTTTGCAGCCAAGGCACCAAGAGGACAAAGCCACTGTGGATTTGAGGGGAAAATAAAGCAACTCAAACACAGAGATGCTGCTTTGAAAGCCCTCTGCTGCAAAGGTGATAAGGAACATGTATTATTTCTACTTCACTTGATATACTTAGTCAATACACGTTTTTGTTTCCTACATTCTGCAACTATCACTTTAAACTTAGCAAAAAAAAATTAGGCAGAAGTCAGAAGTAAAAGTCTTTTGCTAGGAGACTTCTATGACTGCCCATCATTCAGAGGGACATCTGTTTACCTCCCTGCTTCAGGATGAGCAGGGATGGGACATGGGTTAAGCTGAGGACATTAAGGAGTCAGCAACATGAAAGAAAAACATTCTTGGCTGACAGCTGGAAGCTGTTATATTTATTTTATTTTTTTTTAATTGTGCATTAAGATTTTGGTTACCAGATCTTAAATTCTATGTAATATAGATTTTCTAACACTCAGCCTTCAGCAACAAAGAAATTTTTTTAGCTGTAAAACAATTTGTGTTACCCTTGATCTGCATTAACCAATATGTCTCATTCCAGTTTAATTCCTCCATGTCCATCCCCCGTTTTTTACCTGACAGCATAGACATACATGTGAAGTTGAAAGACCTTAGGAATGACACACAATGCAAGCAAACCAGCACCATAACAGATCTAAAAAAGGCTGAACTAAAATGAGAATTTAATAGAATTTTTTGGAATTACAGTAAATTCTTCTACACAGGACTAAGGTTATACACAGCTGACCACAAGAAATTGAATTACTGTAAAACAACAAGCAACAAGCAATGTGCAGTAATATATCACTGTTTTCTCTTTGTGTGCTCCTCTGGAGAAGCAAAAGGAGCTTGAGCCACCTGTGTACATTTGAAACTTAAGCTAACTTGTTTGCCTTTAGAAGTGAAGCAGGGTAAAAAGTGGCTTTAAATTCCCATGGCAGCTGAACCAGCCTCAACAAAAAGTCAGTGAAGCACTGAATTACAAGGCTCTGCTATTGCCTCATTATTTAAAAACCCCTTTATTAAAAAAGGTTTGCTTACCTGAAGTCTTTATATGTGCGAACCTTTAGAGGGCTCTTCATTTTTTATTTATACATGTGCCCATGGCTTGAAAAACTCTGAATTACTGCAGTAACAAGGGATCTTCTTGTCACCTGGAGGGAATGGACTATTGTCTTTCCCTCTGGAGAATGATGGCTTACAAAAATCAGCCCAAAGTGAACAAAGCAAATAAGCCAAATAATTAATACATGCCTTCCCTAATTCAGGAGCTTTCTCATTTTGCTCAAGTTCTCCTATCCCCACATCGCTCTGATGACTTTTTCCATCTACTCAGGGCCCAGATCTCACTACTGAATTTCAAAAAGGGCAGCAAAACCACTTTGGAGAGCACGTTTAATTCTGCATGTCTCTCACTGAAATGGCTGTTTATGGTTTGTGCTGAACAACTTTCCATTCCTTTACTGGACAACATACCCTGAAGAAATTTAAAACTGGTAAGAAGACCAGGTTCATCACAAAACAGATTTTATACCCTGCTTAAGAAACCTAAAGTAGTTTCTTAAAAAAATTCCTGAAGACACTCAGTCTCTTGTCCTTAATATGCACTCTTTAAAATACATACAGCGCGCTCTCTTCTTACTGGCATGAACAACTCCTATAAAAATGTAAATTAATATTTCAAGCTTCCAGAAGGTTTGTCAAAATAAACAATGAAGTTGTTTACTATAAATTTGCAGGAGTTATCTGCAGCTTACATTATGTTCATTCAATGTTTATAAAAATCATACTATTTAAAAATTATTGCACTTAATTGCTACATCTTATAACCACTGTAATCAAATTAACTCCAGATTTATTCTTCAAGTGCCATTGAGCTATTTTAAGTATTCTAAGTAGGTGCAATAAAACAAACCATGTATGAGGACACTGATCAAGCAGTAGGATTATCTGGGTAAAAACAATAATAATCAAGAAAGAAAGTAAGACAGGTGAAGCAGACAATAGCAGCCAACTAACTTTTTGCATGATGCTATAAAAAAGAACATTTCTGTCATTGTTTGAATTCTGAAGCTTATAAAATTCATGTAAAAGAATTCTTTGTACCCTGAAGTAGGAGGGAAAACGTTCCCATTCAAAGAATTAAGTGATTTGCTGAATTACAGGGTTTTGCCCAGCATAATCTCAGTTTTCATTCACTACAGTGCATGATAGTGTTGCTACTGTGAAAAATATTCTTCAGGAGCCCTTCTGAAGATCAGGCAACCTTTCCATAAATGCACCTCTATTAAAACCATGAACAAACAGGTGTAGTCAAGGTAGAGTCATTCTTCCTACCCTGCCACAGCCAACTCAGACTTTCAGGGGTCTCTCTATGCTTACCCAAACACATGGGATGAAATTCTGACTTGCACCAAGTTGCTGAGTCCAGCTGGGTGGGCACTGCACTTCTGCAGCTAAGGGCAGGGTTTTATCTTAGCCTGAACAAACCACATGAAAACAACAATGTACATATTAATCCCTACAGAGTCTTCAACCCATCCTAAACCATCCCAAAAGCTCACCAGTCTTACACACCCCACCTCTCTGCACAGCTCCCAGCAGAGCACTCAGCAGTGGCTCCTGTTTGGTACATGCAGCTGGCACAGCTCAAGTAAAAGATGCCTGTGCACTGGTACATCCTTGTTAACTCTGAGTGTGGGAGCTGGTTTGGGGAGTTTATTTGGTTTGCTACATCTTCTCCTATGCTCTCAGATTTCCTGTGATTACATTTGCTGCTATGTTTGTTTATACTAGAAAATACAAGCAGAAGAAATGCACCTTGCACTGCTCAGGATACAGATGACCTGATGTGTATTGCTAAGAGGGTTTCACCTCCCAGCTCTGCCAGCAAATCCAGCCCTGATGAAATAGAAGTCATATCCTTCAGAGCTACCTCCAGCTTTCAGCTCTACACACACAGAGTCTGGAGGTTCTGAAAACACTCCCAGATGGACAAAGACTACACATGTGCATTCCAGCCTCACTCCTGCAGCACTGAATCCACACAGGATGACCTTTAACTTTTTGGGTAGTGCTGAAGCGAAGGTGCAGTATTGCTAAATAAATATGCAAAGCAAAAGTTCTCTGTGCTTTTGCAGTAAACACCCTCTGCCCAGTGCTGCTCCTGCAAACACAGGATATCTTCTCCATCTCCTTGTTTGCTTTGCATTATGCACACGGAAGCCAAACAAGCACATACCCTTCCCAGAGGTTCACTAGATGCTATCTTACCTGTGCAAGTGCTTTTGCAAAGGGACAGGCAAATTCCAGCAGAGCCATGCTTATCAGTGAGACTCTGGCAGAAACCTAAAGCTTGAGGGGCATTTTATTTTTTTTTCAAACATTTATGGGCACACTTCATTTTTCCAACATAAAATACGGTGGAGGGTGTAAGTACAGAAAAGTGTTTGTTTAAGTGCTGCTCCTTCTGCAAGCAAAACCATAAATATTCACAGAAAAAGGAAAAAATCTGGAGTGAACTTGTATCAGACTTCTCCATCCTGCAGCTGATGGAAATGTGTGAGCAAATGTATTTTTAAATACAACTATTTTGAATTATTCTAATTTGCTAGGGAACTTCCTCATGCAGTACTGGGGTCGTCCAGATGGGTTTGTGGAGTCATATAAAATCTTTAAGCTCTGAGGATCTCTTTCCACCAACCTCAGACAGAACACAAGTGCCAAAGAGCACACATTCTCCTTAGCCATAATGCCATGCTTCATACTACAGTATGAGATCACAGAGGATCCCAAATGCAATTTTGGAATGAACAGTTTGCAGTATGTGTTTTTTCACACCTGACCTTAAAATACTTGTTTGTCTCTTGGTTACCATGGTGCTTTCTGTGGATTACTTCCTACGAGGCATCCTTAATTACAAATCACACTGAGCAGCAGGTGGGGAATCCAGAAATCATGTTGACAATAAGCAAATAAACCAACAAGGGCATCTTATCAGAAAAGAACCACACAGTCCTCATGTACAACATAGTGGTTTTGTGGAGATTATCTTAAGAACTTCTTTAGGATGGGTGTACCTTTGGAAAGTACCTGGTGATGAGGAAGAACTTCAGGATCCTGTTAACACTGAATTACTGAGAAGGGGGTGATACACCAGACATACTATTAGAATTATAAACCATCTTTTCTTTCAGTGAGGAGAAATAAGCCCCCAATCTAAACCTCTTAAAAAAACCCTCCAAACCCAAGAAAAAAGCCCAAGAAACAAAAACCAAACCTCCCCTAAAATATCCATATATAAGCCCTTTGTGTTTCTACAACAATTAGAAAATCATTAATAGGTGTAAAACTGTACTTCTCAGAGGGTTTCAACCACCAGTGTTTGCAGTGTTAAGGATTATGCAAGTTCTTCCTCAGATACGTATTTGCAAACATTTTTATTTGGATAGAGACTTTCCATATTATAACTGCTTGATTACATTTACACAAATGCTGAGATGTTTTATGCATGTTTTTATTTGATGCTATAAACAATTTCTAATACGAGGCACCATCTGAGCATAAAACATTGTGTTAACTGGCAAACTAAGACAAGAGACTAAGACAAGAAACTAAGACTGCGAGGAGCCATAAGGAAAGAGGATATTAAAATACTGAGTAAATAGTGGCGTTGAAATTTGGAAAATTTAGACCTCTTACTTTCAGAGATTCATGCTTAACCCTTGGGAACAGGAGTGGGGTTTGATTTGAGTTACCCCTGTCAGAAGACCCAGTGGTGCTACCAGGAATCAGCAATTCCAGCATTTCTGCATCTCCTTAAGGACACTTAGGCTTCAGTATCACTGGTGAGAAGGCACTTAACAAAAAACTTCTGCTTAGTTTGGGTTTTCTTTGCTTCCTCTCTCCCCTGCCCTTTTAACAGCTTTAAAAGCTCCAATAAACCATCTTCTTTTAATTTGTTTTTCACTGCTTTTGTAACGGCATACTGAAATATCTTTGCAATTTAACAGAGAAGCAGCTTTTGTTATTCTCTGTCAAATCCCAGGTTGCACAGACTATTACTTCTCAGAGAGGGAGGAAGAGCAGGACCTATAGAAAAAATAAGATTATTAGTATTAGCATACTGACTATCTCAAAAGCTTCTTTCAGTGCTTCCCTCAAAATGCTCCTTCAGTCTCTGTAAGTTAGCTTACCTCTACATGTTTATAAATTGATTAAAAAAGAGAAGCTCTGCGATGAAATTTAATCTGGATTAAACTAAAGTTGATTAAGAAAATATTGACCCAGAGGAAAAAACAAAGTGAAATTCCATTGTCATTCTTAACTAAATTAATAACAGTGAATTATTCTGAGGTGGCATTAACTGCTGATTTTGGAAATAAGATACTTCGATCTAATATAAGTTAATTTGAACTCTGCTTAAGGTATAATCTCTACTGGGGAATTTTGTAATAAAGAGATGTGAAATGTCTCCAACAAAGAAATGGGAATGCCACAAACTTCTGATCTTGCAATTGAAAATTCTTTTTTCCCTTTTTTAATAATAAAAAGCCATACTTCAACCTGTGATGAATTTGCTATGCTTTAGCCAGTGAGTCACCAGAAGGAAAAACAGAAATGTGGGTGATAAATAGTATGAATTACATCTTTTAATTGTTACCAGTAGGGACAATTATTGACATTTAGCCACCTACATCTCCTACCTCTGGACCATGAATGTCCAGAGCAGTGTTCTGGAGGCTCAGTCATGGACAGCTCAGCAGCAGAGAAGCTCCTCATGTCTCACACCACCTTCCTTGCTGAGGGGACACTGACTGGAACCCCAGATCAACACTGAAAAGTTTCCCAGAGAGAATTCAGTTTCGACATTGGCTCTCCCATGCTCAGTCATGATGAGAGTAACTCATTCCCTTGAGCACTCCTGATTTTCAGAGTGACAAACTCCACTGATTCAGATGCAAGGTGGCTACCCCTTGGTGCAAACAGTGGAGTTGATAGACCCTGCTAAAATGCATATTTTTAGAGATGCACAGCCCTGTGCTGTCTCTTGGGGTTGTGGAGACATGGAAGGACAGAATGTGAAATCGAAAGGGAGCAATGTTTATGTTAAGGATGTAGAGTCTGCTGGCAAGCCGAATCAAAAGAAAAGTGGAGGCTATCAAGATTATTAATATTCAGGCTTTGAAAACGTTTTTGTAATCCAACCCCTGACACACCTGCAAGGGTAGCTTTGATCTGATGGAAGTGGGTGGTTAAAGGGGAGAACAAGCAGATGACCTGGAATAAATGTGAAATGGACTCTCCTGGAGTATGACCAAAGCTGTAAATGATTGTTTTAATTGACACGGATGAGCAGCAGTAAACCTTCATAAATTTAAAAACAATACTTTATTAATAACACAAACAAAAATGTAAAAGTTCGGTTGCTAGCAGCTATTCAGAATTACATGAGCAGCACCAAAATAATTAAAACTACTTGTGTTTCAAAAATAATAAATACATGTCATGACCCTAAGCAGCAAAACAACATGAAAATCCATTTGGTATGTAAATTCACTCAAATGGTAACAAGACATACACCTCAAAAAAAGAAAAGAAAAAAAGAAAGAAAAAATTATTTACTACATAAATTACGAAAGGAAAATCAAAGAATGTAAAAAACTCAGTTGTGTCTCTACTCATTATTTTGCTTTAATTTCGTCTAACTTTGTGAAAAGCCCCATGGGCTAGGGACATTAATTTCTTGCTTTTGCTGTTTTACTAATTCCTAATGGAGAATTACAAAACTATTTCAATCATGGGAAACACTGGAATCATGGGAGGGAAAATTGAAGAAAACTGCAGGATATCCAGAAAGCTAAAAATAAATTAGTATATTCTAAATGCCTTTCAAAAAAAAAAAAAAAAAAGAAGATGAAAAAGACCCATGTCACATCCACAATCTGAGCTGATTTCAGCACCAGTGAGACAGAAAGAAAATAATCTAGAGGAATTTAAAAGCAACAAATCTCTAGGACCAGATGGAAGTTATCCCTGGGTATTAGAGAAGATCAAGGAAGGAACTTTTGGGCTACTGGCAGACATCATGGAAAGGCTGATAAGTTCCAGATGGAATACAAAAATCAGTAAATATGGCACCAGATTACGAAGTGATATGGAATAACATTTTAGTGTGAAATTAGCAATAAATACGGTTTGTAACACGGCAGCATATCACAATTTTGACATAATTTGACAAGTCGCAATATAAGACACAGTGTCAGAAGCTATCAAAGCAAAACAAAACACATCTCCCAGGTGGTTTGCTGGGAGAAAAGCAGTTATTTCACTCCAAGTTTTCACACAGAGCTTCCCAATTTCCTCCTGCCTAGGCTGGCAGTGTATTAAAGTATTACTGCTTTCAACATGGCTCGGGCTCCAGATGTGATCCCAGCTGTGCTGGGCACTGGCACAGCCCTGCAGGAGGCCACCCAACCCCAGTGACCTCCTGTCCTAAGTGGGTGAGATGGACAGCTCCCAGGAGGAGATGTCAGTGCCACGAGTCAGGCAGATCTTTCAAGGTTACAGAGTGGGTTTGAGGAAAAGAACTCTTATTTTCTCAGTCTGGGTGACTGTACCCAAGTGTCACTGCCTATGTGAGCGTTCAGTGACAGCCCTTCACTTCCTCCTTTTTGAGAACTGTAACTGGATCTCATTTCTGGCACTCCTTCCACCTTAGCAGAACACTCAGAAGAAAGATGGTATATGGAATAATATTCCTGGGTTTATTTTTTTGGTTTTTTCCTTGCAAAATCACTCCCAGAAATCTGCCTTCCTTTTCCCCTGCTGGCCTCCTCATCTCTCCCTCTGCTCATCACCTGCCATGGTACCTGGTAGCACGACAATGTCACTGATTCCACTCCTCCTCCCATCCAGGACAAACTTTTAAAAACCACAAAGTATCCAACCTTCTCAAGGGCACATTTGATGAATTCACTGAAGTTTGTAACAGAATTTATGTGATATTAAGGTGAGGGACATTTATGGAAAAGGAAGTGTCCCAGGCATGTTGCTCCCAAAGCTCCCTTCTCTGGTCACTGATGAAATGGGTCAGACCTTTGCTGGGCACCCTTCTCTGAATATATGGGGATCATCCTAACTTTGGCACCTCATTTAAGTGTCTAATTAAATGGGGTGCACCCAAGTCTCTCAAAGCATACTGTGAAATTCACACCATAGTATGATACGAATCACACAGAAAAGCATATAAAAATGGACTTGAAGCAATTATTTATCGCCATGATAACCATGGGGTGTAGATGTTTCATCCTAACCCTCTACCCTAGGCTGTGATTAATGCCATGTCTATTAAAAAAAAAAGTAAAAAAATTAAGAACTCCAGTGCTTGGCAGCAGAAAGAGAGACAATGAAGAAGAATCATAAAGTTTTTATGAAACAAAGTTTGACAGAAATATAAAGCAATGCACTGCGGTCTCTGATGCAGGAAACTCATGTCAAAAACAAATGGAATTGAACTTGACCACAAGGACTTTGAAAGTGCCCTGGAGTAATAGCAGAATTCACTGCTGCAAACACCATGGCAGTGTTAGGAAGAGTCAAACAGCAGAGCAACTGGGAGGCAGAGGGCTGAGGACCAATGTCACTCACAAAATAACAGCCAGAAAAGCCAGTCCATCACAAAAAAGCATACTCAGAATAATGCTATGGACTGCATTTAAAATGCAAGAAGGAATCCAGAGTTAAGGCTTATAGTCCTGCTCTCCAATCAGCTGGAAGTCCCATTTTTCAAGTTACTAATTTTGGGATAGAGGAAGGTAAGATATGAACCCTAATGAACCGAATTCATTGTAACACTGATGGACACCTTATCTCTATAACCTAGCAGGTTCTCTCTGTCTCTTCTAATGGGAGAAGCTGTATCATAAAACTTCACACTATCAAGACAAGATCTGATCAATCATCATCTTCTCCCGAGTCTGTCAAGTCCTAGCCTTGTTTTCAGTCTGAAACCTTCCTCTTTCCCCTCCCAAAAATGTTTTAATTGATGTTAAGGTACAAGAGAGAACAAAGCTGCTTTCAGGATTAAAGAACAGAATCTATGAAAATCACTCAAAGAAGCTTAATTCATGTAGCTGAGGAAATAAATGAAAGATACAATAAATCTACTTAATTAAAAAAAAATCTTAAGTCCCAATCTGGAACCATTTGAGGACACTAGAAAACATATAAGGAATATATAGGGATCAATCAAACCTGAAGATAAGCAGAACTGTGAACTGCATAAAAAAATATTTTTCAGTAATGACACAGTAAAGAAATAGTGACTGACTGAAAGGAAAATGCAGAGGGTAGGTTGTACCAACCCTTTCTTCTCTCTTTCCACTGGAAATGTAGGGAACTTGTTCGTGTTCAACTGCAACAAGACATGTTTGATGGAAAGGAAAAAATAAACAACAAACACTCCACAATTGTCAGGGGTTGTGAAAAAGTGAAATGTCCATGTGGAAAGAACAGCTACAGCCTCAAGATCTACCACAGCCACTATCAAGGCATTTTAGCTGCATTGGTACAAATAAAATCACAAGCAGCCATTCCTAAAATGTTTCAAGTTTGTGATTTCACTAGAAATGCTGAAGTATTGCATCAGGACTAATGTATTACATACTGGCAAAGTGTTCTGTGCCTCATGCCAGTGCATCATAAATTTTACTTAGATACAGGAGTCATTCTGAGCTTCGTTATGCTATTCAATATAAACTTTGCCTTTTCACAATGTTCATTCTCGAGGTATACAGACATATTTTCCATGCATTAAGCTTTAAGATATTCTTCACACTTCTCAATTAATGTATTTTATTAATTGCAGCTTTCTTGGGAGCCTGTGGATCTGGCAGCTGAGCACACTTATTTATTTTCCTTCAATGACCTCTGTGTAAGACTTGCTTAGTTTTCTCTCTGTCAAGCACCTTGGGATCCATATTTCAAGCTGGATACTTTTTTCTTCTTATCTCTAGTTATTATTATTTGTTTGTTTGTGTTACAGCAGCATCTTACAATCCCAGCTGGGGCTAGACACACCAGGAATACATAAGAAAGAGTACCTGCCTCAGGAGGGAGTCTCTAGCTCAAAAAAATTACAGAAAAATGAAGAGATGGTGAGAAGATGGCACAGAAGTGGATGCACAGAGATACTGTGACTCACCCCATGTGATACACACATCAGAGCTGCCTGGGTCCCACCCTGTCCCATACCCACTGCCTGATGAACCTTCAACAGCATTAATAAAAGTAATTTATTTTACACTTCTTGTGAACTACATGTGAGGATGAAACTCAGCTTGGCTGTTATATAGCAGTAAGTCCTGCAAAATCAACAGAAGAGGTATTATTAACCTGTACTCATGCATGAGAAAAATAATCACAGTGTCTTTATTTAAATGGTGGTAACAGTCCTTAATATTGCCTATCCCCGTTACTATGTATTTTGTATCTAAGAAAAATTTCTCAAAGCACGAGCCTTAGCCCACATTTCTCTCAGATCTGAGGTGGAGTTTCTGCACTGTCTTCTTCAGCATCCATAAAACTGTTTCTAAAAAATATGTGTTTAAAGGTGATGAAGAACAAAAGGTGGTGAAACAAACAAATAAATAAAAATAATGTTGCACTGTCTAACCTTCTAGGTGACTACAGATACTAAAAACAATAATTAAGAGATGTTGGGGCTGCGCCATATATCCTGTTCTGCTCCATGCAGTGATTTTCTGGAGGTGCCACAGCTTTCCAGTGTAGAGTGACAGTAAAAGCACAGGGAGTTCTGCTCTCCATCCTCCACTCACCTTATGGGCACAGGGCAGCAAGGACCAGTCATTACACACATCCTCTCTGTGACTCCTGTTTCTCCTTCCCAGCAAACAGGACTTTGAATATGAGGTCTTTGGCTCTGTCTGAGCTGTTCCAGAGCCTTGTTCCTGAAACCTTGAAAGACTGAGCCAAGTTGCTGAATGAGGATAGCAGTCAACTGCTCTGCTCTTCAGGTGAAGGCAATGGCCAGGAAGATGCAAAAGGGAATCCTGCCCCTCTCCAGGGCAGTAAAAAGCATCACTACTCACCCCATAGCAAGTTCCTGGTGGAGGCTAAATTTCTTTGACCTTGTCATCACACGCAGAGATGACACCAAAGTAAACCAAACAAAGTAAACAAACAAACAAACAAACAAACCCCACAGCTCTGCAGAGCTCATGCTCCCCAACACTGCAGTGTCAGCTGCACAGGAGATAGAAGAGCAATTCACAGGTGAACAAAGTGACAAAGGACTTTGGATCTCTATTTTAAAACTATGTCCTCAAAGACATCAACAGTGAGATGAATTGTAACCATGTGGATTATAAATACATATTTAGCCCACTAGAAACAAATTTTATTTGCTTAACCTTACAAAATACAGTGTGTCTCAGTCTCCAGCACAGCTGCAATTTCTTAAAAGTGTTTTGAACAATCAGCTAGATTCCTTCAAACATGCTTTTTCAATTCATTTAGCATCAGGCAAGAGGAGAATTGTATTTTATATAAACTATGATTTTTTTAATGATATATTTTTTCAAAGAGAAGGCCAGAAGGGACCTTTTGAAATTACTCAACTTGACCTCTTGCATAATAGAAGCCACAGAACTTCCATGAATGGATTGTTGTTTGATCTATAGCATATCTTGCAAAGAAGCATCTAATCTTCATATAAAAATCAACAGTGATGGAGATTTAGTGAGAAAAATCTCTTTATATGTTGACCTCTCGGTCAATTTTCCTCACTGTTGAAAACTGAGACTTAATTTCTGAATTCATCTACATTTGTCAAGGTTCAGTCTCTCAACACTTTGTTTGGCAGACATATTACTTTTGTTTCACAAGGATAACACGTGCATTGTTTATAACAAATAAGGCAGGCAGAAAAATGCATCTTCTCTCCAACAGCTATGACTAAATATGAATAAATTCCCAAGAGCTGACTCATTCCCACACTTCAGTTAGGACTGGTGCTAACAACTGCCTCCCTGGTATTTCATGTCAAATGATCTGCAGTTTTAGAATGAAGATGTGGCTCCACTGTGCTTGTAGTGCCTCACCAAATTCGTACCTAAGTAGCAATATCTAGTACAACAATTAACAATTAAGAAAAGATCTTTGACCTTGGCCAACTAATTCTTTCGCTCACTGCTCTAAGAAGACTCAAAATTAAGCCTACCTTTACCCACTGCTTATCTTCAAGTGATAACTACTCTCCTCTGCTGAGTTCAGAGTAATCTTCCCTCTACTGCTTTTATGCAATATTTTTTTGCTGTTTATTTCTTTCTTTTTTTTTTTTTTTCTTTCCTGTCCCCCCTCCTTTCTTGGAAATCTATTTTATTTTCCAGGATTAAAAGATGAACCAGAAGGCTCTTATGCCTGACCTGACTAGAGTTCCAGTTTATTTCCTCAGAACTACTGTTGAATCACTAACATGTAAAACAAAGCCTGACTTGGATCCTCCCTGCAGCCTTGGGCATTGGTGATTCATCAAGCCCTGCACAAGATGCAGCATCACTTTCAAGTCAGGACTTTATAAACACAGAAAATATTGTTTATATATTTTCTTTTAAAACACTCTTGTGAAGTTCAAGGCTACACAAATATGCTGCTAACAATCTGAAGCGTTAAAGCATTATTTAAATAAAACAACATTATTTTTTGAGGTGATTTCACTACATTGCTAAGGTGCTGGCTGGCTAGTTTCAGCGAGGGTATTTCCCTTAGTGAATGTGCAGGTTTATAAATCACTCACTCATCATGAATCCTGCTGGATACAAGAGGAATCCTATTTAAACTTCTGGTAAGCAATCTGCTTGGTTTACTAAATTTTCCAGTCACGCGTCTACGCAAAAAAGCCGCTTTCACTTCTCACTGGAATCCTCCTCTCTGCCCACCGATTGTCTTTGCCACACCGGTGTTTGCTGGGTGGCACAGGCGATGCCACCACTCCAGGTCTCTCAAGGCTGACCTGCCCATCAGCTTGCCGATTTTTTTCATTCATTCCTTTCAGGCCACGTGAGCCGATCGCCCCAGCAGAGAAGCACACGGGAGGAAGGCAGTGGCTCACGGGCAGCAGCTTCCCCCAGCTGTGGCTGGCTGGTTCTGCCTCTGGTGTGTCCTGGATTGCTCCAGGTGAAGCATGGAAGTGCACCACGGCCAAACTTGCAGCTCACTACTTAAGTTTTCTCCTCATGCCGTGTGCTCCGGTGTTGACAGTTAACTCGCATTTAGAACAACCCTGTGCAACAGAGCTGTCAGCTGGAAATGTGTCTGAGCCACACAGACCCTTTAAAATTCTTCCCTGGCTGAAGGGACATCAGTCAGCCAGGAGAGACCCTTACCTCTGGGTTAGGAGTCTGAGGCAGACACACAGCATAACCTTATTTATTTATTTATTTTGGAGGGGTTTTTTTATTCCAGTGTGACTATACAGAAAAGCTTGAAAGCAAAGAAAATCAGACAGATGGAAGGGAGAGCATTGACTGTGTTCCTGGGAGAAGTCTCTGCCCTTAGCCCACCACCTTCACTCAAATGCTCCAAGCCTGCTGATGGGGTTTGAGGCAGCTGGGCCTTCTTCACGGTCATTATTTTACTGAATGGGGACATTTTCAACCCTCTTAACATAGTCTGTCCCTGCAGTCAGCCCTCAGCCAAGGTTCACACACGTAACACCGAAGTAAGAAACTTGAAAAAGGCATTTTGTTTGAGAAAGCAGCCCAGAAACTGAGAAAAAAGTGTTCAAGCAAGCTTTTGTCCGTGAACTGGACGACACATCAACATCTACTACGAACCAGAACTGGTCACATCAATAATTAAATATAGGTTTTCCCCCTCCTCTAATTTTACCTAGCTGAAAACAGTTTATAAAGCTCTTTCTGAATAATCGACAGCAACAACATTAACCCTGCAAGCTATAAATAAAATAAGTGAAGATTATTGAGATTTCCCTGACACACACACAAGCCACTGGGGACTAAGACAAAACCACAATGTAGGTATTTCTCTTTCAGAACATAACTGCATTAAAAAAAAGAAAAAAAGTAAGAGAGAATGTAATACAGGGAAACAACAGGAACACCTCCAGCTATCTTTCACGTCAGATCTTGTCTTGTCCAGATACAACAGGTGGCCTAACACTTATCACGGATGGTGCTGTAAGCTTCGCTGACGTCCCATCCCAGCCCCGTCAGGCAGCACTTTAATACAAACCAGCCCTGACAGACACTGTAGGCACTCTGCAGCGTCTCATCTACTCACATCAGGGCTCTGTGCTCTGTTACTTCTCATCACCTCATCTACACTCTCTCAAGATTAAGGAAGAGACCCAAACACCCCTGAACCCTGAGGAAAACAAAGTCTTGTTAAGCTAATAAAAGAGAAAACTCCCATAGCAAATAGTTGATGGTGCTTTTGAACATTCTTTTCTTCATCAAAATACAGGGTGAGATAGTAACTGAGTCTGATTTTTAGTATTTCCAACTATTTATTTTAGATGTGTGTTTGATAGGTCAATGTAAAGTTGACCTATTCCCGTATCAAACCCCACCTGATGCCTTATGAATCTGACCTGACCAAAATGGATTCCCCACGGTTTTCCTGTCAACGTTACATTAATTTACCAAGCTTATCTCTAAGAATCACAGAAAATTTCCAAATGTGAAACACTATTTTATTCCCCGTTCACCAATTATATTTCAGAGCACTGCAGCACCACACTGCATGGACTGTGCAGCACAACAGGAGCTCTGCCAGTAAACTAAAATATTCATGAGACGCAGGGTTGTGCAGGACTATTAACATGACTCGCCTCCCATTTAGCACACCACTGGGCTGTACTGATGGCAATGCCACCACTTCCAGATGACTCTTCCAGGAGCCAACAAACGAGGCAAGGAGGGAAGAAACCCTCCACGTGCAAGCACAGGGCTCAGGGAGCAGAGTGAATGGAGATGGCTGTGTGGGAATATTTAATGGATGTCTCCTCCTCTTGGTACATGCAGACATGGATCACCTTAAACCCAGAAGAACAATCAATTCCCTACCTAAAACCCAACAAAGACCATTAGAGGTGCTGAACACACAGCAGTGAGATGGTATCAGCGTTTTGAAGACTGCAGTGCCACAAACAAATGCATCAGCAGGAAACATTGGGGGAAGAGCAAATGTCTATAAAAGTCACATTCTGCTGCAGATGTAATGGAGGAAAAATAAAACAACTGAACTGCTGGTTTCCCAGTTGGCAGGTATTTTAGAATCTAAATGGCCCTGAAAACTTACTAGAGTATAAAATTGCTGTAATTTAAAAGACTTCTAATTAAAAAGCTATAACATTAACTTTTGGTCCTCTCCCAACCCCCTACTTCTTTTCTTTAAATATTTGCCTCACCAGTACAATAAAAATGAAATAAAAAAATGTATGTAAGGAACTACATCTGTCTGAAGACCCAGAAGCAGAAAATTGAAACATGCCAGAAAATACGCACAGGTTTAGATTTACTCAAGGCTTGTAAAATGTACATCAACCCAAAGCTTTGATTTTCCACGAAACCCACTATGTAATTTCTTCTTTGCTCATTCCAGCTAGAAAGCCATTAGCTTGCCCAGGTCCCACTGATAGTGAAGGATTGTCTCCTAATACGGATTCTTCAGCAATAACCCACCCAATTATGCAGCCATGAGTAATAGGGCTCCCTCCACATTGCAGTAAAGCTCACTGTTAGCAACTTTCCCCCTGGCTTGGACTGAAATGGTCCCATTTTTCTGTAAGTCCTCCAAACCCCAGCCCTCACAGGGGCAATCTCTGTTACCCCTCAGTGCAGGACAGCAATGGCCAGGTCCATGGCTGGTGCAGGGGACACGTGGGTGCCTCACTGCCTGTGGCTCACTCATCCCTGCTGACTGGCTGCATTTCTGCTGCCTTTGCAAAAGGCTTCACAATGTACTACTAAATAAATTACCAGTGGTGGAGGTTCAGCTGCCTATACTTCAGTGTCTAATGCTGATTTAAGTGCCTGAGGTAACTCACACATCTGCAGCAGTCTGGATGACACAGCACAGGTCCTGCAGGAGATCTATTCCCTCGTGAAGCTGAAGATATGGTGGGTTTGCCTACTGCATCTCTAATATCTGTAGAAACTTGTTTTTAAGGAAACTGAGTCTCATCCTTTCTATCTGAGGCAAAAGAAAAGTTTATTTTTACTGAAAACCTCAACAGATTATCTGTTGGCACATGCTACACTAACCCTGACCTCAGAGGTACATGATCATACAGCCCACAACTGAGATGAGCTACATTTCCAGGCTGGAGAGTCATCAGAGCTGCACACTGCATCCCTTCTAATGATTCATAGGGTTATTCCTCCATTCACACTTATCCAACTCGTGTTGCATTGCCCTTTCTGACCTGTCCAGGCACATTGCCATTTATTAACACAACTGCATTACCAGCTCTTCAGTCTCACCTTCTAAACTTCATGTCAGTCCTGCTGCTTGGGAAAATATGGGACTGGCTGCTGTATAAACAGTGCAGCAATATGCCTATTTATAGTCCTTACTGCTCTGTCCACCTCATCCTGCACCAAACTTCTTGCTAACCCCTTGTCTTTTCTTCATGAGACACTACTGGATTTACCAGTATTACCAGGATTATGTACAAACTGCTTAATATTTTCATTTAGTGTTCCATTTTGATGGAAGGCTCTGATGGTTAAATACTAAAGTCTGGATCCAAAATAACCAGATGCCATATTCAAGTATCTAAATAAATAGTATTCTTACCATCTCAGCCTCATAACATCAAAAGCATCTAGAGTGGAATGCAACAAATTGTGCATTTCTACAAAGCATAGATTTCTCTGCACCTGGGATTGAGTTTCCCCCAATCCCTGTCTATTCAGTACATTTACTTCAGTAGCTTTCAACTGTATTAAAATCTTTTGGCAAACCTCAGAGTGTAGGACTTGCTTTAAGAATTTTCCATTTACAGTAATTTCACGATTATAATCCGCACCTCTCAGTAGCCGGGTAGACCACGGGATTTGTCCATATATAAGCCGCACCTGGATATAAGCCGCACCTTTTTTTTTTTAAGTGAGGATCCATGTGTAATAAAGTAACAAATTAGTAACAGAATCGCGCCAGCATGGGGTTTGGTGTCAGGTGCTCAAGTTGCAACAGTTTTCATAGACCAGGGAAGCCTTTAAAGGCAGCCCGAGGCACCCTCCCCAGCCGGCTCTCACTTCTGGGTTGGGATTTCACTGGGATTTGTCTGTAGATAAGCCGCACCTGAATATAAGCTGCACTACTGGGGCAGGCTGGATTCTTCAAGGAAAAAGGTGCGGCTTATAATCGTGAAATTACTGTAACAAATAATGACCATGCCCCTCCACCAGTTCAGCTATCATATGTACTCTGGACAGGTACATTAAGATGTTTGTATTAAGTGATTCTGCTAAAAGTTTGTTTCTTTCCCTACTGCACCAGGATTTTATTACCTGACAGTGTGCTGTAAATGGACCCCAGCCATCATAGAATGATAGAATGGTTTGGTTGGAAGGGACATTAAAGATCATTCAGTTTCAATCCCCCTGTCATGGACAGGAACACCCTCCACTAGACCAGGTTGCTCTGCCAATTGCCTCCACTGATAGAGATGGAATTATGAAGAATTAGGACACAATAAAAAACCTCAACAGTCAAGACTTCACTTTTATACTGTTCTTTAAAACACAATCAGAAAGTAAAAAATTGACACTGATTAATCTGTTCACATTATGAAAATGGTGTTAGCAGCAGGATAGAGGGCTGAAAAATTCAGCTTAGCTTGAAGGTAACTTTCAAAACACCACATTGTATAGTTTTTAATAAGACTCAAAGACTTAGCTCCCATGGCCAGAAATACGGACCAAGAAACAGATCTTCTTAACCTCCAAGAAAGATCTGAATGGAAACAATGCAAAAAAAATGAGGCAAAAAGTCAAAGTTCACAGCTCTTCATCCCAAGCATCAGAAATTCAGAAGCAAAAGTATTCTTAACCTTTACCTTCAGAGCAGCACCATTAATCCTTCTCCATTCTCCCCTCCTGTACCCAATACCCAGTGGCTCCGGCTCCCCCGTCCTAGCACTCTGTCCTGCTACCCCCTCCTGTGTGCACCTGCATCTCTGTCACCAGACTACCCTAGAAATGTTCTGATGCTTTTTTCCAGACCCTTCTAGGCACTAATGATACTGCTGCAGAACTGCTCTGAAACCAGAGCTTTAGAATGCTGAAGATGTGCAGGACTGGGAATTGGAGATTATTTCTGTTGCTTCATCTTACATGGAAAGACACGGCATTTTTGGACCATGTTTTGTTTTCCTGATCCAAGAAGAGCCCAGAACTCCCTGTCAGGCATTTGGACTTCATGTACCAGCTGTATATATATTTATATGTGCATATACATGTATATATATACATATATATATATACACACACATATATATACGTCTTCAAAAACCAGCATATTAAGATGAAAACTCCCCAAAGGCAAGAACCTCATTAAGTATCTGCAGCCCAGCAGGAGAGCTGGGGGAAGGAGTGAGTCTCAAATCCTCCTGCACTTCATTTAGGGTTGTGTGGCTCTGCAGCCCCACTGTGGAATGGGAGCTCAGAGGCCCAGGTTTGTATCTTTGCTCTAGGAATAGTGAATGTTGTTCAGAAACATTGCTGTGTTATAAAACAGCCCTGGAGAATTAGAAGTGTAAGTCTGAATCTCCTCAAACTGAGGAGCCAACTGAAGTAGGTCTTCTATTTCATAAGCTAGTGGTCTGATACTGTGGTAGTTTTATAAAATTAAAGGATTTTTTCTCGGACGGCTTCAGTACTTGTAACAATCTGGGGCTTGACTGGTGCACTGAGAACTCCTCTGCCTCTAACAAGAGCAGTCTGGCCGCTATCTACAGGGAAATGCTTCTCTCCAGGGCCCAGCAACTTGTGATGCCAGCTCTCTTACAAACCCTGGTTATTCAGATCGAGATAAACCCACCTCCCAGGCTTGCAGGTTCCCCGACGCATGCTGCTGTAATTGGATTTTTCACCTCCAAAGGACACATGCATCCTGGATTTGCAAGCTTCAGTCTGACTTTTAATAACTGAGACTGACTCTCACTGACTTGGGAGTGAAAACATCACAGGGATATTCTTGGAAGACCAAAAGTGTTATTCAATTATTTGCAAAGTCAAACCCATATTTATAAAACAAAGAATCACTATAACCCCCTAAAATTAAATGTATAATTAAAGTAAAATTCTTTCTTAATGTTACATTGCAAAGTAAACTGACTGAGGAACAACTCAATACTTTTATCTTTATTTCACTGTCCAGAGGATCTGAACCCCCAAATTGCCCTGCATGTCTGAAGCCTTAATCCCAGACTATGTGTTTTGGCAGACTACCTTTTTCCTTCTCTTGTTTAAATTAAAGATAATTTGCTATTGTTTTTGTTGTTGCTTGGTTGGTTTCGTTTTAGGGTTTTTTTCGGTTTGTTTTTCTTTTGTTTTGTTTTGCTTTTTAAACAGCAGGATGAGGCTTCTGGCTGGGCTTGCTTTCCTTTTGTCAAATGCAGGACATATCCCTTCACTCTTCTTCAGACCTTGGCTTTTTCCTTTCCCTGTTACAAAGGAGCAGAGCATCCCCTGCCAGGTCTTGAAGGAAAAAGCTTCTCCAGAGAGCACACATCTGACCCCAGAGCAGAGATGATGAACCTGCCACTTGGAATCTCTATCCAAACTTCTCATTCCCCACCATTTCTGACAGTTTTAAGAATTCCTGGTGCTACACTATTTGGAAAAAAAAAAAAATAGAAAAAAAGGAGAGCTCTGCTGCTGACCTGCAGTCTTGTATTCAGATTTCCCTATTTTTTTCTTTTTCTTTTTTTGAAAGGCATACTCTCAGAAATGCCACTTTGTGGATTTTGGTAAAAGACTCACTTGGTTTCCATATCCCAGACAAGTTTAACTGTAAGGTAGGGGCAGGTCTTGCACATACAGATTTCTAGCTGAAGATGTCAGGAGTATTCCAAATTTCCAAAAACGAAGGCATCTGCAGAGCTTGCAGTTATCCCTTGGGTTAGGCAGCAGGAAGTTTTAGAGTTAAAACTTTGGATTTTGTTCTTTGAACTTTACTTCCCTCCTCCATCCCCTCGGGAGCACCTTCTTTTATGGCTGAGTAGAAGTGACACTGCTACAAATGATTCACAAAGGCCACCTCTGTATTCATTCAACAAAAGAGATAAACGTTTTCCAAGCTTGATTGTTACAAGGAATAACATGAAATACAACGTGACCATATTCCAAAGTCTCAAAAGCCATAAAAGAAACAAAAGCAACTCTAAATTTATTATGTTGTAAAAATCTCAGACTTTGAGGACTTTGCCACGACATTGGGACATCTGGAGCTGGCAACACTAGAAATCACGAATGTTAACAGGAAAAATGTGATAAAATAGATAAGCAACATGCACCTCAACAGGGCAGATGCTTGTAACCGTGTTGTTATGAGAATAGATGAGATTTGTCACGACTCCAAAGTCCATATTACTTAGTGCAGTCACAATACACCTACCCGTAAGGCTCTCAGAAGTTTGAACCTGAGAAATGTCAGGCCAAATATAGAGTTAAAAACGCAAAATCCAACAGCTGAATGAACCATTGTGAGCCCCAAACTACACTATGGACCCTACACCCTACTCATGAGCTCAGCAACATCACCAACAGCAGTCACTGCCACCTTCAGTGATGTGACAGTGCCCGACACGTGTCAGGCAGCGTGTTCACATCCCTCTCCCTTTGTACCCTGGTCTTACAGACAGACCCAATGGGTTAACATATTGTCAGACACAAGGAGTGCTCTCTAACATTCAGCACAATCTGAGTAATTGTGCATTACGTTTACTGTTTACTGAGTGCTATGATTAAAAGAAATATTTAAGAACTGTGGAGGCAGAGGAAAAAAATGGGAAGATAATAGTATTATACAAATAAAAATGGTGGAACAAAAGGAAAAAAATCAAATGTAGATATTTAGCAACTGAGAACCTTGACATTTGCAGTAGACCTGGTAAAAAATTGTGGTAAAGTGCTAAGTAGGATTAACACAGCAAGCATCTTTCTCTAAGCATAATTTTAGGTCCCAAACAGTGCTGCAGCTACAGGAGTTTAATTTTCAGCCATTTTCCCTGCAAAGATTTTCACCCACTGACATTGGCTCCTTTGCTCAGAGCATGGTCTAACAATCCCAAAGTCATGGGATTGATGCATGTATGAGCCATTCACTCAAGAGTGGGACCTGGTGATCCTTCCAGCTCAGAATATTCTGTGATTCTGTGAGGTCACATCATTCAATAATCTAGCATTACAAAAACACAGTGCTAATGCATGCAATGAAATCTCCAGACGGAACAGCAAGAGGTATAAAATCAACAGCTTTCATGGAAAAAAAAATTAAAAAATAAAATAAATTAAAAAAATATAACTTGCTTCCCCCTCATTTCTGCAACTGACTGCATTCCAAATGAATCAGCTAAATATTTACTATTACAGCCAAATAAATTTTCCAAGTGAAGACCTACTCAAAAGAAAACCTTTCAAGAGGATATCAGAAGACACCACAGTACCTAGGTGGAAAACTGTAGTCATTTAAAAGTGCAGTTCTAGTTCTTCTAGATTCACCACTTAAGGCTGGAAGAACTCATAGGATCATTTGGGACTACTTGATTTCCCAATATCATCTCATTGCTCCTTAGAGTCACTCAGCATTGTTTGTAAGGTTTACATGTTCTCCACTTCAGCTATTTTTCCATTTGTCAGCTCCTAAATAATCATCTTCCAACCTCCCTGAAGAAACTGAATAGACTGAAACACATTTTATGGCTAATTCTCCAGGCCTGGATAGTTTTTATGGTCCTCCTTAAGAACTGCTTTAATATTTTTCCATCTTCTTCAGTCATGAATGTCAAGAATTGGGCAGAGTATTTAAGCATCAGCCTAACTAATAGAATAGACTTTAATCAAAGAACTTTCACTACTTTTACTTGATATTTCTCCTTTTATACAACCAAGGTCTTTGCTGGCCTCGTTAATTATACTATACACTGACAGCTAATTTGGAGGTGATTATCTAGGAACCTCTGATGCCCTTTCCTGAGGGCTTTAGGAGTGAAGTCCTAGAGGTTTGAGCCATGAGGTCCTGGGCACTGCTGGCTCCGAAGTCCATCTCATGGGTTAGCAAACAGAAGGTGCAGCTTCAACTGCAGCAGCTGAGCAGACAGGCTCTATGCAGAAATTTGGGTTTCTAGTCATAAACCAAACTCCAGCATGGGCATCCAAGCTGGAGTTACACATCCTCCCCCTGCAGTCCTTGCTCCAAGGGAATCCATGGCAAACAGTCAGAGAACTGAGGTAGTTCTGTTTAAAAATGGTGCCAGTGTGCCTCTCAATGTTTAGAAACTCTTCCCCAAATTCTCAAAACCTATGTTCTTGCAAACAGAACCATCCAAAAGGCATCACAGTGTCTTGGTTTCTTGCTGTTTTATTTTGTGTTTTCCTGGACCATGTGATATTCCAGATTACATCCCTTAACTTTCCCAACTCCCTTCAATGAGCTGTATTTTTTTTCTATAATGGCGATATATTATCAATTAATAACATCTGGTAGAAATTAAATTAATTTACCTTTGTGCTGCTTAGTATGATTTGGTTTTGCACTATTAAAAAATTTGAAAACATTGGGCCCATGTCCTGTCCCACTGTTAAGGGTGCCATATGCATGAAGCTTTGGAGTCCATTGTCACCTTTAGTGTGTAGATCCTCACAAGCCTTGATGTGGCTGCATACCCCACTCTTATGTCACCAGAACAAAACACTGAAGTCCAGCTCCACAGCTGTCCACACCTAAATTTTAGTGAAATCAGGAGGGAATAGGTTTTCACACATCCTGGATGATTCGCCCAAGACTGAGACCTCTGTGAAGAATATTCAAGAGCTAAACACAAAGCCCTCAGATCTCCCTCTGGTTCCCTCACCACGACTGCAGCAGTCACGATCCCTCACTACCAGCTAACAGAGATGGAAAATGTTTACCTTTATAAGTGACAGAGGTTAGACATTTAAAACAAACAGCTGCACCTCCTGCAAGAGTTATTCAGCATGGTGGGCTGTCAGACAACACACTGGAAAGAAGCACAAGCTGCGATTGTTGCAGCTGAGTTCCCTCCTTAGTGCTTCAAAGCCAACCCAATGGTCTGGCTTATTTTTGTCCCTTCGCAGTTTGAAACCAGTGTCCCATCTTTCAATAGCCACAAAACACCACTGTGTGCATTTTTATTCATTTTCCAGCTCGCCATGGCCTCTACAGATTCTCCTATTCCTTTAATATATTCCTTTATAGTCTTCCCACAAAACTGAAAATGAGCAATTTGATGAGAAATGGCGAACTGCTTTATTTGTGTAGTTTTACCTCAAAATCTTGAGTTTGAGTGCTGTATCTGCAGAGAAAATAGTTTTCTAACAACAAACTCCAGTGTGATAATGTCACCAACAACCCAGAATGAAATTTCCTGACACTTTTCTGTTCATAAGAAAGAGCAAGTACCTTGTTTATGACCAAGCCATGTGTAATGGGCCAAGCGCTTCCTACTAGCATCACAAATGAGAAAAATTTGCATTAATGAAGAACAGCAAAAGGAAAAGCATAACAAACAGGGGAAATAAATGTATGCAGTGAAACACTGGGCAAAGCTTCTGGCACTCAGATGATTCAGTATAGGCAAGATGTGATCTTCTGTTTCCCTCAGCAGGTGGATAATAATATGATATTAATACTTACCGTATCAATAACCATTTTCAGAACGTGCATTCATTTCAGATTTAGATCTTTAAGTACTTATCCAGCTTTTGCTGCCACAGATGGGTAAAATGATAAAGAATGTGAAGATGAGTTTGATTTCAACATCAGATTTCCCAAAGAGATCTACAGGGACCCTCTGTATCCAATGGGAACAGAAAAGATACCAAAGGAGATGTTCAAACAACCTACTGCAGGGTGAGAAAAATCAACTTTTGGAGAGTGCTAGTCCTCTCTGCTGAATAAGAATAGGTGCTACAGGCCAAGAGTAAATAGATGTCCAACATTTGGATGGATGAAGATACATGAGGTGAATCAAAGCTTCAAGGATTCAACAGAAGCTGTCAAGTGAAACAGGATTGGGCTCTGTGTTTCCCTAAACTTCTCCTTATACTTCATCTGCTAGACTTACCACGTTCCCAGGAATGCAACAGAAAGCTTTCAGGCACCCCACACTGTTGAAGGTAAAAATAAATGGAAATGGATTGAGAAATAAATGGAAAGGCATGGAAATAGATGAGAAGTTAAAAAAAAAAAGTGCATTACATATGACAAATCTGTGTAGTAGGCACAAAAAATAAAGTCTTCCAACAGCAGGGAAGAAACAACAGATGAGCCAGTTCATTTATGCCTTACCTATTTCATTTTTAGTGCTTAAGTAATAAAATAAACCAAAAAAGATCAATGAAACAATTTGAGATTTTCTGATCTCATACAAGAAATTTCATTAAAAAGAAACAGCTTATTCTATTTATTTTTATTTTTTTTCATTAGGAAGAGCGCAAACGCAGCTGAAAGCGTTGTTGAGTCAGGAGCAGACTTGGCAGAGCGGGGACGTTTTGTCAGGGTCGGGAGCGGCTGTGCCCAAGGAGCAGCCGAGATTCTGTCTGCAGGAACGCCGCTTTTCCAGGCAAACACTGCCCAGTCTGCTTGCTCCCACCACCACAGACAGCCCCCAGCTCAGTGCTCCAGCTGACACACACGGCCTTCAGGACTTGGTCTTGGTGGCACTGTCAGCTTCTCAGTGACTTCTCCACGTTCCAAGGACTGACAAGCTCAGCTTGGGCAGCGGAGCACAGCACGGGGCACGGCACCTCTGCTGCTCTCCTGATATTGTTGGATTTCCCCATCTGAAGGCAAACACGTGTATAAGGCGCACCTTTTTTGACTGAAGTTTTGAACCAAACCCAGAAGCGTGCCTTACACTCCGGTGCACCTTATAGGCGTGAAATTACTGTACTTGCTGCAAACTTGTACTTTCACAGACAATTCTCTCAAAGTATCTCCATTTAGTTTGTGAGAAACCTTTTCCAAATCACGGCTGCAAAGTCCATACCAGCAGCAAATGTACAGAGAGAACAGCGTCCACTATTGTGTGACTGTGGCCCTGCCCTATGTCAAATAGAAGTTTGCTTCTTCAAGTCAATTTTTCAAAATGATCATGCTTGTGTCAACCCACTTTTCAGGCTCTTCAAAAGACCTTCCAAGATGGAAACACCCTGAAATGGTCTGAATATCAGCAAGAACTGGATCTCTGGCTATGCATGAATTTCAAAGGTGTCCCTATTCAAATAGCTCATAAGAGCTGCTCAAGAAATCCAACAGAGCCAGAATAAATAAAAGTAAATAATATTAGTCCTGTATCTGCAGGAGGTGGAAGCTAAAAAATATAATTAGTGGGAGTCCTCAAGGACAGTCACTAGCTACTTTCCCTGAATCCTGCTGCTCCAATATTGTGTTGTGTTGCAAATGTCATCGATTTTCATTTTCTTTCTCTGAAACCCCAAACCTATAATATTAAATAAGACTGAGGGAATTTCATTTTGTATCCAGAATACACTAAGCAGACAGCAACCCACTACTGTCTGTCCTAGCCCATTAACTTTATTAAAAAATTCAACCGAGCTGATTTCTGAAAAAGCAATTTATCAGTCTGCAGTACAAATATGATACCAGTTGAAAGTTATTTTATTTGGATTTAGGTGTTCCTTGCCCAGGATCTACCATCAGACTTTCTAAGCTTGTCAAGATTGATAAAAAAACAGGTCACAAGTGTATGATAGGTATAATTGTCTTACTCTTCCTTAACCCCCCTTTAACCAGAACGCATAAGCTTGTACTGCATTTCTTTACAGAAGAAGATAATTATTGCTGTCACTGTCACATTCACTTCTCGGTCTTGATAACAAATGAATTAAACCTGGCACATGACCAAAGGTCCTTCAGGTAGCCTGTCAGTGCTAATTCAGGATACCATACATTTTACATAGACTGGAGAAGGAAAGGAAGGATGGATCTAGACATTATAAAGTTCAGAATTTGTTTAACATGGAAGACTTTGGTCCCCAGTTACACTCTGTGCTCCAACACAGTAGGTGAGTCTGCAGACGGAGGGGGAAAGAATTCAGGTGACGAGATCCCCTGGACACTGGTGGATACCCCATCACTGAATCCTCAAACTCAGTTGATGTACACTGCCATCACACTGTTTGACCTCTTTACAGTGGGTAGGTTTTAGATACACAAAAGGAGCCAGACTGCAAGAGCAGCTTGATCTGGTTTATGACTTACTGTGGTTACAACAGCTAAAATAGACTAGAGACAAAAATAATCACAGCTCATGCTTGAGAGTACACATTAAATTGACAAGGAAATCTTCCTTTACTCAGTTTGCTGCAAGTTTATTGAAAACACAGCAAGTTTTTTCCCAAAAACTTGCAGCTTTACATACAAACTACTTAGATGAGTTATCACATAGAGTCTATCAATATTCTGTCCAATACACAGCAAGTTCTAGTTTTCTGAACACATATTTATCTAAGCTTTTGGCAGTGGCAAACTTTTTAAGCAGCTGCAAGCTTTACTGACAATGTAGAACCAAATAAAGGTTTGCCTAAGAACTCCAATTCATAACTCGATGCCAAATTAGCATAAGTGAAATATGAGTATTTAATATAATAAAACATGAGCCGCAAGCACCGAGCCCATCCCAGGAAAAATGTGAAACCAGAAGGTATTTTAATGAAAATCTGGAAGCAAATATCACAGTCTAATATTTAAAAGCCATAAGAGTTAATTTTAGTTTGAAAGGAAATCATTTTTCAAAGTTCTGTATTCTGTTTAAAAACAGATTGAGCACGTTTATTAAATTAGCAGACCACTGCATTTATGAAATCCATAAGTCAGATCAATGGTGCACAGTCAGCTCTACAACGTAATTGCTGGCTTCTCTCAAAATGGACAATCCAAAAACTTCCAAAGACTAGTTTTTCCCTTCATTATTTACAACGAGCAAAACCATGGAGCAATAGATTGCAATTCATAATGCTTTTTTAATGTTTTTACAGCACAACACTTGGACTCATTTCTAATATTTTTGAATGACAGGTTGCCATTATTGAATTTCCATTAATATGAATTATGAGTACAATATATTTTACCCAATATTTTCTACCCCAGCACTAACGTGATTCTACAATAAAAAAATCCCATAGTCAGCTCTTTTTTTTTTTTTCAGAAATAGAAATCACAGCCATGAGAGATTAGTCTTCCATGCATCACTATGTATCTGACCTCAATCTTGCATCCATTTGACTGCACAGACGTAATTTACATGCACATTTATGGTCACTGAATCACAGAATATCTGGAGTTGGAAGAGACCCACAAAGATGACTGAGTCCAACTCTTAGCCCTGCACAGGACACCCCAAGAATTCCACCTTGTGCCTGAGAGCTTTGTCCAAACACTCACTGAGCTCTGTCAGGCTTGATGCTGTGATCACTGCCCTGGGGAGCTGTTCCAGTGCCCAACAACCTTCTGGGTGAAGAAAGCTCTGCTAATGTCCAACCTCCTCCTCTGTTGACACAGCTTGGTTGTTACAATACCAGAATTTAGGAAAGAGTCCAGCTATGTTTTCCAAGCAGCAAGTCAAGGCTTGCTCAGCAGGCTCTCCCTCCTCTGCCTAGGAAATTGCTTGGTAATTGGGGCCAGGGAGTACCAGATGGACATGACCAAGTCCTGTCCTTGTGCACACCTCCAGGCACTGATGTGAGCCTGAGGAACTCCTTCTCCCTTATGAAAGCAGATTTTAAGGATCAGGCAGATTCAAATACACTTCAGATCTTATTGTTTTGCCCACAGCAGTCACCTGCCATGGGTATCTCTCCCTAAGAAACAGCAATCCATCTAAATGACTAAACCCATCCTAAACAGTAGGGATGAGGACAGACATCCTGAGTTCAACAGAGCTATTTGTCTGCTTGCAGACAAGCCTATGCTTCATGTTTTATCACGTGGCAGAAAGACAAAGATGTGGAAAAGGAAATCTCCAAGCTGCAGCTGTGGGCAGTACACTCTGGGGAAGGATGCATCCAGTGTACTGCAATAACAATCCCACTGGAGGCAGAGTTTTGAGCTGTATGAATGCACAGTCTCACCCACCATGACTGTTCTGACCTTTTATGAACAGATTTAGTATTAGCAGCATACAACATGCTTTAACATTATCACAATACCAGTGAAATATGGCAGCTTCTTTGGAAAAAACTTTATTTTTTAATTGTCACCAGTGAACTATGCACAGAACTTGCGGTACCAGGGCAGAAAGGCAACAAAGCACTTTTCTTTGATTTTCAGAAGATATTTAGCAATAAAAACCTATAAAATGAAAGAAAAAATTTCCCAAATGCCAGGAGTGGTCTGGTCCCTGCCCTGCAGAATTCACATCCAAAAATGACAAGAGAACAACATGTGATGAAAATAACACAAGCAAGCAAGCAGGTGACAGGTAACAATGCTGAGTACTACCACATTTGTTTCTGCACACGCACTCCCAAACAAGCATTTGGCAAAGTCTGCTCCTAAATACAGATGCATTCAGAAATACTCACAATCCAGCCATAATCAGAGGATTAGTCTTTGCCAGCATCGTGGTGGTAAATAGTTCTTTAGGAGAAATCCTCATACAAAAAGGGTGAGGGGCTTGCAAACAATCTCTAGAAGCACATGCCAAGCATAGAGGATAAACAAAGCATTTATCAGAAAGACAAACAAAAACGTAATCAAAACCAGAGTCCTTGGGAAAACAGATGGCAGGACTGGGGACACAAAAAGATACATGGGTGGAAGCTGAGTAGGGGGTTGCTTGAATGCTTCTGACATTTCTTTAAATGTCAGCTCATAACTGTGACATCTTCACTACCACCTTGTAGGTAAAACAGCCCCTTCTAGCAGAGGTCTCTTTTTGTGGAGAGCTGCACTTCAGCATTTCTAGCTTCCGTCATGTTCCTGTCTTTTATTCTGGTGAGAATGAACAAACAGTAAACTCCCACTGAACACCCACTACTTCTGCTTTCATTCCAAGGTTTCCTCGTTGTTCAGTTAAATCTCTGGGTTTATTATACAGATTTAGATGAAGGGTTACACACTGAGAAGCACCATAGGTAAGTGAGAGAAAGGGCAATATTCAAAGAAGTTTGAAGCACATAGCCTACTCTATCAACACTCCACTGAGAAAGGGAAATGAGTGGGGAATAATCTTTTGCATAAGTTTACATGTGTAAAAGCTATGTTAATAAAAATCAATCCTCATTCACTATTTCAACACAAATCCCATTAATAATTCCATTAAGCTATCACTTCAGCTCATTATTTCACCCATTTGCAGTTCACTGTCGTCACTGTCAGCATCTGCTGCTCTCCCTGAGAAAGAGGGGGGACAAGGCCATACAATTGCCTTCCTGCTGCCTTCTTCACTCAGAGAAAGGGCATTTCCACCCTGTCCCACCCAGAAACACAGTACATGGCCTTCCAACAAAACCTGCCTCCATCCCACAATTCACCAGCCAACATCCGCGCTCAAATTCAGACTGCCCAATTATCAAAGCTCCTCAGCATGCTTGCTCTATACTTTACTAAGCAGATACTTTAGAAAGGAAAAGGGAGGGAAGCAAAGGAGGACTGACATACAGACAGTAATACATAACAAGCAACATAATCTTATATTCTGCAAGTAAAAGCTTGGAGGGAACAGGCAACACAGGACAGACCTACACAAATAGAAAAACATCCCTCAAAACCAAGCCCCACAACACAACACTTTGAGCATGTTAAACATTCAGGGAGGGTACAGGTAAGATAATCACAATGCACAGCAGGGTCCTCAGTGAAAAATGCGTACGCCACTCTTGAAAGGTTATTACAGCAAATTCAAGCAAACCAATTGCACAAAGACCAGAGAGCAGCCAAACAGAGGTTTTCAGGTCTTGTGTTCTGATCACTGAGGCTCATTCCAACTGGCTCAATTTGATCTAACAATCAAAAAGTCAAATGATATGAAGAAAGATATTTCCTCCAGTAAATTGAAAAAGGTGGAGTGGGAGCTTATTTAGATTTGCTTCTTGCAACTGCATTTCTTCCTTTCTTTTTCTCTCCAAGAAGTGCAGCTCTTGTAAAAAGGTTTCAGCAGTGGAATGCACATTTGCACATCATGCATCTCTGTACTTTCATTCTGTCCAGGAACACTCACCTCCAAAGGAAAAGCAAACAGCCAGGGCACTGAACACAATGAAGCAGAAACACAAAGGGAAAAGAGCTGAGAAAAAGCAGCTCATTTCCAACAGTACTGAACAACTACCCGGGGCTAATATTGTTACATTTGACTGAACCTGACTGGCAAAACACCCCACTATTAACCCCTAAGCTCTCATCAAACAGACTCATGAACTGCTCTTCTACAAAGGTATCATAGATCTGGCAGATTTTATGGTTGATTGGATGAAGAAACTGATTCCCCCTGAGGTCTTCAAAATCTAACACCAGAGGTGAGGTGAGCCAAGCTTTGTTTCTATAGCCTCTTCTGAGGGGAACTATCTCGAATATAACACATGGTCATGGATTTCTATCCAGATGACATCATAAATGGACCAATAGACATTTCCTACAAGAAATGCTTCAGATAAAATATCCGGCACTGAAAAGTCTCCAAATTTGTCAGCACTGGTGGAAAATCAAGGCCAAATCCATCCCACATAAAGACACACAAACTAACAGTGATGCTTTAATTTTGTTTGCCCACACTGTGGCTGTGCTAGAAGGAGTGTGTGGTCTGAAAGAGCCACATGTGGGAACACTAATTTTGGTTCACATGATGACTAAAATGTTGAAGCTGAACCAAAACCTCAGGTCTCTCTTGTTGCAGTGCTAGTAAGATGTGCCAGGAAGGTGGTCTGGAGCTCTCTGCTCATGGAATCAGGCAACTTCCACTAATAAAAGGCATTCATAATTCATCTTGAAAAAAATCAAGATGCATACATAACTGTACCTCAAGCAGCTGGAAATGGAAGCATGAGGATGAAAACAGGGCAGGGCTAAAGGATATAACTACACTTCTGGAATTTCCCCAGTCCTGGCAGCTAGCATAGGTTTATTTGGCTATTTTCTATTCATTGCTGTGGTGAGAAAAGAAGAAAAGAGGCTACTAAATGAAAAACCAACTTTGCAGGTAGTGAGAGGTAACACTTAATGGCTGTCATGATCTTTCATACCAGGTGTATGTTAACATCTGTCCAATACCTAACACAATCTCTTATTTCCAGATACAACTGAAAGTATAAAAATAATTTCCTGGCACAATGTACATCTACAGAACATACTCATTCTGATACAGAAACTCAACCTGCCAGAAACTGGGGACCCATGTAGAAACTCTGTTGAAGATGCATTTCTAGACTCCCTTAGACTATGCATTTCTATTTTTACTGCAAAAGTGAGTGCACAAGCTATTGAAGTTGCTGTTACAATTTTCAATGGGGTCAGACCACACCATCTTAGTGCACAGGTACACTGGACTAAAGCAGAGACAAAGTGGAGATGTGCTTGTGCTCCTTATTGTTCAAACACAACTCAGTCAAGTATGAAACTGTGGAGTCAAGTAAAACCAATTACACTTGCCTCAAACACAAAATTGTCCCAATAACCAGAAAACAAAACAGAGCCAGGACCTGTTATATGGCTTTAAGGCCAAATTATATGGCCTGGCCACGTTCACAGGATTATACACTTTTACCCTCCAAAACAAGGTGGCTATATCCAAACAGCCAGTTGGGAATGGCTGCTGGCTCTTGCTAATCCCTAGGCCATGCCTGGGAATTGTTTATGACAGAACTAGCTGGTCCAGGCTGAGCAAAAGGCAGAGCCTGTGCTAACAATTTAATGGTATAGATGGTCAAGTTCCAGCTCTTGGGCTTGTGCCCTGGCACTGCTTGATGTGCTCAGGGAGACCTTGCCAAACACAGTTGTACTGTGAGCTGAGCTGGCTGGAACACGGACAAAAAAAGAGCATCCAACCAAATTTAAATCTTTAAGCATTGTCATGATTCACTTCCTTATTCTTCTGTTTTGTTGTTTTTTTCCTTTGTTTTCTAGACAGCCTTATTTCCACTGAGGTGTTCCATTTGCCAAAACAACGGAAGGTCAAAATAGTTGTGATAAGTGCCCAGTGTATTTAATTCTTACCATGATTCAGTGGCATTTGCCAACAAGTGATGGTGCTTCCAGTACAGCTGGGAATGCTCTGGGAAGTGTCAGAAGAGTTTAAATCAAGGGTCTGATGGAAAATAGGAGAGGAGGAGAAAGATGTTGAGACTGAAGTAGAAAGGTAAAAAGATAAATGAATGAAATTAATTGGTCCACAAACCTTGCAGCATTGCCTAAGCTTTGCTTTATGTCCTAGTTCAAAGAGTTGGATGCAAAAAGCACATTGCTCAACAACTGCTGTGACTGCCTTACCACTCTCTGGTTTTGAACCACTTTCTTTGATCCATACCAAAAAAAAGATACAAAAGGTCTTTGCTGCAGAGCAAATTCACTCCCTTACCAACAGCTCAGAAGGTGAGGCAAGCAAGATTGCCTTTGCAGACTTAGAGCCAAGGTCAAGGTGACTCCTGTAACTACCTTTGTGTGCCAGGTGCCACCTCTGTTCTCTGAAGGAAACCCTTTAGGAGAGGCTAGACTGACTTTTCTCCAAGACACTTCTCCACAGCTCTTTGCAGGCTTTCACTACCAGAAGATAACCAGCCTGGTTTCATGGGAAGGGGCTCTGGAAAGCGACCAGGTACAATCCCTCCTCAGAGCAGCCGAAGACAACACTGCATTGCTTGTGGCTTTTTTTTGGCACTTGAATTTTGGGTAGCTCCAGGGTATGCAGCAACATCTCTGTGCACCTCTGTCAGTATCTGCTACCCTCGGTGTGAGCCATTTTTCTTTCTTTCTAACCAGAAATTCCTTTGCTGTCTTTTGTGTGCATTGTCTTTTCTCTTTCAATTTCCACTCGTGAGAAGACTCCACTGCACTATTTTATGGGCAACCACCTAGCACAGCCTGAGGAATAACACAGTCCACGGGGAACTGAATAGAAACACAAAGTGAAGTGGTCAGTTGGGGGTCTGTCTGGATGAATGTAGAGGTGTCTTGCTCTACTCTTTGAGTTGTGGTTATTTTAGAAGGGTCCTCTATCACCCCACTTGGTGCACAGCATCCAAGAGCATCCCCCAGTCTCTAAAGAGCACAGACACCAGACTTGGACTGCCCTGTCCCTTTGCAAAGCAACCACTGGCAACATAGAGGAAAACTTGGGAATTATCTACCTAACATGGAAATGTAAATAATCAACAAGAAAACTGGGACTGTTCAGCCTGGGGAAGAAAAGGCTTTGGTGTTAGTAATTGCAGCCTTCTGGTAATCTGAAGAGAGCTGACAAGAAAGATGGAGGGAGACTATTTTACAAGAGCATGCTGTGACAGGACACAGTGGAATGGCTTCAAACTTAAAGAGAGCAGGTTCAGATTAGGGATTAGGAAGAAATTCTTTAATGTGAGGGCAGTGAGGGACTGGATCAGGTTCCCCACGGAAGCTGTGGCTGCCCCATCCGTGGACATGTTAAAGATCAGGTTGGATGGAGCTCAGAGCAACCTCCTCTACTGAGAGGTGTCCCTGCCCATGGCAGGGGGGATGGAATTTAAAGGTCCCTTACCACCCAACCCATTCTATGACACTGTGAAGATGGATTTATGGTGAAATTTGTAACAGCTGTACAAATCATAGCTGAGATAGCATGTAAGAAAACTTGAAAGAGCATTACCATGCACTGCTCCTGAGCTAAACTTTATTGTACAGCAGTTCACATTTCCAAGTAGCCTGAGAAAACAAGGTGAATGGCAGCTTTGTAGGTTGCAAACAAAGCATGTGTGATCCATATCTTCAAAACCTGTACACATCTGTGTGTCTTAATTAAAGCATCTGAGGTAATTATTCACGTGCGTGATGACCCTAAAAGTCATCAATTCTACACATCAGACACTTTGGTCACAGGAAAAACTATCAGTAGGATTACTGTGAGCAATAGAAAAAATGTTTATGAAATGGAGTTTAAAACTTCATAAGCAAGAATGGAATTAGTACACTCAAATTTTCCTCTATAATCCAGCTTGAAGAACCTTGCAAAGATAAATGCTAGACCTTTAAAAGCAAGGATGATAAAGATAATTAATGGAAGCTTAGAAAGATAATAATGTCTCAAATCCATGTGGGGTATAACTATTGCTCAGCTTTTGAGGAAAAGGAAGATAAATTATTCAGTCCTACTCCATCCCAGCATGAGGCAAAAATTCTAAAGGAAACAAGCTGTTCAAAAGCAAAACTGTGATGACTATGCCAAGATAGGAGTTAGGCTCAGAAGACCTAAAATAAACCAAAGTTCTGGTATTTACTGGCTGATGAGGATTCTGGGTATTACATTAAAGCAAACCATCAAAACCTCTGCCTTGGGAAATATACTGAAGAGTTGATTCAATTCTAGGATTTTGTCAGGATATTCTAGGATGTCTTTGGTTGGAAGGGACCTCTGCAGATCATCTGGCTCTCTCCTGCTCAAAACAAAGCACATTTTGATATTAAGTCAGAGTATTCCTGGTCATGTGCAGAGTGTGCATTTTTTGCTACGGAGATTCTGCAGCTGTATTGGGACTTTGCTCAGTTTTAGACGCTGCACTTACACTAATGTGTGCAAACAGGAGGAGCTTGTAGCTGGCAGCAAGGTGGGGATCAGTCTCTTCTGTAACAAGAGGAAAAGTTGCACCAGGGGAGTTTTAGACTGGATATTGGGAAGCATTTCTTCACTGGAAAGATGATTAAGCATTGAGAACAGGCTGCCCAGGGAAGTGGTTGAGTCACCACTCCTAAAGGTGTTAAAGGATGTGTACATGTGGCACTTGGGGACGTGGTTTAGTGGTGGCTGGGCAGTGCTTGGCTGATGGGTGGATTTAATGATCTTGAAGATCTTTCCCGGCCTCAATGTTCCTGCAAGAAGCACCGTTTTACTGAGAGGATGACAGCACTGGCACAGGTGGCCCACAGAGGACTGCAGTCTCCTTGCTTGGAGATACTCAGGGTCCTCTGAACACAGTCCTGGGCAGCTGGGTCAAGGTGAACCTGCCTGAGCCAGGGGGCTGGACCACACAATCTGCAGAGGCCCCTTCCAACCTCAGTGATTCTTGTGTTTCACTTGCCAAGTATTTCACTCGCCAAGTATTTCACTTCACACACCACCTCAGTGGTTTTGAAAGCATGGGTTTTGTATAACACTTCAGAATTAAAGGACAATTTTAACTACAGTAATTTCACGGATATAAGCCGCACCTTTTTCATTGAAGAATCCAGCCTACCCCAGTGGTGTGGCTTATATTCAGGTGCGGCTTATCTATGGACAAATCCCAGCAAAACGCCAACCCGGAAGTGAGAGCTGGCAGGAGGGGGCCTGGGGCTGCCTTTAAAGGCTTCACTGGTCTATGAAAACTGTTGCAACTTGAGCACCTGACACCAATTTGTGTCTGCTTCTAATTTGTTACTTTGTTACACATGGATCCTCACTTAAAAAAAAAAAAAAAAAAAAAAAGGTGCGGCTTATATTCAGGTGCGGCTTCTTGTGGACATGTTTGTGCAACAACTTAGTAGTAGCAAACGTTATTCGTGTATTTCTCAGTGCTTTGCTACAGGATTACCATAAAAGACCTGGGATCACAAACAGCAAGAAAAAATACTATGATATGAAGAATTTATTACTACTTATTATTTATACAGTGGGTGCATATCGTTTTACAAACAAACACCAGTTCACAGACAGCGTTTATTTCTCTGCAGAATTTCTACAAGCTTAGTTTTCCAAAAGTCAACCAGTTTGGTCACACTAAATTGCAGTGGGTAACAACCACATATGTTTCAGCTTGACAGGAGCAGAGAACAACCAAAACCCACAGAGGCAGACCAGCCTTTGGGAGAGCTTGGAATAGGTGGTTCCTCCAAACCAAAGTAAACGTGCACTCTGTTTCCTGAAAAGCACCCAGTTCATCCAAGAACAGAGTGTTACAGCAGCTAAGCATCACTTGAACATTCAGTAATGCCTCAAATTCCAAGAGAAACCCCAACAAAATAACTTGGTTGTCCTCTGTTAAGAGAAATGTGAAATTATAAATCTTCATCAGAGCTACTTCTACAGAGCGAAACCAGAGTCAGGAAGAAGTGTGAAGAATTCTTTCCATGGTCTGCCCTTCAGTGCTCTCAAAGGCATTGACAATGAAGCTCTGTTGTGCCCACTCCCAGGGAAGTGAGTCTTTTTCCAGTTCTGCAGGAGATGTCTGCACCTTGTGGGGACAGGAGGGAGCTGTAACAGGACCCTGGCACTGCCACCCTCCCTTGCCCAGCCCAGCCTGCCCACACTCCACACCACAGAGTTACAAGATCCTCACGCTCCTCTTCGAGGTCTGGGCGTTTTTTCAAGAGGATTTTCAGGATTGTAGACAGGGCAGTGGTGATGCTGTAATGTCAGTCTGGAGTGCCAGCCCCGGCTGATCAGAGTGTCCTGCTCTGCCTGGAGCACATCAGCCCCTGTCCAGTGTCTGAAGGTGCAGAATTCCCCGTTCAAAGAGTCAGACTGCAGAGTTTCATGTCATGTCTATCACTCCCAGGGACAAATTTATTTTTGTGTCTGTCAGTGTCACAGACAAGTGCTGTACCAGAAGGGACTCAAGGCCCAGGGAAATCATAGGGAGAAGTGAAGTTTTTCTCCCTTCTTTCTTTCTTTTTATTCATTTGGTTCATTTGTTTTTCAACCTGAGGAAACTGATGCCATGGAGAAAATAGTTGTCATACAATGCATTTCCCTTCTGCTATGCATTAAGTGTTTTTTTTTAATTACCTTTGTTTTTCTGTTACAATAAAAATTGCATCAGGCTCAATCAATCAATTCATCAAACCTCAATCAAGCCATCCCCTCCCCCACTGATTTTTCTGACATTACTCTCTTCATGCAACACCAAAATCAGAAATCACCTTGCTGAGAAAGTATCAGCTTTCTTAAAAATACTTTCTAGGCCCTACCTATTGAGCATTGACAGCAAAATAATAGAAAACCACCAAGTGATTCCTTGTAAAATTCTTTTTCTGGCTGATTTTGATGGTGACAATAGCATTACGCTCCTAAATTACAGCAACCAACCCCAGGATTATATGCACCTATTACTCAGAGAACCTGCCCTCCTTTAAAAGTGCTGCTCCTTGGAAATAAACCCTCTAGTAACTCACATCAAACCACAGGCAGGCAGCTCCCAGGCTTTTTTAGCCTGACAGGAGGCTGGGACAAATTTTATAATGAAACACCACGACTTCTGAATGACAGAAGTACATGTTTTGCTTTATTTTGAACTGATAATCTGCAACTCATAAAAGTGAAAATGATGTAATGCTGAAAAAGCAATAAGAAAATAAAAATAACTCTAAATTAAATTTTAAAGAATCAAGTACTTAAATCCTGGCCAACACAAATTTTATTTAGGTTTTATGACTGATATTCACTCCTTTTGGAAATCAAGAAGCCCAGAAATACTCCTTCTGCTTTATCCAAAGCTGTCATGTCTGTGACCTTGGAAGTATTTGGCGATGTCAATTAATGCCTCAATAATGCTGCCTTTCATCTTCAAATGGAACTGGGCCTAAAAACTGGCCAGACCTCTTAGCTCTTTCAACAGATGATAAACACACTGCAAGTAAAAAAATCCAAGCAGCTTTTTATGACTTTACAGATTAATGAGCATGCCAGGGCTTTCCAACTGATTTTGGTCCAATAAAGTATCTGCAAAAGTTGACAAATTAAACCCACATTTCTCATGTTCCAATTTCCACACCATTAAAAATATGTAGAGATGCATCTGAGAAAAAAAACCCACTGAAATGAGATGGTAAGAGGAAGTGGCAGATCATCAGCACAGTCCAAGCCCTCCCTAGTGCCACAGATCATCAGGAACAGCCTTTCAGAGAGGAGTCTGGAGAACACCTGACATCTCTGCTTCCTTCAAAGGTTCCTCTGCTTCAATGCCTTCACCACATCAGTTTTGGAACCCACCACTAATCTCCCTTTGCTCCCTTCTGCCCTGGGAGCTGTAACTTCAGGAGCTGTAACTTTTTTGTAGCAGTGCAATGGGATTACTTCAGCAGAAGCCATTGCTCAGTTCAATTCACAGACACTTTTTGTCAATTTGTATTTAGAGGAAAGAAAAATGTGTCCTGAGAGGCAATGACCAAATCTATCTGTTTCCTCCTCTCATTCCCTGTACAAGCTGTTGAGTGCTCAAATGCAACTCTTAAAGTAACTCGCTAGCTGATTTCAGGATACGAATATGATACTATAATGGTATTTTTTGGGTGCACCCTGCTTGTTTCAGCCTAGCTGGTGTGATGGCACATCATGGCCAAGATAATTCAGCTTGCTTGTAGACTACTCATAAAAGGCTCAGTCTGGAAGCTGCAATCCAGTTAAATTGTGTGTCAGTCCAAGATGTAAATTTTGCAAAGCTTAGTGAATTTTCAAGCGTAAAGAACCAGGAGTATGCGATTTGGGTGCCAGGGAAAAACCTGTCCTTTTGTTCTGTTACAAACCATCAATGTTATGTACTCTGGGCATTGCTCTGATTTCCTAAGCATTCATGTCATAGCCTGCCATAATCAGAGCTACATGTGCATCAGAAGTCTCTGCTTAGGTGGGAACAGCTTGCATCTCATTTACCAATGAAACTAGACATGACTCTATTTTTAAAATGTATCCAGAGATAAAAGTGTATTTCTGGCAAATTTAAAAAAAAATCACTGTTACAATTTGACATCCAGTAACTGTGTACTATCACAGTAATTTGCCAAAAGAATCTGAGGATCTTTAACACAGCTTTTGCCACTGGACTGCACTTGGGCTGGACAGCTGTGTCATGTCTAGATTGAAGATTCATCAGGCTACTGTCTGAAATGGTGACAAAAATATGCCAGCTCTCAGTGCAAACCCATGGGGAGTGGAAGAACAGCTTCCACAGAGAAGCTGGAAGAGCAAATCCCATATATTTCATCACCACATATTTTGACTGCTTTCTAGCAACTGTTGTATTCCAATATTTATAATCTCTCTCTTTATGCAAGCATCTTATGTTTTATAATAAAAAGAGTACATAAATTTCAGTTACCGTAGCAGAGCAAATTGTTGTATGTAATTAGTCATGTACAACATAAGGCACAACTTGAAAAACAATTCATGTTTATTCTTCCTCTGCTTAATCAATATTTTAAATATTTGTGCAAGCCATACACAAACTTTGCAAATCACTACCTCCTAAGTGAGAGAAAGAGAAGAGACAACACAAATCCTGCAAATCATCAGCATCTGACAGGCTGCTCTTCAGGGAGCTACATTTTTTTGGCCCTTGAAAGAAAGAAGAATGTAACATTTTACTTGTGCTGTTTCCCTTTATTCCTTTTTTACAATGTATTCCTCAGCCAGATTAACTTGTTTTTCCTTTTCCACAAGAATTTTCTTCCCTCCCCACTTGTTTTTTAATGCTATTTAGCTGTACTGATGCACAAAGTCAGCAGTGGCTACTTCTTTGCCTGCAATCCCTGCCTGACTTTCCAGAGAGGTTAACAAATGTTTAATCATGACTGTCTTCCCTCCCACATCATAACCGTGGCTAACCACAGTAGGATCAACTCTGGTAGGAAAAACACACAAGTCTTAAACGCTAAAAGAGTACTGTGAGAACAGGAGGCCACAATCACACCTCAGTTACACTATTTACAGACTTAAAACTGCACAGCTATCCCTGAGCTCAACTGGAGAAAATTTTATCAAAACTGAAGTCTGGTGTTTTTGTAAAATTTGTCATAGGCTTAACCTTGAGAATAACAAATCATTAAGTGTTGGGGGGCTGAAGAATCAATTTATGTTCCAAGCAAAGGGTTTTTAAAATTAAGGTTGAAAAAAAAAAATAGATCTCGCCTGGTGGTGCACAGATTCTGTTGATGTATCAATCTTTTCAGGCATTTAAAAATAATATAGAGATGATAAAAGTAAATGTTCTATAACCAAAAAATCTCTCAGTAATAAAATTTCAAATTACAGCCCATGACAACACTTCTAAATTGAAGCTGTGATACAGGAGCTTTGATGGAGAAAATTGTACAAGTAACTCGCAAAGTAATTCAGAAAAGCAACAAAGAATGAAGGTGCTGCTGAGATGAACTGAAAACATAGCTGGAATGGTGTGCAGCATCCTTAAATGAATTTCAGACTGTTTTGTTGGCAGTATCTTAAGCAGTGCTGTAGTCTTACAAGGATTTCTTGGATAGTTTCCTTTGACCAATAACTAACCTCACTACAGAAAAAAACCCCAAACCCCACCATGCACAGAACCAACCCTGAGCTCAATCATCACACATGGCTGAGCTCAGAGTCTGACAAACTGATCCAAACACAGAGGTTATTGGCAAGATTCCACTTTCCTATGGAATACTGGTGGAGGGGTTGAGGAAATATCTCCAGTGAAGGACTCATCCCTCCAAACTGGGCTGCCTCTGGTTGCCAGGCTGTGCCCCAACTCTTTGGGTACAGAATCAGGGCAGAAAAACCAAATTGGGTAAAAGAGTTGACACTTTGCTCATAGTGGCACAGAATGAGCAGAAACCCCAAAATTCACTACCTCTGAGTGCCTCACTTTCCCTGTCCATATGCTGGGAGTGCAGCATCAAACCATTTCTTAGAGGCTGATGAGGTTTAAATGATTTTTCTGATATTTTCTGGTAGCCTCCAATGAAATGGGTTATAGCAGTGCAAAGTCTCATTGTCATTTTGTTCAGCAAAAAAATAAAGCTTGGGAAAAGACAGCTTTTTTCTGTTTAAATAACTCAGACCAAATATCCATAAGCACTTAAAGGTGGCAGATCCACTAAGTGTGATTTGAACCAAAGCATCTGTGGTATAGAAGGTTACAGGTACGCTTTGAGAATGAATTTCAAAGGTCTGCAAAGTATAATTAGTTCTGAGGTTCTCCTACACATTAATAATTAGTAATAAAAACCTTCTAAAGTCTTCCACAGAAAGTAGTAAAAAGCTCTTCCAGAAGCATGAAAATCACAGACCAAACCCAACCCCTCACAGCTAGTCTTACATATCCTAAGCTTCCCCTTGAAGATGGTTTCATTTTTTTCTCTCCTTTCCAATGTTTTTTCTATTCATATCACGTAAGTCATGGCAAAGTCTTTAATCTTACATACATTTACACAATTTTAAAGACCATGTTTCAGCCAGATTAGGTAGACTAGTGGTCCTTAAAACAATTTATCTATGAATTCCCTGAACAATTCCATCATGCAGCAAGTCATACAGTCCAGTTACATGCCAGAGAAAAAATAACTTTTTCCTCCATTTTAAATTTATCACCTTAGGATTCAGTTAACCTTGAGCTGAGGGATGGGAATATGACCTGTATCTGCCAATACAGGTACCCAGAAGACAGATCTTGTCAAACAGGCTTCACTTCAGTCTTTGACAATACTATGGCTGTTTGGAAATTCATAATTGAAGATGATGCCATGTATATGAATTTTTAATAACTACCAATCTAGCACTTTGGCAAAAAAAGTCTGGAGCAATCACTAGCTACACAGACATTGAAACAGAGGGAGGGAGCAGTTTTATCCCCATGCAAGGGAATGGTGAGTTCTGATGCTGAAAGGATGCATATGGTTTGGGTATCTAAGTTTTAGCATCCATATTTTCAAAGGCAGATGAAGAATGGGGGGATGCAAAAGGTGCAGAGTTATTTGGAGGCTACTGAAATTGGCCAATAGCAGGAAATTAGAGGAACCAAGGACCAAAGGACTGAGGAAAAGATTAGATGAGTTACTAAAAATGAAGCAAGCTTTTAACTGGGATGGTAACTACTAAGTAGGAACCCAGTCTGAAGGGCTACAGATGGTAGCTCTCTGTAGTTTGAGATTGCCAAACCAGCTCTGGAAAGTATGCTAAAGTCAAAACTGGTAACTGGAGGGGAGGAAGAGTCCCTTCTGACTTCAGCCTGGGGCAGCACTGATGGCTGCACTTATCTCCTGGGACAGTAAGACAAGGAGAACCAGGTTATCAATCTTCTTGCTTCATGACACCTTATCCATTGTGTCACTTATTGTGTGAGACACACCCTCACCTCTGAGCTTATGACCTGCCATAATGCTGGGGGAGGTTGAGCCGGCACAAGGGCAGCTCAGCAATCAAATATCTCACTCCCAAAACAGAACTAACAAATCCAGCTGTCAGAAGTCACCTATCCCCCACCAGCTGGTATCCCATACATGCTGACATAAATGGTTGCTGACATAAAAGGTAGGCAAGGCTGTGATTGCTCCACAGCTTAAGGCAACTTAGCACATGCTTGGTTTATTTTTAAAGTATTTTTAGATTTGTAATTTTTATGATTTTATTTTTTAAAGAAACCAAGTAACTACATTGTTTTTTCATTGTTTTGTGATCCCTTCAATATACGGATGCAATTTTTTATGCCTAGCCATTAGCTGGATTCTACCAAGGAAAAGCCTTGGCTGGTTACACTGCTGACCACAAGTGTAAGTCTGCTCTGTGTGAAGGAGAGACAGGCAGGCAGGGTGAACAGGAGTGCGTATGAGCACCTGAGGTTTTTTGTGACACCATCTCCCATTTTTAGTTGGAAACTTGTTAAGCACCATACCCTTACATCTCTGTTTATCCTACCAATCTACCTCTCTCACCTCTTCAGAGTTTTTTCCTCTTTAATACAAGCAAGCTTGAATTTTTAGTTAGAGCTACTTCACTGATTCACAGCAGAAGCTGGGGCAAAAACTCTATGCATTTTTACAAATTTATTTTATGGGAGATTACACAGCTGATTAACAGTCCTCAGAATAAAAAGTGTCTCCTGTTACCTCCATTCCTGTCTATTTATTGCTTTTGATCTATTCATGCCAAAACATTCTTACTAATGAATGTCATCAGAAAATGGTCTAATAAGGTAATTTAGAAGACAGTTCACATCTAGCATATGATCAAAAGGCACTTAACTTGCTGTTCCTGCCTCCTCTCCCCAATAAACACATGGTTTACTAGCACTGATAAGCTTCAAAATGGTTTTGAACATCTGCGAAAAGGGCTGATCAGCTCCAGACAATTGTTGGACTCTAAGAAGACTCAGGAACAAAGGTCATGATAAATGAAACCACTGCTTTGGCTTCAAAATTGTTTCAATCATCTCCAGACAAAGCATGATTGAAATGCATCTATCAGTGGATAGCATCTGGAGAACACTAGAAGTGTTTTGATCAGAATCTGAGTGGCTTCTTCCAAATGAAAATAATTTTAAGATGCCATGGCAAATTTTTACAACCACATTTTGGGCTAATGTTTCCTTCTGTAGCATTGACCTTGTTTCTCTACAGCGTGAAAAAAATCAATATAATAATGGTACTGCAGCAAAATTTCAGCTTGCTCTTGGCTTACTTTAAATAACTTCATTGTGTCCTTTCCCTCTGTCTACATCTGCTGTATTTGGCACTTTCAGTTATTATAATGAAACCAAGTTGAAAGAAAATGTTAAATATCATAAAAAGAAACCCAACAGTGCTTCTGTCTCACTTTGCCAGCACTCTGGTCACCTTTACCATTTGCCAGGTTTTTCTGTTCCCAGCTGTTCTACCTGAATCTGCATGCAAAAAGAAACCCCAACTTTCTCCAAGAATATCAAAAGCACTTTGCAGTTCCACAAGGGCTTTTTTTCTTTAAAAGGAAAGCTCACTCTCTTCCCTCCAATAATATATTGGAACAAAAAGTCCAATAGTTTACTAGTGACTTCCACTCTTTGGTGCTTAACATTGACTCACTCCTTTGTGTGCATTTCTGCACAAGTGAGCAAGCCTGGTTACAGCAGTTCTACAGTTTCACTCCAACCTGCACTAAGAATGAGGCTTTGAGAATCTTAATAGGAAACTATCAACTAAAGAGAAAGAAAAACCCCATTCAGCCAAAATTATGACCTTTAGTCACCTTTCACTCCCTCTGGATGAGAATCATATCCACTTGTTGTCAACCACAGCTCTGCCTTGGTCAACAGACAAGAGCATTCCCAAAAGAAAAGTGGGAGCAGTAAGTTCCAGGGAAAGCCACAGGAAGCCCAAATGCAATGAAAGGAAGGAAACATTTGCTCTGCCTGGGCCCCTCAGAAGCCTGGGGACACTCAGTCTTGGAGGAAGAAAGACCTACTCTGGTAGAAAGGATTGAAAAGACAAAGACTGCCCATATGAACTCGTTTTCCTATTCTTGGCTATCCCGGGAACGCAAGCCCTACAAAGGGATGGATGCTGCTCCATGTCTAACATCCCTCCAACATAACAACCCCGTTTAAAAAAAAAAAAAAAAAGAAAAAAAAAAAAAAGGAACAAAAGAGGTGAATTCTTACTTTGGTGCTGGAAGCTGGGGAGGAGTTGGCCACCAGGCTGGTGATGACATCGCTGTTACCCGTGGTGCAGGTGGCGGTGGCCGGGGCAGGGAGGCGCGTGGGGACGATGGGCAGGGGCAGCAGCCCGGGCCGGGAGCTGCTGGTGGTGCTGGCGCTGCTGCAGCTGGTGCTGCCCACGGGGGTCCCGTTGGAGCTCCAGTCCCGGCGCTCCCAGCCCGCGCGGTAATCGCGTTCAAAGCGGCTGTGGTGCCGTGACATCGCGCCGGAGGGCAGCGGCGTCTCAGGGGGAACTCGAGAGCCTGCCTGGAGGATTAATGACAAAGAGGAGTTAGGGATGAGGGCCCAGCACCGTGACCACCGGGGCAAGACCCTGCCATGCCTTCCGTGCCTTAGCAGAGCGCTGCTTCTCCTCTTTTCCCTGCTGAACATCGAGAGGAAGAGAGCAGCGCCATAGCGAATGTTACTCTAGAACACAAAGGAGAGTTTAGACAAGTACAAGGCACAGCAGAGAGCCCAGTCCCACAGAACTGAAGAAACACCATCTGCCCAAACGCTTTCAGCAAAATAACAAGCAAAAGCAAGCAAATTGTGAAAAGTCAAGTTAGAAGAAAGTCGTAATTCAATGTTCTGACAACAGGAAAACATTTCCAACAGCTCCATCTTGCAATTTTCTCAGTAGCCTTCAGATCCTTTCTTTAGCCTCTTTGTACCTGACACATGACCAAATATTGATGGTAAAGATCAAAGAGGAAAAAAAAAAATCTACCTGCTAAATCTACCCATTACTTCTCTATTTTCAAAGCCAAATACTGCTTCACACAGCCCCCTTTTTGCTACACCTCCTCACTGGAAGCTCCTGTGGGAATATTTCACTCTGTGACACTTCCCCACACTGAGGATGCTGTCTCCTCCCGTGCTTCTGGCTACACTCAAAACACTTGATACCCATAGGTGATCTATGACCAAGTCGTTCTGTGTGATCACCCTGTCCTTATCATCCCTCACTCTCTGTTATCCACAGATTGTATCTGCCAGGTGAGGGATGTCTTAACACAATGTTGGGAGTCAAGACTCCCAACATCTAATCTTTAGTTCTGATAATTACACATTACACAGCCTAGAGCAGTTACTGAAGTCTTCCTGGCAAGGTCTCCTAATGTGCAGAATGGTGGCAATAATCCTATTTTCCCAGCATGGTTCTGAGTAAGTGAATGTTTACAGCATTTGCAGTAGAAGAAACAGTATGAATAAATTCTAAATGTATTTATTTCCATAAATAAATAATGAGTATCCAGGTCACTGCAGCACCTGATTTATTTTATTTGCATCACACGATCCACTAAGTTCTTTGTAATAATGACATCAGGTCAGTGGAAGCAATGTTTCACAAATTTTTAGATACAAAAATGGATGGTAAGAACATCTGTTTATGGGGATTGTGGAGGAAGTCAGAACTAAACTCACTCAGAAACCTGAAGATGAGAAACTTCTTAAGAGAGATAAAAAACTTAGAAGTGTTATAAAACAGTATGCCTATCAACAATTATTCACCTGGTAGAAACTAAAAAGATCATTATGCCTGAAGGATGAAAGGTTCACCTGGTTCACTTAAAAGCTAATAACTGAGACAAATAGTACTCTTCCTCAGTTAAAAATTCAACCATATAAATGTATATTACAAAACCCTGCCAAATTCCCTCCCACAATCATTATGTTCAGCAAAAGGCCAAACCTCCCAAGCAGCTGCATTTTTGATGGTTACATTGTCCTTCTCCAGTAATAAGCACCTCCAGTAAGAGCCTGCACTGGGGACCACACCGTAGTGTTGTTAACACAACACAAAATTAACATTCCTCTTAAGACAACTATGTTTTTCTATAGTAGAATGTGATGCAATGTTTGATTTGATGATCTGCGGGCTGATGGTTCTGCTATTTACTTAGATTCTTCTGTCTTACATTTCTGTGGCTGATACCTTCATTCAGAAAGATAATTCTGTATTTTCCAGAGGACCACGTGAGCTCAGCTGTGCAATGACCACAGGAAACCCCAGAGACACCAGTGCTGTGAAAGCTGCTGCATTGAAAACAGAAACTTTTCTTTTAGTAGAGGTGAAGAAAACAAACTTTTTCTCTAGAGAAAACTATCTCAGAATAAATTCAGTAGTTAAACACAGTGTTTTCAAAGGTTAGAAATTCCACAGGTATAACCCCGCTTTCATTTGTTTTAGAACCATTTTGCTAAGTCAGGCAAAAAAGGAGCCTGAAAACTGCAAGCTGCAATTTCAAAATATCCTTTATTATTCCTTGCCTTTGAAAAAGTTTCTTTTTAATCCCAACAGCCTCCACTGCTGTATGAAGTTATCTTTTGTGACTGCTTGAATGGTGGCTGTCAGCTGAATGCCCTTCTCCTCTCAAGCTGGAGGATCTCCATTAGCTGTATTAGTGTTCTCCTTGACAAGGCAAGCAGGGAGAACCAAATCACATCTCCCCCACCCACCCACACTCCTGAGCACATCTGACATTTCATTCAGTGCAGAGCAGAGGCACACATGCACACAAGTCAACAGCGAGCACTTTTTTGCCACAGATCCCAGGCACCCTGCCCCCAGCAATTCTACTATCAGATGAGACTGACAGGCAACCACGTCAAAAACAAGCAGGAAAAAAAAGCCTGTGACTAAGTCACGCATTAAGAAGTTCACTTAAAACCCAACTCTCTCTTCATGAGCATATTCACTTCTCAGTCCAGCTACTTCATGGTATTTCCAATGAAAAAATAATATCTGGGGCTAAACATCAGTCTTCTTTTTTTTTTTTTATCCCCAATACATTGCATTAAATATACACTACTTGTTTCAACATGTCATTTTTGGCTGGGTACAAAGATACTTGACAGCAACAAGATGTGCAGAAAAACCAGAGGGGATAACCATCTAATAAATGAGTATTCAACTGCTAGTGCTTGCTATTTAAAATTAGAAAGAATAGAAAATGTTTTCATAAATAGCTGCTGGGTGAGGTAAGAAACGGGTTGTGAGCAGACTAGCTAATTTTTAAATATATTTTTAGATCCAGAGTTTATGCTTTGTCTAGACTATTGTTGTTGAGGATCACAATCAAAATAATAATGCTTTAAACATACTCTGTACTCATAAGAAAAACTTCTCCAACAGCGTGTCCCGAGTCAAGTGTAATCATCACATTCCCCTGCACAGAACTTGACACAGAGCAGCACAAACCATCCTGAGAAACAGCAGAGACAGAGGCCAGTGGAAACCTCACTGGGGCAGCAGGGAGAGCAGCAGACACTGCAGTCAGAGACTACAGAATCCTTAAGGTTGAAAAAGATCTCCAAGATCATCAAGTCCAGCCACCACCCTAACCCTGTCACTACCAGTTCCACAATATCTGATTTCGGCCTACAATTTTCCAGACATGTTGAGAGTTTTTTTTCCCCTAAAAAGAAACAAAAGAGAATCATAAAAAAACCCTTTCTGCTGGGGAGACAGAGAAGGAGAAACATCAATGCCTAATACTTACAACAAAGAGCAACATCAATAGTTACAACTAATTCATGTGTTTTTTACCTTTTTCAAGGAAGTTTTCCTCAACATTCATATGGAGGCATTTTCCCTTACCTAGTTTTAGATCCCTCAAAACAGCACTGGGGAAGAGAAAGAAGATTTTTACCCTGCTTTTTAGACACCACCCCAGCTAAGCCTTGGCTAATCACAGATCTCAGTTGTGGGGTTGATTTCTCAGCTAGCACGACGCTCCACAGTGCCACATTAGAAGGCAGTACTAGAGTAAATAAGCTTTGAGCTGTGTCAGACACATCTACCCTACATCAGAGACATCAACCCAGGGTGTGCACACAGCCAGCAAGAGGGAGAACGCATGATTTGTGCATCTCAGACTCTAGTCCATGAGGAGGCATATTGAAAATCCCTCTGTACAGCCAATCCAGCCGGCACCCTGTCTGCAGAAGGTGGCAGTGAGAGAGACCTTCCCTCATCCTCTACTCAAGATGTAATCACTGGAGTAGCCAGGTGTCTTTAATCTCTATAGAAAGGAAACGCACTCCCGTTTGTCACATAGAATCAAAGGATTTTATTGTGCAGCCAAAAGCAACAAAAATTTTTAGAGGGGAAAAAAATTCCCCACCCTACTAAAGAGAGAGAAAAGAAGAGAGAGAAGCCCATAGCAGTTACTGGATGAACTGATGAATTCAAAGCAAAAAAGGAGATCAAATTGGTATTAAGGGAGGACTGTGGAAAGGGCTATAAGCTAAAGAAGAGAGATCGAGCAACCAGAGGTAAATACAAATCCCACGACAAATCTAAAATGAGATTTAGTGATATGGCAAGGCAAGAAGTCCCCAAGACTGCATCACTGTGCATGTGCTGCAAAAAGAATGCCAGAACACAGCCTGCTTTTTTTCAGACAAGGGCTATGCGGGAGCCAGGCATGAGGATTATACACACACCTGACCCTTTCCCCCATCCTTCAGAAAAAGCTGAGCTTGGGAGGGTAGACCAGGAGAGGGTAACAGCCTGGTGAAACAATACCAAACACCTTCTAAGGAATGGAAAAGGATCTCTCCCAGCTGTACAAAGCCAAAACATGCAATGCAGCAGGTGAGAGAGACCATAACAAGAAGTTACTTCAAATTTATCCCTCCTCAAGGCAAAGTAAAATGTGAGCGTACCCCTGCTACAGAACATAACTATTTCTACAATCAGGAATTTTAGACATATCTTATTCTAACAGCTTGCTCAACAATAATATCTGAGAAAGTTTTTTCAGCAAAACGCGAGTTTTTTTTGTAGGGTACTTACATGGATGACAACATCCAGCCTCCGAATTTACCCTGAACACTTTGGCCATTTGGAAATCTTCCTGCCTTCTTAGCACAAAACCACCTTGCTCCTGGTACTCATTTTTCAGCACATCTCTTATGCAAGCTCATTTGTTCCTTGTTTCCACGGCTTCCACACACACAAAGAGGAAAGGAAAAGGCCAGCGGCGTGTGAGATAGCAGCGTGCTGTCCTCAGGGCTCTTACCAGGTTCAAACAGATCATTGCTGAAGATTTATTAAACTCAAGTGGTTAACATTTCATTTTATGCTCGATACATTTAAACACAGCCCTTCTTCCCCCAAGCCCAAAACACTCACTGTTCTGCAGAAAAAACGCTTCCTATTCACGTTTCTCTAAATGACAGTCCGGGCTCGAGCCTTGGAGCAGCTTTTTCCCTGCTTTCCACGCTTATCTAGTCAAGGTCTCCTTAAAGTGCCTGTCCCCACAGATATAAATATAAGGAAAAACAGGCTTTCAGCCAGTCTGAAGCTAGAGAATCAGATTTCTTAGACTATTAGTCAACTTCATTAAGTGACTTCAAAAATAAAGGTCAAGCTTTTAATTTAAATTTTTCCCGGGTAAGCATTTGTTTCTAAATTTACCATTTAAATAATAACATTACAGAAACACGATAGGCGAGAGACGTTGGGAGACAGCGACGGAAGCAGATACATGGTCATTAGGGAAATGGCAGAAAAGGAGAAAGAAAGAACCAGAAACATTAAAATACACAGCTAAATAATCTTCAGACAGGATAAAAGAAGTACAGGTAAAACAGCCCATCAGAGAGTTTCAAAAGCAGTTAAGTGCTTGAAATGCCCAAGTATTTTATGATATAAAAATTAAAAAAAGAATAAAAAAAAAGAGGAAGATTTGCTGGCATCATATCTAGCATGAAGAACTGTAACTGATAAAAAGGAATATGTCTAAGTACCTAAGCTTGAATGATTTCACATATATGCTGCAGGGGAAATGTTATGGCATGCGGCTTTATCAGAGCCTACCAACACAACAACCTCTCCCCAGGCACGGGTCTGAAGATGTAATTTATGCACGTGGCAGCCAAATCACATCGAAATATATCAGTATTACCATAAATTTTGGATATAACTCAATCATCAGGTCATATATGTACATGTCTTGAACAAAATCAAAATAAAACAAGATACTAGCAGTCCTGGCAGCTTCAGGAGGAACTTTTCAGAAATGTGCCAAGCAAAATGTTTTATTTGAGCTCAACATTTTTTATAACTCACAAGGACTTTCTTTGCAAACACATATAGAATCACTGTTACAAGCCTATATGGATCTGACTCATCCATTTTCACAATTTTTACTTAGCTACATTTTTTTTTCTGTTTGGGTGACTTCAGTGAAAGAACTCACTGTAGACAAATGCAGAAGGAATGCAATCAAGAGATTTTGTGAAGCTGAACTACAAGCAGCTGTGTAGAAAGATAAGATCCAGAAATATTTGAGAGGCAAGGAAACAACTTTATTATCAAGCAAGGTCTACTTTTGTAAACCCCCTGATTTAGACTTGTAAACAGTTGTAAAGCTCTTGTAAAATCCAGCACAAGGCAGAGAGACTTGAGCTGCTTTGCTACAATCAGATCTTAAAGCAGTGAAAAAAAAAAGAAAAAAAAGGGAAAAAATAAAACCCAAATCCTAACCCTGTAAGTGATAAAGGAGCAGTAGATTAAAGAGATTATATAGGATTTTATTTTCCAAATATATGCTGGAGGAGGTGATGCTTTGGGATATTTTTTAAAAAAATCTGAGCATGAACACAACAGTGTCTTCTCAGCAGAAAGCTCACTGTGCAAGAAGCAAAAATGAGATTTTTGCTCTGCTATCTCAAAATACTGTAGAAAAGTTTGTGCATTTTTTATTTCTGAGTACTTCAGATGCATATGGAAATCTTCCCTCTAGGTAAGTAAAAAGATAAACTAGGCTATCCAAATAAGAAAGGAAAACCCAGTCACCATGCGAGTGAAACCACACCTTACAGTTTCTTTCTTCCACAGCTGACAAGAATATAACTTTCCCAAATGAGGCTTACTAAAATATCTCTAAGTGTATGTTTTATTACTAAGCTTCTAGGAAACTTACCTTCTCTGTGATAATTTCCTGTATATAATAATTTGCTTTTCAGATACTGATTTTTTTACAATCTGAGCAGCGTGGGTAACAGATCCTTCAATTCATGAAGCACTGGCATGGTGAGAAAAGTTCACAAAGATTCAGAGTGGTCCCAGTGCTCACACTGCTGGAACAGAAGGTGAAGACAAGTCCCATCTTGAATCCTGTTGCTTGCCAAACCTGGACACTCAAATGAACTCAATGAAGTTTACATCAGGTGCAGGGGATTCCTTCTGCAGATGTTCCTGACCATACAAGTTTCTTGGACAATTCAAAAAGGCCTCCATCCACACCCTCAGATATACTTATCAAGAATTATAAATTGACAGAAAATATGTCACAATATACTGGTTTGGGATATGTATTTGGATAAAATTCCTAACTCCAGGAGAAAACCACTAAATCTATTTCTCTCTCTTCAAGATCTGTTGGAAAGATCTTACTGGAAGATGAAGTTGATCTTGTTCTCCCCCATTGCATTATTGCAAACCATCCCCACAACCCTACAAAAAACCTCAGCACAAAATTCAACCTTCACCCTCCAGCCCCAATAATCAATTCTAGATGCTACCCGCTGCAGTTTCTTGGTCTTTCCAAGGACCTTCTAAAGCAACAACAATGGGATTTTACACAGCAGTTTTGTAGAAGAAAATCCATCAGAACTTTACACAAAGGCATAATAACTTCCTCAGATGTCTCCACAGGGTCCAGGGTAGCTGGCAGTGTCTGGAACCCAGCCTTGTTAAAAACAGAGAGAGAGAAAAACAGAACGTCCCTCTGTAACACTCCTGCTTGCAAAACACTGCCCAAAACATTGACTTCCCTAATTAAATTATCTCATTAGCATGAAAAGCAAACGAAAAAAACCCAAATGCCAAGAGCTGCCGTGTTAAAGGCCAGTTTGTGGAGGGTTTGTGCAGGAAGACTTGCACAGCAGAGCTGGTGGCCAACACCTCGGCACAGGGGCTGGCAAGATGACAGCTGGTGGCCAGGGTCCAGAGGTGCCTGGGGACAGGTGGGGAGGGGACACGGGGACACAACGGGATTTCTCCTGGGGAAATGGGACATCTTCTCAAAATGCATTAGGAGCCTGCCAGGACCTGACATACCTAATCTTGCCTAAGACTTCGTAGTTAATAAAGCAGAAATGTACAATAAGCTACTGTCAGTGTTGCCAAATGTCACAAAATAAATCTCACAAAATTTAATTAGCAGGATTTTGGCTCCTTTGCGGATGGTTTCTTAGGTGGGTGAGGAGGGGTAGGAAGAGAAGTGGACTAGGTCTTCAAACTACATTTTGGACAAGGCAGGAGAAATTTCCTTTTATTTACTGCTATTCTCCATTTTCCAGGCCCTGAGGAACACTCATCAATCAGTCAAAACTATTACAGGAGAAAATTTTCTGCCAAGGTAAGGGTTAAACGCAGCGTAGTTTACAGCATCAGCTCTCTGGATTACTTGTAGTGCTGCAAAACGCTGTTAATAAAGAAAGCATACAGTAATTTCACAATTGTAAGCCGCACTTTTTTCACTGAAGAATCCAGCCTACCCCAGTAGTGCGGCTAATCATCAGGTGCGGTTCTTTTATGGACAATTTCAGGAGGATTGCAAACCGGACGTTACCTGACACTCAGCCGCATGTGTTGCAGTCGCTTCGGCTAAGTTGTTTTCAGTACGGGTTTGTGTGGCAGGCGGGATTTCAACAAATCGCGCGTTTCTGACCACTGTAAACCAATCAGATAAAAGCTTCTTGGCTAGGGGTGGCTTCAGGGACTCCTATTCTATTTTTCGGACGTGATTTCATGCACGGGATGAGAGATTTGAGGCACTCCGAGATTTGAAGCTACAGCTGCTGCCAGGCTCGCGGTTCTGCTACGACATTTGCATATGGCAGCCCAGCTCTGGCTGCAGCTACGGCTGCTCTGCCGGGCTCGTGGTTTCTCTATCACATTTGCATGAAACAGCCCTGCTATGGCTGAGGCTACGGCTCCTGCCGGGCTCGCGGTTCCACTCGCGCGTTTGCATAAAGCTCGGGCTGGGTGAAAAGCGCCAGGGCCCGCGGCGTTACTTTGTTGCACGTGTACCCTGCCAAAGTAAGGTGCGGCTTATATGCCGGTGTGGGTTATATATGGACAAATCCCGTGGTCTTCCAGGATGTGCGGCTTATAATCAGGTGCGGCTTATAGTTGTGAAAGTACTGTAGTTCAAATTTCCAGCTAAGAGGATATTTTTGGGTCATTCCATCACTGTTCACATTTAAAAAGCTTCAGCCAGCATCACGTGAAGTCATAAATTTTCTTTTCTGGGACTGATGTCCTCTGACCGCACAGAATTTCCTGACACACATTTTGTTAAAAGGAGACACGTATCACTCCCCCAAATCAAGAGCAAATGTACACTTACAGCACAAAATAGTCCCTAACCATCTGGTTTATAAAAAGAGCTTACTCCATGCAAATTGCATCAGGAAATAAAAAAAAATGTAAAGAAACATTAAATCTTAGAATCAGAGTCATTTAGGTTGCAAAAGACCTTTAAGATCACCAAGTCCAAACATTAACCAGTGCCAAGTCCACTAAACCCTAAGTATCACATCTACAACACGTTTTTTAAATTTATTGAACATGAGACTAGCACAGTCTATAACAGCAAGCATCCAAAGACCTTCAAGGCTTTAACATGATTTGTGGCACACTGAGGTATGAAGGTGCAGTTATCCCAATCCTCCAGTAAGCAAGTGAATTCCCAGAGAATACACAACATCTCTGACCCACAGGGAATAACTACAGTTTTCCCAATTTCTGGTGCCCTAAATGTGTGACCGGCATGAGCCTCCACTCACAAAGCCTCACAAGCTCTCTCTTCATTTAAGGAGACATCTGTATTCTTGCTGCATTTTTAAAGATCATGGAGAATCTGGAGAGGAGTTTCTCTGCATATTTCCATACTTCCATCATAGTCCTTCATGGCACTGGTACCATTAGTACCAGGCACCCCTTTATCTGGCTGGAAATCCTGGGCTGCTCATCCATAGACACCTGGAGCTCTCAGATCAAAACATTCCCTTCTCAGTGCATGTCACTGGACTTGGCCAGATCCCACATTATCTGCCCATCTGCAGTCACAGCTCATCACCTCTCGTGGCCTAACCATGTTTCATAAAATGGATTGACTTTATTTTCAGCTGGTTCAATAGAGTAAGTATCACTTACATCCACTTGCTATTTTTGTTTTGTTTTGAAAGGCGATGCGTCAAGAGCCAGAGGGACAGTGCCACCATCCTAATGAATTAATATCACAGCCAGTATCAAAGTTAGCTGTATTGCTGCTTGCTCTTCTGCCTCATAAAAGATATTCCTGTTACAATTTCTTCCACCACCCTTTCTTGCTTTTCACTTAAAATTGGCTCAAGTGACTCATGTTTTATCTTTTCAGCTGCTGGAAGAAAGCTGTTTGCTGAATGAAGGAAATCAGCAGCCCACCTTTTCTAGGCCAGAGGTCTGCAGCTTTTAATTAGCTGCTTTAGAAGTAACAGGATCAAATAATAAACAGATCATGAACCACTCACCATATCCCTCTCAAGATATGTTAGGTGATGGAGAACCTTTCAACACCACAGAGAAATCAAATCATGTTTGCCAAGCATCTACTTAAATATGCATTTACGAATACCAAGAATCTACTTAAAATATAAGTTGAAAACTACTAGATCTGTAAGCACTGGCCAAAATGTTTTGCATTTTATTCTGAATAGCAATAATTCATTTTCATTCCACCAAAGCTGTCAAAAACTCTATATGCAGTCTTGTAGTAAGGCTGTTATATACATGCCAAATGCCTGTATAGCAAACATCTGGACTTGCTTCTGTTCCAGGATTTGCCAAAGCATAAGTCTATCTATTGTTTTTTCTTGTGACTTTTATTTTTTTTTTTCTCTCCCTGCTGTGCCTCAGGTCGTTTTTCTTAAAATGAAATCATTAAAACAGGCAGAAAGAGCGGAGGAAGGAGGAGTAAGAAGAGCTCTAGCATCTGAGTAATCTTCCAGTGGGACTAATTTTACTAAGTATTTGTGCTACTGCTACCAGTCAATCACTACAAGTATCATTGAGAAGCTAAAAAAAATAAAAATTAAATCACATTTAGGAAAGTATATTGGCATAGAGAAAAGGAAAAACACATATGCTGTTCTATAAACGAGAAGCTCAGTTTACTGAAATGTCCTCAGTATCAACATAAAATGTATTAACATAAAAACTCAACTTGCTGTTCCCTGATTTTGCATTCATTTTACATCCATACTTCTCCGAGGCAACAGATCAGAATGGTGCATTGCCTTCCCCTCAGGCCAAGTGTAATAAACAGGCAGGTGTAATATAAGGCTGCAGTGTCTCAGCTCTCCTCCCCACAATTGATCTTCCAGCCCAACGGTGTAATTCTGTCTTGGTAGCTCCCTTCACATGCCTCATTCCTGATCGGTCAATTATTTCAAATCAAGCAGAATTAAAGTGTTATTTTCGTGAGGGAGGACGATATTCACCAGTGACCAACGTGAAACTAATAAACTAATTTCCCTTTACTGCCTTGGGCAAAACAGAAAAATCCAGGTCTATATGAGAAAGACAGCAGCTGTTTCATCTGTCTGTTGCCCAAATGTGTTTGCCATTTACTATCTTTAAATTGAATTTTTGCTCACAGGACAATTTTGGGAACAGAAGACAACAAAAAGAAAACAACAAAAAAGGCAGTGGTGAGGATGTGTGACTGTTAAAGACAGAGCTGTGCAATGCAAGCTTCCTGAGAGAAGGGGACAGCACTCTCCTGTTCTCTATAACAGAGCATATTACTCCTGTCAGTAGCAAATTTATCCAGTAGATGTCAACACCAGCAAAAAATATGGGTAAAGCCAACCTTAACAGCAACAGTACTCACTTCAATTTCCAGCAGCGCATCAGGGGACAGTTTAATATTTGGAAGCATTGCATATTTATTTGCTACTGTCCCATACTTGTATCTTCCTGAATGGATCTGGCCTGGCTCATCTGTCCATAAATATATGTAGAGCAAAATAATTTGTTTTTTGCTTTTAGAATAATTTTGTCTAGTCTGCTGAAAAATTGCTGATGACTACGTGATGACTTTTGGATTGGATCAGATGAAATTTTTCTGAGGAGGCACAGGGAGGAGGGGCTGGGGGGAAATACTGTGTGGTGCGAAGCAACTACTAGAAGCAAAATCTTCATAGTTACTAAATATAATCTGAAGAGGTCTGCTCCCTTCTGACCTTCCACTTGTGTGGTTAAGCAATGCAATGATTTCATGGATTTTGCTTCTTCCTCGAGAAGCTTCTCAGCCTACAAGAGTGACCTGCGATTCCCACGCTGACCCCAGGTCAACAGATACTTGTTGTTCCTGTGAGGTTTTTTTGTTTTGCAGTAGACCAAGGACAATCTGTTGTAAGCCTTTTAGTGTTATTATCACTCAAAAGACTGCATTTGCTGACAAGTTTTAACCATGCAAAAACACAAGGCCATTGCTGTTGACACTTTTAAATCTACTATTAAGATCTCACTGTTTGAACAGCTTGTGTGTAGAATCTGAAGTACAGATTTCAGTTTCCTTTTTGTTTATTTTTAGATAAACCTTGTGTTTCTACTCTGCAATGTTTGCATTTGGCTGCTGAGCATGCAGTAACTGTACACATTATATGCATTGCTTAGAGACACTGCCTCGCAGCCCATCAGGTTTTTAGAATAGATGAAAAGAGAAGGGAAATAACAGATCATTTTCCTGATTGATTAATCTTTCTTCACATTGCCATTTCCCCATAAACATGAGAAGGATAACCAAAAGTATGTTGTGACATCTAATAGTGAGCCGTTGAAGCAAATCATTTTACTACTGCTACAAAACTTACTATGGAGTTTGTTTTCAGAGAACTAAAACATAACAAGGAGACATAAATGAAAATATTACAGAGACATCACTAAGAGCATTTTTTCCTCACGTGCAAAACCTTACAGCTTTTACGAGAAGCATCCATCCAATGATGCTGTTGCAGCTTAACTAATCAGTCTGGCTTAAAATTTGGGCTCTCTGTGAAACAGTGGTCAAAGGCTGAGATAGAGAATTACCATCACCCAAGCAATTCTTAGGCATCAACAGAAGCAGGCACGGGAAGATGAGGCACAGGTACTGTACTCCCAGTGAATAATCCAAACAGATGATGGCACTTGAGAGAACAAAGGCAGAGCTCTGAACACCAGGGAAAAGCATCCAATGCCAAAGCCAGCCCCATGCACCAGGTGCCAGCAGCACACGCTGTTTTGGGAAGCCACGTCCTGCTCCACAGCTAGGGGTGCCGGCACGTCCTACCCAAGACAGAGCCATAAATAGTTTGGAGATAAGACGCATATCTTACGAGGCACGCCGCGGTTTCGCAGCCAGGGATGAGCAATTCCTTTAATTACCGTCAGCATTTTCTCCGAATCCCCGTCTCAAAGAAGAGATGGAAACTTTTGATTTGCTGTGACACCTTGATTGCCGCACGGATGAGTCACCTCACTACTCCTGCTAGTCTCACGGATTTATAGATTTTTAGGCCAAAAAGCGCAAGAGGCTGTTACAATGGCTCTGCTCTGGCTCTGAACAGCACAGCTCTCCTGGCTCACCCAGCAGCCTGCCTGCCAGGCACAAACAGGGACCAGGAATGTCCTACGTAAAATTATAATACACACCTAAGCTTGCCCGTAAGCACCACAACAGTTCCCTCTCAAAAAGAAAGGAAAAAACGCAAAATTATTGATCACTGAACTCGTGTACCTGTCCACACCTTTCTTCCTTGCAGTTTCTCTGACCTAGGGAGGCTGCAGGGTGGTGCCAAAAGGGGAGGCAGGCGTGGGCCTGTGCTGCCTGCAGCCAGTTCTGTGTCTTCTCTGCAGGGAACCACAGAGCCCTGCAGCCAAACTGGTGGGGCCTCTGTCAAATAGTCCTAGGAAAGGGAAGAACGCTGCACAAGCAATGAGGAATAAGGGAAAAAAGTGCAAGAAACAGTCCTGCTGATACCACAGTCAAAGAGGGAGGAGGGAGAGAAGATGCTCCCAGTACTGGAGCAGTGGCGACCCTGCTGCCCATGGAGAGGACCATGATGGAAGCTGATCACAGAATCATCATGGAATGGTTTAGGTTCAAAGTGACCACAAACATCCTCCATTTATAACACCTCTTGCCATGGGCAGGAACACCTTCCTCTAGACCAGGTTGCTCCAAGCCCCATCCAATCTGGCCTTAAACACCTCCAGGCGTGGAGCATCCACAGCTACTCTGGGCAACCTGTGCCAGTGTCTTGCCACCTTCACAGGAAAGAATCTTTTCCTAATGTCCAGTCTAAACCTACTCTTTTTTAGTCTAAAGTCATTCCTCCTTGTCCAATTACTATGCCCTTGCAAGAAGTCCATCCCCATCACTGTTTTCTTCCCCCTAGATATCCACACTACAGCCCATTGTAAGACCTCTCCTCATGGAGAGGAAACTATTCTGAAGCAGGATTCAGGCATGAGCTGCAGCCTGTGGAGGAGGACCCATCCTGGAACAGACTTATCTGGAGGAACTGCAGCCCTGCTAATTTTTAATTTTTTTTTTCCTGAATCTCCCAAGGCAGTTCATACATTCATCCTCTGTAGTAGTATAGAGGAGAGACAGAAAGGACTGAGTATTTCTGTATCTGCAATATATTAGTGTATTTATGAAAGACACCACAGAGAAGACCTTCTAGATAATTTCAAAGGCTGGATTTTGCTTAATTTGATGCTTTGAAAACATGTGAATTCCCAGTTTCCTTCATTTTTCCATGCATTCTATTATTATCTTTTTGCCTATCCACTTGTAAACAATTTCTAAGCTGACGCAAATCAACGAGCTGCTTGGAATGATGTTCACAGATGGAGTGCTCTGCCAATTGCTTTCCTGAATAAAGTACATATCTATACCCTTTCCTTGATCTTCTAGGTAAGTAATCACATCCACTGAGGATGGATTAGACATACACTTTGAAATAATGCCTGTCTATAACTAGATGTCTTCTTTCCCAGCATTCACATAATGGCCCCATTACATGCTTGATTACTGTGGCCAGGCTAAATGGAGCCATTTGTTTAGAACTTTCTTTTCTTCTTTATTAGCAGAAAAGTCCAACTTTGTTTACTGAATCCTATGATACTCTTAAGATATTTTCAATGTTCCTGAAGACTGCCTCTGCTAATTCTTTAGAGACAGACTCTCCAGGGCATTTAATTCAAAATTCTTAATAGTCAATTTTGTAAGACATCCTTTCTTCTCCTTCTTTGGTCTTCATTCGATAAGTTACAATTTCTAGCAAATTTTTCCCACACACGGTTATGCAGTTCCTTGTATTTTAAGACAAAGATGAGCATTTATGTGGCACTCTTTGTCTTCAAAGCATTTTACAAACATTAAATATTTAATGCTCATGGCATCCCTCTAACTCTCAACCCCATTTTACAGGTAGAGAAAGAGACTCACAGGTTAAGTGATTTTATTTCAAGTCACATCACAAGTTAGTGACAGATGTGAGACCAGAATATATGAGCTCTGATTCTCAGTTCCATACTCAAAAGTAGACTAGCCTTGTTCTTTCACCTGAAGTAATATAAATAATAATTAAAATCCTTGCTCTTGTTCAGAGAGAACTTACCACTCTGGAGGTTCTAAATACAACAACAACAAAAACTCTACAGGAAAAGCACCCCAAAATTACCCAGGAGGACAGCTACCAGCTTTGTAGCACATATCTTCCCATGCCAGTGTTTTAGAGAGAAATTCACAATTGGGTATTATCAGGAAAGGGACCAGGTTGTTTTCGGGCATTAATATATAGCCAAATACACACACACATTCTTAACCATGCCTGAACCAAGAACAGAGACCTTCCAGCCAGAGAAGAATTTGCAATTTAAAAACTGAAGTACATTTCAAAATGGCATCACTAAAGAGCTGCGGTATTTGATAAGAAGATTACAGTACATTCAATTGCATACAGCAAAAGCCTTTTAAAATAAAGCACAGGAATAGAGAAGCCAGGCATTTGCAACTAGAAAACACGGAGCTAATCGGGCAGTGCAAAAGGTGTGCCCTGCTGCAGGGAGTGTGCAGGAGCCAGGCAGCTTTTGGAACTCAAATAATGAGGGGTTTTTTTTTAGCTTTAACATTTTTCATAATCTAAGCAGGAGGTCTAAACAGGGGCTGTATGCAACACTAACTGTATTTCCCTTTAACAGGCTCCTCTGGGAACAAATGTTCAGTGTCAGGCTGGTACTATATGTCCATTTAATTGAGCTGAGAGAACTCTACTGCCCTCGAAGAAAGCTCATCTCTTCTCTCCGTGGATGTGACTATAGAGCTAGCAGATAATATCTCACTCATTATTTATACAACCACGTAATTATCTCCCAGAGACTCCCCATTTTGTAGAAGTTTCTTTTTTGGAAACATCATCTGTTGGCTGAATGGAAAGCCAAATCCAGCCTCGTATACTGTGACAGTTAGTGCCAGAGCATCCTTTGCTACCACACATGGGAAACAGCACAGGAATCTGCAGTACCACTCACATGGGGGACGTGCTCCTGGCATTGCACTGGGTCTGTTTAATTCTCTTGCAAAATGCAGGCATGTGTGCAAGATCAACAATACATAAAACACACTTAGAATTTTACAGAAATATGGTAATGATGGGAGACAAACATAAACAAAAAATATATCTGCACAATTGCCTTGTCACTGGGTTCTGTCTTACTGTTTACATTGCTACAGTGCCACCAGATCCAAAAGACCCTTGATACCTGCTTAACCATGAAAAAATATTCTGAGGTCAAGAATGTTATTATCCCTCCTCTTCAGCTGAGGATGGGAAGAATATGGACCAAACTAGAAAGTGCCCTCAGGTAGGGAGAGCAGAGGTCAGACATTATATCCAATTTAAAGATGTGCAAAACTCCTCTAGGCTTATGTACCTCAGGGCCTGCAGGAAGCCACATTATTGCTAATAAAGCTATTTAGGTACCCAATGTCCTGCTGTTGAATAAACCAAAGGGAACATCATTTGGCCATTTATCACTGCAGGAATGCTGCAAATTCCCAAATGAGGTACCACTGCCCAAATCCTGTGGTGTCATGTCACGAGCCCCTCCAAAACACAGGGATGCTTTGAGCTGAGCACCAAGGGGAGTCAATCCAGTGTGACTCATCCTGCTGAGAGATCTGGTTTCCAGCCTTGGCTCCCTATATAACTGAAGCACAAGGCATTACAGAAATCTGCTGGGCTCAGAGTTTCCCTGCCAGAAACTGGATGCTGATGAGCCCAGAACAGAGACACTCAGCACTGGGGCTAAAGCTCTCTTTCAGGTGCTGCTGCTGGTTTTCAACTCCAGCTTTAAACCCAAGACAAGCAGTGGGTATAATCCTCTGCTCTTTCAGATGTCCTATGTGACTCCAGGCTGAGCTCAGTAGAGCACTGAAGTTCACTGGAGAGAGATAAGAAAAACAACCAAGGACGTGCCAAATGAACACCACATCCCCACCACTGATCTAACAGAGCTTTTGGGCAGACTTAGCCAACACCCACATCTCAGCCCAAGCTCATGAGACAGGACACTGGCGTTTCTGCAACTCAGCAAGCCTGCCACTGCCTTCCTCAGGCAACCCCATGCTCAGCTACTGCATCAGGTACAGGCTTCTGCCTTCCTGCTCCAATGGGGGCTGGTTTGGTTTGTTGTTTTGTTTTGTTTTTTTCCCATTTCATTTTGAAGATTATAGGATTTATACTTATTCTGGTAAAATATTTTGTAGCACTGCCATGAAAGAGCAGAAGGGAGGCAACACACACATTATGAAAGCTCTGGCATTATAATACATAGCTTTTCTGTCACAAATTACATTGACCAGCTAAAGTACAGGTTACAGTAAAGTCTGCACAAAGTAATATTGTGGCAGTAATGCACATATGGAAGAAAAAAGAAACAACTATTTTCTTGTGCATTTTAATACACTTAGCAAAATGGCCAATATTGAATTCCTTGTGGAGGGAAAGCCAAACCTTATTCATGAAATCATTGTGGGGTTGTTTTATTTTTTTTTTTTAATGAGAAAAACAATTACGCAGTCATCACAACTAGGGAAATACCACATACCACTGGATTAAAGTCCTTTTCAGGAATGTACAAAACACCGTTTGCCTTACTGCCTGTTTTTAATCTTGAACCACTGTCTCTCTGAAGCAGCCAAGGAAACTTGACCATCATACTCGCTGGCCCTAAAAGGTGCTGTGCTGCGCCCATCCCTCCACCTCTCCTATGCCAGGACTTGGGGGTAGCTCACCCCCTGGCAGCAGTGGGTCCCCAGAGTGACAAGAAAGGCTTGAGGAAAGCTCAGTGAAGGAGATCCCAAGTTAGATTGGAGGAGGGTTGGGAGGCAACAACACCCCACCTTCAGATGCAGCTTAAACCCAGGACTCTGCAGGCGCCTGATGCCTTTCCCAGTTTTCTCTCCCAGTGTCAATTAATCTTCCAATCAACTTTTCCCCTTTATTCTCACCACATCTCCCATTTCTACTCACCACCTTCCCTTCTACCCACACCCAGGTTCCTTTCCCTCCTTGCTTCACATCCAAGGAAGAATTCCTCCAACACCTTCCCCACTCCTCAAACAAGACTGACTCAAGAAGGTGGTGTGCAAAACTTTCTTTACTTGTGTACTGATACCTTTTTGACCTTGTCTTATCCAACTTAAAATCCCTAAGTGAAATCATTAGGTGAGCAAGAATGACCCAATGTACCGAGAATTTGGCAAGCTGATACGACTAATAAGAAACAAAGGACTCGTATCCTGTTCTCAGATGTGGAGAGGAGGAAACTGAAGTGAAGAAGCAGGTGGGAATGTAGTGGTGATGAAATGGAAGTGACAAGCTTATAATTTATTAAGTTTCTAAGCATAGTTTCATCCAAAAACCAGGGGCAAAATAAGTTCCCTCCTAAATAAGGGATTGAGCAGAAACCTTTAAGAGAACCAGCAGCCCCATTCTGTTCCAATTCAGCTGTCTATAGCTAACCCCTCACAGGGGATTTTAGTTTTGGACAATTAATTTTATTAGCTTAGAAGGGAAAATGTAAGCAACCAGCAGGAAAACCTGCCAATCAACCAACCATTTCTATTTGTGATGGAATTCATGGAGTTAATCCCAAAGTGCAGCTTGTTCCAGGAGCATCCCTGCCACATCTCAGTGCTTGGGTGCAAAGAAGGGCCAAAACAGGAGATTACGATTCTGTAAGTAAAAACAAAGCACTGGCTCTCAATAGAATCGTTTTAAGGAAGGCACACATTAATTTATTCTCTTCTGCACTGCCTCTGCATACCTGCTGCTGGCAATGTGACAACATATAAGCACCGAATGTTGTGTTTAGTAGCTTAAGAGCTTCACGACAGATTGTCATTTTGCTCATTCTTCCTGGGCCAAAATGGGTTTTCCCAGGAAAAAAATAAATAAATCTCCTCTTCCCAAAACAAATACACCCCCTTTCCTCCCCCGCAGTCATCTTCAAATTTCGAGAAGAATTGGAGTGGCACCACCCTTGGAGGAGGCAAAGTAGGGAACGCATCCTCAGGAGGTTTTTATTCCAGACAGAGAGCCTCTCCCCAAGACAGCATTTTGCCAACACATGGAGAGTTTTGAAAATGAAGGCAAAAGCCTTCCATTTGAGTGAATTCAATGGGCAGGCAGCACGGCACACAGAGCACCGGGGTAATTTGCTCTTGGCAGCCTCTCTCGCTAAGTAGGTGGGCTGCGCTCAGCGCCAATTAGGGGCTGACGCTTTTCCGCAGGTACAATGCGCTGCGACGCGCCTCGGACTGTTCCTCCCTCCCTGCATCTGTGTTTACTGTGCCTGCTCCTCTTCCCCGTTGGCAAGGGGCATGTTTAATAAAGCAGGCCATTCCCCAGCGACAAAGGCGCTGCATCATCCTTGGGTGTAAGTAGACATATGGTATGAAATTGAATGCAGCTAAAAGTCAAAGCGACTCCTGCCAGAAATTTTTGACGGCAGCATTGTAAAAGCGATGTTGGGGCATGATGCAGTTCTCTGTTTTCTGATACTGGGTGAGAAGGGGAAAGACAGTACGGTGGGTTTAGCTCCCAAGTTAAAAGGGGATCATAAGAGTAAAGAAAAAGAAGCAATATTCAGATTTCTAAATTCCCTGTTTCCAGTTCAAGGTCTAAGTTTTGTTTTGGCTTGTGCTGCTCTACAAATGGAGCCAAAGAGGTTCTTGATCCAGCTTTTGATTTCCTGCTGTGCTAAGCTTCAGGAATGTTCACATCTAGGCTCTGCTTTGGTCCTCTCTCTAATTAAGGCAGCTTATTTTTTCAAACATGCTACCTGAGACCTGCTGATGTTGCTTCAGGTCATGCAGCCATGCTTCAAACTGCTTTCTAATATACCTAATAGTGCCACAGTGATATGTTCAGCTTATTACTGTAACAGAAGCAGTTGGGTCATGGTATTCTCTGCAAAATACTTCTGTAATGGAGTGGATTAATTTAATGAATGCCATTTACTGCAGCAGAAGTGACAATGATTTGATGTTTTGTTACAATTAAGACTCATTAGCCAGTGACTTTTTTCTTAGTTGTCTGACAACCATAATAGATGTAGCACATTTCAGATACAAAAGTTCTGAACTTGTTTCTAGTCATTTTTAATAAATATGAAGGAAGTGAGAATGAGAGTCTTGGCACTGGGGGTTGCTTGAAGTGACCTGTTTGAACGATGCCACATACACCTCCCTGCCCCACCTACCGAGACGAAACGGCATCAGCTTCCAAGAAATCACCAGATCCTACCTGGCACTGAAACTTTCAACCAAACAGCTGGAAGTTTAATCCAAAACATCTCACCACCTGGCTAGGACACAAAAAGGCTTTTGAGAATGCAGATGGAGCCAGGTTTTGATGCTTTCAACAAGATCCCAGAGCTCTGCCAAGTCAGAAATCCCAGCACTGGAGAACCTGTGGAGGGCCCAGTGTGCACTGCCACGGGACTGATGGAAAACTCAAACTCCATTTGAGTAACAATCTCTCCTTTCTCAGAATCTGAATGCTGAGGAATGACCCCCACACTCTTCCACCAATTAAAAATCTTTTGTTCCTTGGGAACACAACTCCGTTGCTTTTGCAGATCCTGAACAGCAATATGCAGAACACCAAGAAACAGAAAAAAAATCCCCTGAGAAAGAAAAAGAAAAAACACATTGCCAAGGAAAAACAGTACTGGTCATACCAATGTCCCTAGACTCTAGGTTCAGTTTTCAGGCTACAAGAAACCAAAAACCAAAATAGTGTTTTTGCAGATGCAGCATTCTCCAGCATTGTTGAGGACAGAAGATCAGGCTCAGTTATACAACCTGCAAACATATTTTATTCAGCACAGAAGGGAAGCTACAAAATTAATTTAATTGTCTAAGTCAACAGCATATAAAATCTGGGTAGCACAAATTGTATATATGTTTATAATAAACCCTCAGTACTTCACAAATATCCCCCCAAATCCTCAGAAAGCCCACAAAGGTAAAAGGTTTCATTTAAAAAATAAAATTAGTTATTAATTGAAGAAAAAATTCCTAAAATTACAAATGATGTATTATTCCTTTAGCATTCGGCAACAATATTTTCTGAATGTTTTCTGAGTCACTTACACTGATACCTTTTCTTTAATCAAGAAAAGGAACCCTAAAAATTTTAGCTATTAGTTCAATCAATTGGTTTCACTAGATGCTGTACAGAAGATCACTTCAGAGGACAAGGCTGTGAGTGAATAATCCAGCAACAGCAAAATGCACATGCCTCAAAAACAAGTGCAAAATAATGAAAAGTTACTTATTTGCCTTTGAAATCTAGAATAAGAAGCATGAAAAAAATATAAAAGCTGGGAAGTCAAGGAAAGAATCAATATCATGTCTTACTGCGCTTGTGCAAATTCGGTACCATTTCCTTCCCATCTACCTGGGATGGACACATATACACACATAAAAATACACTGTGCTGCCAAAATCCGCAGCTGATGCTGCTGACTCCTCGGGACCGACAGATCAAGCCCTGGCAGTGTTTAGATGTAAGAGGATAGCAACAAGTAGGAGAGAGGGATGAGGTGACTCAGCAGGCAGCACTGGAAGCCTGAAACCCAGATGTTTGACAGCAATAAGCATCATGTGGGGAGTGTTTTAAAGCTTCTCCCACCCATAGGCTTCTCCAGCTCTTCTAAGCACGACTTTGGCAGGAAAGAGTCTCCCAAAAATTACTTGCAGAACCCAGCATTTAGACACTGCTGACTGCAATCTGAAAACGAGCCATTCATGCAAATTCCCAACTCACTCCCACCTACCCGCAACCTCTGTTACATCTCCCTTGCAGAAGCAAACTTGAGCAGTAATGAGCAGTAATGTGCTAATGAATGGAATACAAAATCTGGTTTTCCCTTCTATTGTATAGTGAGGATAAAAATCACACTCCTTCTCCCTCATCCCATGCCAGAAGAGTTATAACCCCATGAAAATCACTTGAGCTAAAGATAAGCTGGGAGCTTCAACTTCATATTCATTTTTATCAAATCTTTGAAACTGCTTCATGGGGTTTATTTTAATAGGTATTTCTACTAACAATAATAACCCCCCTTATCTGTACTAAGGAAGAGAAAAAAGCAGATTGCATCATAAATCTTAGTCATGCCAGCTAATAATCTTCAAAATCATCCTTTTAACACGGATGGCACCTATTAAGTCAAAGCACTTTTATCCTGCCGGTTTAGGAATACAGTCTCATCCCAGCTCCCGTTATGAAAATGAAAGATTTTCAACAAACTGCACTGGCAGCTGCAGAATCATAAAATCCTTCAAGGGCCTGTGAAGCTGAGCTGTAAGCATGGCACCCCTTATCTGTAATTAGGGAAAGGAGAATAAAATCTCTAGAACGCTCTGTATAACCCCCCAGCCCCTCACTGCAGGGCTTTGTACCTGGGTTTTTCTAATAAAAGAGTTTTAAGTATCAGCTGCAATGCAATCTTGTTTATTTAAAAGCAGAAGACTGATGGCAATGACTGTGTCAGACCTGAACTACAAAAAGGAACATGTATTTGCAGTCTCTTTACATAAGGCACACTGATAAACATCACTTATTTCACAACTGCCTATGATATGCCATACAATGTACATTTATATATGTTTAAAGCAATTTTATTCCAAGGAATGTAGATCTGATTTCAGTGGAGGGTATGTTTTCCAAGATGCATTAAGGTCTAACTAAATTTATTTTTTAAAAGAAGAAGTGCAACTTATTACAACAGTGCAAACTATTATTGTCATAACAATGTAAAGTACCCATAGATTTAATACTACAAGGCTCTATTCATCACAATCTCATTTGGCAATAGTGTCATTTCCCAGTATTTTATTATCCAAACATTCCTCCAAGAGTGATGCCATCTCACAGCAGAGGTGCAAAAACCAGGGCACGTTCACTCCAAAGTATCTGAATGGTAGCTCTTTATCAAACTCTTTGAAAATAAATACAGTCACTCCACTAGCATTTCATTCTTCTTCCAAATATAGAAAGGATGCAAAGTTTTCAGCTCTAGAGCACGGAATTTATCATAAAAGCAGGGAAGATTACGATCTTGCAAGATGGAGAAATTGAGGCAGGGAGTGAGTGAGTGACCACCCCAAGTCCCAAACTGTGTCATGAACAGAGTGCCACAAGAGGTTTGAGATTCAAGCCCAGCCACGCTGCTTCTTCAGCTCTCAGGTGCTACCAGCTGTATTTCCATTAACTATTTCTAATTAATGCATCGGCACAATGGACTAATATCAAAATCTTTGCTGTAACAGGATGATTTGTTAGGTCATAATAGCATGTAATAGGGTGATTTATGAAGGTTAACAGGTGATATGTGACACTACTATCAAAACTTCCATAATTTCACGGTTCTTTCTCCCATGCCACAGTACGAGACATTCAGTATCTCTAAGAGGAGCACAGAGTAGGGACTGTACTCACAGCCACCTATAACCTTGGGAATTACCATCAATGCTCAGTGTCTGCTACACCCAAACTGCAAGTCCTCCCAACAAATAAGGGACCCTAAAAACAAGGGAGCAGTCTGGGAGCCATTCTTCACAGTAATAAGGTGAGCAGTATCTTTCAATCACTGATGTTACTGCCCAAGTTAACACAGATGTCCAGGTTCAAACAAGATCTTATGTCACAAGACTTATCTCAAACCATTCAGAAGAAATTTCCACCATGAAGGAGAAAAATTGGATCAAGACATATTAATAGAAATGTGAAAGCCAATATCTGAGTGTGAAAGTATGAACTCTCAGATATCCTTTAAATGCCCCTTTTGAAAATCCTGGAGGTTTTCACAGTTTAGGCACCATGACCTGTAGTGCTGAAATTATAAACTGGATGTTCTCACCACCTGTCTTCCAGCATTAAACTCCCAGCACACATGTCAGGCATCTCAGAGCTCAGACCATGCCACCGTCTCCTGCAGAGCTTTCCACGAGGGTGCAGCTCTCCAGTCCCACCTTTGGGGACCTGCAATCTTCACCCCCATCCAGGTCTCCCCCTCTTTCCCTGTTTGCTGTCTGCTGCCAGATTTGCTGCTCTCCTGCAGCGCCCTTCCCACGTTTCCCCCTCTCAGATCTCGCTGCGATCATGGAGCCTAGCAACGTTAATCTGCCACTCATTTATCATATTTCAAGCTCAGATATACAAATCCGCTTTCCTTTGTCCGTTTGGATCCTTGTGATTCCGCTTTATGGGCTCGATTCCTCTTTTCTCGTCCTTTGCTTATGGGCTGTTGTTTATTATTATTTTCCTATCTGGAAGTTAATCTCTCTGAAGCCAGAGTCCTTGCCGCTGCCTTGCTCCGTTCAGCATGAAGCGGGTGCTCTGTCAGGGCTTGATAAACCATTTGGCATTCAGGCGGTGGATAATGCAGCTGCACACATGCCCATTTTAAGCAGCATATACTAAAAGCACTGAGAATAAAAGTGTTAAAATACCACTGAAAGATTTATAAATATATGTGGATTTTTTTTTTTTTTCTCCAGGAGAGAATGAAGGCAGGAGATGCTTTGCTAGGCCAGCTTGAAGAGTTATTTAAAACTCGCAGCTCCTTGTTGTTCCAACAAGGGCTTCAGTGACCCTGGACTTCTGTAGAAATTCCCCTTTTGACTCCTTCAGCTGGACAACAATAATTACAAAGACACACTGAAAGCCAGGAACTTAAATTCTTTCTCAGCTCCTGTCTCCATACTGTAGAGTTAATACTTCTCTTTGTTGTCCACCATGATTGGAGGTGCAGTTAGTGAATGGCTGGGAGGAGATGAGCATTAAGGACCAGCCTCAGCTATAACCATTCCTCCCTCCACATCCTGGCAGCAGCAAGGCTGGCACTGCAGCTCAAACAGAAACTTCCCTTTGAAACAAATAAGTTGGTTGCTCTCTGTATTTATTGGACATCACCCAGTGTGTGTCAGTCACATCACTGTCTGAAGAATTATTTTTACTTTCACACTATATTATCTGCCATCTGAAGTGGTCAGTACTTACATGTTAAATATTTCACAACCCAAGGGAGATGTAAGAGACACAAAGAGCCCATTGCTTCGACGCCTGCTGTGCAGGAGAATTATGGATCTCTGCATTAAGAGATTTTTGAGGTACCAAAAAAAGGGAATGTTCTAAAACATTTGTAGAATTCTTTCCTAGCAGCTTGGCCCAGGAGGAGCTGGAGAGAAACCATCCTCCCCTCCCACCTCGGTTGCCCACAACTGTCAGACCAGCTAATGGGCTTTTAGGATCATTTTAAGAAAATAAAAACCAAACAAAAACACCTAACCCAAAGCAGAGGCAGCTAAAGTAAATTATGTGTTTTAAACCAGAGTTTTAACTTGAGTTTCCTGATCGCTTTGTCATGGGCATGTAGGGATGGCTACTAGCCAGAAACTAGGATACAGAAGCACAGAACTTCATTTTCAGAGATTTCAGGAGATTTGTGGTAAGCAAAGGCTGCTCAAGACCCTCAGGGAGAAAAAAAAAATTAGAAAATCAAAACAACTGTGTTCAGGTGTTATGAAGTTCTCCTTGATATTATCACCAACAGGCAGAAACCTTCCAAAAGCAGAGGCTGTGAGGAAAGTGCCCATGGGGTCTGGAAAACACAGAGACCAGGGCAAGGGCAGAGCTACCAGGCATTTTATAACACCCACTTTAATTTCACCAGGAAAGAGTCTGGGACTTCATCAAAGCAAGATATGCAAT
>VRYO01001589.1:23286185-23298042 GCA_009812075.1 Sialia sialis | reverse complement strand
AAAGAAAATAAACAACCTCCCATCCTTATTACTGCCATAGAAATGCATGTGGACTGTGCGATTCCAAACCCAAATTTCCCTCTTTTTTTTTTTTTTTGTTTAAAAAGTGGAATTTTACTATCTGAGTACTGGCTATATTTATTCTGAAATTATGGTCATCCATACACAAACTTGCACAACTATAATTAAACTCATTTTTTGAAGTCCAGTTTAATTACCTTGGTGACAACACTTGCATACCAGCTTTAGTTTTATAACTAATTAAAAATGAAAAATTTACCTTTTAAAAAGCTCTTTCCTTGAAGTAATTTGCATTTACAACAGGCATCCATTTAAAGTTTCTACTATGGGTTAGCTATCTGCTTCTGCCATGGAGAGACACTAAAAAAACCTGCTCTAAATGAAAATTAAACCGTCCCTCAAAATATTCCTACATGCCTTTTCATAGGCATTTTACTTTACATCTGAAACATTCCCATATATTACAACATACATCAGGGGCGTCCAGAGGTTTGCAGAGCCACTCTGGTTGACATTTATATGAGACTGAAAGCTAAACAATAAAGCCAATGAAGAAGTAATATTCAATGTATATCCCACTTTATCCTCTTTGCAGGTTTTACCAGACAACTAGACTATAAAACTCAATCTGTTTAATTTTCTTTGAAATCTGAAGACAAATTCTAGTAAATTTTGGCACTGTTTACAGTAGCTTGGTTTTTTTTCCTAGTAAAAGCTGTCTGAGCTTGTGGAAGAATAGGGTCAGATTTGGTTTGTGAAACCTGGATGCAGCTTTGGCTTTAACAAGTCTACTCTCTCTGTATCACACCAGTGTGCTTCAAGGTTCCTTCCCTAAGTGCATTAAAAATGAGGCTCATGCTACCACTATGCTGTGTCAATTATGTGTATTTTGTCCAAATGCTGTGAAAGCGATACTGCTATTTCTGATCTGCCGAAGTGGTTTTTAGTTCCTTCTCTTCAATGTAATCCTATCCTGATTTCTCAGTCAGTACTTGTGAAACCCAAGGTAGGGGAGAAAGGCTGGGGAACAGGTCTAATGTATGCACATCAATTTTTAAACAGATTTTTTTTTATGCTCCCTGGGATGAAAGCGCATGCGGCTTGGCTCATTTATGAAAGTCACAACATCCCCCAAAGTCTCCTTCCCCCAGCCCCAGCTGTGTCACTGGGGCTGTCTCGCTGGAAATCTCAAGCCTTATCAAGGTCAAGGGCTGCAAGGCAGCAGCCTGCTGATCTCTTCAAATGCCTGCTGCAGGGATTATTTTCCCAGACTGCTTGCTCTCCCCACTCTCCACCGTATCAGCGTGTGCATCTCGGCTCTCCGTGCTCTTTTGGATTGTGATTTCCCCCGTGCCCCTGGCATGCTGACTCCCACCTTTGATCAGCCACGTCAGCCTCACCACCGCTCTCCAACACCACTCATCTGCAGCCACACTCCTGCAACACTCACAGAACAGCTTCTTCCAGGGCACAGCAAACCAAAACCTCTCCCTTCTTTCAAAATACTCAGCGCCATGCTCAGAAGATGTGACCATTTGACACAGGGTGTGCTCCAGCCCCTGCTTATCCCTTAATAATTGCTTTGCTGTGCTTTAGCTCACATGCCATCCTTGGCCATGCCCAGCCCATCTTTCCTGCATCGCACTTTGCACACAGGATACCTGGAGGGAGCTTGAATGCTGCTTTTATTCCACATTCCACATCTAATATAAGAAACCCATGACCTTGGCTTGGGGGATTTTCTGCGGGATTAGGTAAAGAAAATATAACCAATTATATTTATTACTAATAGAAACCATATTAAACAAGAGCAGGTAACATCTTCTTCTGACCTTTTTGCACAAAGTTGGAACCTTCCTTTCTGGACACAGCATCCAATTTGGCAGTTGGGAGATTTGGCTGCTCCAACTCTATCAGCAGCTGACTGACTACAGTGATCTCTGCTGCTCAACTAAATGTTACTTTGTGCTGCTCCCCAGCATTTAACACCTTCTATCATAGAATTATAGAATATGCTGAATTGGAAGGGACCACAAAGACCATTGAGTCCATCTCCTGGCCCTGCACAGGACACCCCAAGAGTCACACCATGCGCCTTGAGAGCATTTTTCAAAAGCTTCTGAAACTCTGTCAGGCTGGTGCTGTGAGCACTGCCCTGGGGAGCTGTTCCAGTCCCAGACACCCTCTGGATGAGAAGCTTTTTCTGATACCCAACCTAAACCCAACTCAGTGTCATGGCATTTCCTCGAGTCCTGTCTTACCCTATCTCAGGAATCACTGTGTGGCTGTTGTGAGACTCATCTACACAGTTTCCAGACTGTACTGAGATCTCCTGCCAAAAAAAGGAAATCAAGAGGAGTTGGAGAGCTTGGGGGCCACAGTGGCTCCCCAGTATCTAAGTGTTGTATGCCTTGCACCTACGTAGACTGTAGACTGTTCCTGTCCTCAAAATAAAGTAAAAAATTAAAAAAAAAAAAAAAAAAGCGAAGCAGAAATTAATGAGTGTCACGTGTGTTTCAATACTACACTGTGGCACCCAAAACAAATTCAGATTTACTAAATAAATATAATATTGAGTTATTACCTTTAAAATACTCTGGGGCGTGTACATGTATTAAAAGGAAGTACAATTCTAGGGTAAGTACTGATTAGATGTTTCATTTCTGCATTTCACTCTGCTTGGAAAGCACACTGCTCTGCTCCAATTCTATTCATAAGTGGTTTCAGTTTCTGTCTTTCATCCAATGGCACAGCTCTACAGTCATTATTTTTTTAAATATTTAATGTAGCTGAAGTGCTATAATATGGAAGAGGTTTCCAAACTGAAACAACAATTGTAAATATTTTCCTAAAGGAAACTGGAGAAGAGCCCTTGCTCGATCAGAGGAAGCATTTCTTTAGTATGTGGAAAACTTTTAAGTCCAAACAAAATATCTTCCATTGGTTCAATTTTTCCATTTTGCTAAAAATTTGTTTTTAAACTGTGTGTGGGAAGAGGGACTTTTAGTGATTAAAACCAAACTTGCAGATCAAAATACTGAGCATGGCTGTTTCAATACTCCAGCACAGACATTTATTTGTCTGCCTCCCCTGCTAAAAGAAGGAAGGCTCTGTTGGATTAGGCATTGCTATGGAGTGAGAAAGGTGGAGTTTCTCCATCCACAGCTTAAAGCTATTTGTGAAAAAGAGGTGGATCACTGCAATTCCTGATGCATTCAGCAGATGCTGTGAGAGAATTACACCAAAGATCACAGGATCTTTTGCAGGAACTGAACTAAGTAAGTCTGGACATAGAAAAGCTTGAACTGCTGCCACATCACTGGAACGACCTTTGACACATGGCAGTAGCTGTTAAATTCAAAATCCTTTATTTGACTAAGCCTTAAGAGTGACAGAGTCACATACAACACAGAACTGCAGAGGCTGGAAGGCACCTCTGGAGATGTTTCAGCCCTCCTGTGCCATGCAGAGCCAGGTCAGGTACAGCAGGTGTCCAAGGGCCATGTCCAGCCAGGCTCTGACCATCCCCAAGGACAGAGACTCGAGAACCACACTGCGTAACCTGTTCCAGCATTTTACTCTCCTCATAGCAAAAGGTTTCTTCTAGGTTCAAATGGAATTTCTCCAATTTGCCAGTAACCTGGACCTGAAATTTGAAGATTTCCTTTATGCTGAGAATGTAAGATCAGCTCAGATCAGCTGCACAGCTCTCCAACAGGAAGGGCTGATTCCACTGCCTAAACACAGGCATTTAGCACCATTTGTGACCCTCCAGGGTATATGAGACATCTTCACAGAGCCAGCAAGGCAAATATGACAACAGACCTATAGGAAACCCATACCCATATGGCATGGCAAGCTGGAGGCATCACAGGAGACCCTGAAGCATCTTAAATGGCACTGGATGCCTGTGTTGGCCCAACTGAATTGGGACATAAGCATTCAGATTCAGAAACTACTCATTTATTTATTTCAAATGCTCTTCTGCTTATACTATTTACAGTGTGACATTTTCAAGTTCCACTCCATGACCATATGGCTACAAACCAAAATTCCCAGCCCTTCACCAGGATTTTTAACACAAAGTCACAGGAATCCAGAAGAGTGAACAACAGCAATAAATACACAAAATATTGAGACTCAGTTCAAGCATCCTGAGTTGAGTCCTCCAACATATTCTGCCTGAACACAGTTGTCCCTTTAATCAACTTTCTGCAGGTTGCCTTTTGAGCAAGCAGTATGGGCTACCAGCAGGCCCTGCAGTCCACACCGCCAGTATCTGTGCCCTGTGACTTTCTCACTCATTCCCTTCAGGACCAAACATCATGGAAACCTGTAACAAGAGAGCTGCACGCTGGGTAAGTATTAGTTGTAAGATTCATGACCTCGCCTTCAAGTCCATACACATCTCTACATTTTAGATACCATAGGTCCACTTTTCTTTTTTTCTTCATTCTAAATTAAATTAATCTCTTTGATGAAGTGGATAATAGGATTGTGTAAATAAGCAGAGGTTGAACAGGAGGGGTGAGAGGGTAGAAGAGGAAGGTGGACAGGCTGCAAACTGCAGCAACCTCTGAGCCTGCCCTTGAGGAAATGCAATGCAGAATTACACATTAAGTAACACTGCAGAGCTTTGAGACATCTGAGTTTGATTCACTATACTGGCTTCTTACGGAAGGGCTATGCCTTCCTCTGCAAACACACACTCAATGTATTGCTCCCAAATTATAATATTTACTTCTCAGTTAGATGAAGAGGCTTTTTTTTACTATGCTGCTGCCTGGAGATATTTTTCTCTACCCCACCCTGTGCTTTCTTTTTAATGTAAATATTACTTGAAATTATTGCAGTACAGATGAACAACTATTAATTAAAAGTGAGGAAGATTTATTGCATTAGACAGTGCTGCTGTAGCAGATCAAACAGCAGAAGGATATGAGGCACAATGTGCTGCAATCACAGGCTTAATGCCTTTTAGATCAAACCCCCTGAGTTTTGTGGGTGCCAGGGTGGGCTTGCACCCCCACCATGCCCGGGTTCTTTGCCTGCTTGCAGATAAACCTATAACATAAAACCACAGCTTGTGAAGAAGGGTCAGATAAAAACACAGTCTTACAGGATAGCTTCAAGAAAAAAATACCCAAGCTGATTGTGGAGCAATTTCCTGTCCTTGTGCTCACTCTCACACTGGGTGTTAGGAGGCTTTAGCAGACGGTGGTCTCATTACCAGGGGGTTCTCAGCTCTGTGATCCACCCTGTGCTGTGGAGAGCTAAGAAAGATTTGCTTTGAGCTCCAGTGACAGATGCTCCTAGACCAAAAGCACAGGGCTTCAGAGCTGTAGCCCCCATGCTGCTGCTGTGCATTTGCAAATAGCTCTGGGCACATGCAATGAGAACCTGGTTGGCACTCCTTGGTGAGGCTTTTTGCTGCGTTGTTTCTGCAAAACCACTGCACCATATATCAAGAGGTTTTAAGCAGCCCTAATGCCTGCAAACATACAGAGTGCTGGCACTTAAGACCAGGCATCTCTTGGCAAAATGCAGAGGTACCTCACTACGAGGAGCACTGTACCAACTTGGTGAGATCTGGGCACGAAACATCAGCAACAATCATCAACCTCCACCTCCAGCTACATCATAGGGGAGAAAACAAAAATCCCCAGATTAAGCATGAATTAAGCAGGAATTCAGATGATGCAAGATTCCTGATTACACACCATTTACAGAAGCAGTAAGCCGCATGGAAAAAATAAATTCCTGAGATTAATAAAATGAGCAGTCCTGCTCATCAGCAGCTGCTAGGTCTCTAAAACAGATACTGAACTGAGACCAAACACATTACCCAAATGGCTACCTATAAACCACAAAATGGGAACAACCTATTGTTGATTCAGCTCAGCTCTGGGGCTAATGATTTGGGGGTTAAAGAGCCATCAGTCTCACAATGAATTAATTGAGCCATTCTCTGACAGTCATGAGTGTGGAGGAAAAAAACCACTACTTCTAACAAAAAGCAGTGGAAGATGTTTTCTGCAGCTGATTTGTTATCTGCCTTTTTTTCCCTGACTAACACCAAGTGCTGAGAAGCCAAGACCTGTTTCCAACTTGTGTGCTCGCATACTTACTGCAGGGACAACTCTGAGCCTCCTCTTCTGAGTGTAAGAAAATGTCTGCACATATGTGAGGCAAGGAGTTATTAATTCTTCACAGCTTCAGCTTCATTATTTTAAAGCTCACACCAGCTTCAAGCTTGGGCATGCTGATGGCAAATGAGAGTTACATTTCTAATTATCTGCTTCCTTACCAAAATAAATAAAATTTACAGATTCAGGGCTATGTATGCACAAAAAAGATACTGCTATTAGAGACAGGAAGGCTGTGCTAGAACACCCCTAGGCAATCAAAACAATTCCTTTCTCAACCCTCTCTCCTCCTTCCAAAGACCTTCCCATTTATAGCCTGTCACTTACAGACACACTTCCAGCATTTAAAAATACTCCTGGTGTTTGTGGAACCATTTTCCAGAACAAAACGTTATCATTCATCAGGAGCAGAGCTGTTTGCAGTGTGAACAATTCGCTTTCGTTAAGAACCATATGGCTGCCCGTAGGAAAATGCCAACATGTTTCAACCCTACAGCTGGGCCACGGTTCCTTTATTCATCGTGCAGATGGTTGTAATTGACACCACTACTAAAACAGGTCTCGAGCACTTCTGTAGGATCATTAGAGTAATTAGCTATTAAATACAGTTACCATTTTTAGAAGGAAGGTTTTAAGACTTGGCATGTAAAATGCAATATTTTGTTATAATGAAAGAGACAGGCTAAATGTTACAGGGAGGGGTAAAGCTTATGTGATCCTTTTTAGTATTTTATTCGAGAGGCTATGGAAATTGCTAGAGCAAAGTGAAGCACACAAAATTATTTGCTAAGGAAATCAGCAGAAACCAGGAGTATTCTTAAATAACCTCCTTGCACCGCTGCATACTAAACTTCTGCAGAAAACAAATCCAAAATTCCAGAGGGGTAAAATGAAACACCGAATTTCACCAATGAACCCAAACTTTAATGAGAAATGTTAAATAGAGAAAAGATTACTATTGATTCGATATTCTTGATACTCTGATGCACATTTTCAGGATTAAAATGAGCTTTTTTAATGGAGTTGCAGGGTCAAATGAATACATATTATTATATATAACAGGTCTGCAGTGTAGCAAGACAAGATTGGCTAAAGCTCCTTTCACTTGTAGACCAGCAAAAACTCCTTGTAATAGAAAACTGGGTTTGTTTTTGAGTAAGATGTTTGGGTAAAGCCTCACAATAAATCTCAGTGGGAAATGCTATCATCAGAGTCACAAAGTCACATCTCAAAACTCAAAACTTCAGAAAGGAAACATGCAGCCTTAAAGAGCAGAATTATACATGGCTTCTGAGTGCTGCTGGTCTTCAGAGAGAGGAGTCAGAATAAGCAGGCTAGGATAGCAAAACTGTTACTGGTAATTGCAGTAGCTTCTACTCCAACAAAAACTCAAGTTTTTCATTACAAACTGAGTACTGTGTGTTCCACACACTATTTTAAACATTCATTGCAGACATAAATCTGGTAAGGACTCTCAGACATAACCCAGTATTTTCTTTCATGGCTGATGAAAATAATCTAGAATTGAGGGCCTCGACAATACTCTACAAAAGATACTGAAAAAACAACATTGAGAGGTCATGTTATAAATCTCTAAATAGAATTACGTTAGAAACCAGAAAACTTCTAACCACAAGATAGGAGAAGAGTGGAATAGCTTCCAAAAGCGGTTTTAGGCCGAAGAGTTTCACAAGGGAGCACAGTAAGTTCATGACGTGGATCTTTCTCTTAGCCAGGACTTGGAGAGGCTTGAGGGGCTCTCCTTGAGCTGCCTGTTTCCATGAATTCCACTTTTCAAATTTGATTGCGCTAAAGCACATTACATACAACTTTCATAATGAATATCAGAAAACCTTTATATTGCACAGCAGACAGCAAAGCCACTCGCTAAGGAAAAATGAATGCTGTTAAAGTGACATTATCACAGGTGGCTTCTGTTGAGTGCTTGCTGCTGGATTGGATTTTGCAACTCTTCTTGTGAACCCCATGGCGAAGCTGATGGTAATTACAGTAATTTCACGATTATAAGCCGCACCTTTTTTCATTGAAGAATCCAGCCTACCCCAGTAGTGAGGCTTATATTCAGGTGTGGCTTATCTATGGACAAATCCCAGTGAAATGCCAACCCAGAAGTGAGAGCCGGCTGGGGAGGGCACCTGGGGCTGCCTTTAAAGGCTTCGCTGGTCTATGAAAACTGTTTGCAACTTGAGCACCTGACACCAAACCCCACGCTGGCGCGATTCTGTTACTAATTTGTTACTTTGTTACAAATGGAGCCTCACTTAAAAGAAAAAAAAAAAAAAAGTGCGGCTTATATATGGACAAATCCCGTGGTCTACCCGGCTACCGGGAGGTGCGGCTTATAGTCAGGTGTGGCTTATAATCGTGAAATTACTGTAATTATCCTGGGAGCGCTCACCCCAGCTATCCTGGCCAAATTTGTCTTCTGGCGATAACCACCTGCCCACCTGGATTCCTCACAGAGGTTCAGTTGCAGGTGGGGTTCCTGCAGTGCCCATCCTGCACAGGGTCCTGCTCCAGGGAATGCTGTGCTCTTCCTCCTGCTGTAAGAGCCCAGTGTCTGCCATCCATGCTCCTGAGCCAAATGATGCCACCTATACAATTCATACCATTGGTGCACATTTTTCTTTAAGTTATACATTTGCTTATTAAGAATTGCTAATTTTTTTTGTGTCTTTGCATAAAAAGGACTTTAAAATGTAGATTTTCAGCTTTGCATATTAAACTTTTTTTAGCAAGTCTCAATTCCCCAAGCAGAAAATTATGGCAGGATTTTTAGCATAAACACATATTTCTCGCATGCAGGAGCTGAATTGCCTGATGTCAGAAGTATCAGTTCTGGGTATTCTACTATTTACTTGGAAGCTATTATGTGTTTTTCAAAGTTTCTAGCAACTTTCTATCAACTAGATCTCAAGAGTTTATATGGTTATGATAATCAATATTAAACAGAGCTATCATGGTAGGAGAATTCTAATATTTAAGCCACCCCTTCTTCCTTTAGAAGAGGCTGGGGAAATCAATACTCCATTGCTAAGAAAGGGTTATCATAAATTACCAACTGAGCATTAGATTTCTATGCAATGTCAGTTATGCAGTTGAATAAATCCTTCAGTATATAGGAAAAATATAAAGAATAAGTAAAGCCAGTACTGCTATTTCTACTATAAAACAGAGAAATTAAATCAAAAAGTATTCACTAAATAAAATCTGAAAATGCAGAGAAAACTTGGCTTATAAAGGACAGACTCACGAAATACAGTATTATCCAGGGGGTTAACAAGACTGTTGATCAGCATCCCTAAACACAGGTCTTTAATCCATTGGGAGATTCAGTGGGAAGACAAAACCAAAATTAAAGCCAAGACAGAAACAGTTAATACATATTAAATACCAGTTGGTTTCATGTAGTAATTAATCACTGTGAAAAAAAAACCCTAAGGATGGTGTGGACTTTCAATCACTCAGAATTTGTAAACCAGACAAGTTAATGTCCTGAAAGATCTGTTATAGCTCAGATAAAAATTAAGGGTTTGAGGCAGAGATTACAAGGAAAGTACATTAGACTTTCTAATCATTAGGATGTTGATTAGGTTTGTGCTTTGGGATTTGGATAAGGCCCTCAAAAATAGATTGAGAGGCATTTTGTTGTTATTGGGGTTTTGGGGTTGTTTTTTTTCCTTTTAGTCTTTATTATTCCTATTGAGAAGTCAATGTAGAAACTTGGTAAAATGCTGCTTTCAAATCTGATTTCCCATTTCCAGTTCGAATTTTATTCAGGATACATTTATACACATTTGTGCATTGATAACATTCACAAGGTGCAAAAATAACTGAGATAAAGACATAAAACATGCCAGGGTGTAAGCTGAAATTTCAATGATATATTCCAGGATGGAGAACCACCTGCAGTGCCTGTACACAGTGAACTGAGAGCCCTTCCAAGCCAGCATTCTCAAACCTTACAGCCTGAAAACTTCATGGACAACTTCCAAAACCTCTCTGCTTTCTTAAAATTATGTCTAATCTGAGACAGAAACAAGTGAGGTGTATTCACCTCTGCATCTTCAGGCTGTTGAGGTATAACTGATAATTTGATTACCTGCAGAATGGCTCTCAGGCCATGGAAAGGGAAATTAGAAGACTAAGGAAAAAAAAATTAAGTCTCACCTGAGCAAGTTAATATAGCAAATAACAGGAAAGGAGTCCAGATTTAGACCCTTGTTACCTGAACATTGAAGGCTTACTGTTCTGACGTTAATTCCAAATTTGAGGTCTAATTGACTCCAAAACAATGCAACTTTTTAATTTATTATAGAGTGAACACAGCTTGAAATCAGCATGGAACTAGAAGTGTTAACACACAAAAAAAAGCCAACTTAAAAAGATAAATAGTACCATTATGGCCCCTTTATAATGTCAGAAGGAAGTTGTTAAGCTATCATTCCACAGATGTTCATCCACACATATACAAGAACACAAACAATTCTCATGGGATCCCTAACTTCATGTGTGGCATACATAAACGTTTAAATTCTTCCATCATCACACATTTCCCCTTCCTCCTGCTGTGATAACAACATGGGGAATAAAAGCACACCACTTCCAAAAAAAGGATTAATCGAGCTTCGAATACGTGGACTAGCCTGCGAAAGAGCTAATGACAAAGCATGGCCAACCTGGAAATGCACACGAAAAACTACACTGAAATTACAGAGCTAAAAAACGCTGGTTGATATGGGTACAGCAATTATTCTAAACTATTACAGGTCTGCATATTCACATCTGTTCAGATGGATGTTTCTTTGTCTTTAAAAAAAGAGAATAGCAACAATTTTACTATATAATTATCTTCTTTCCCTTCAATAAACGTTGATTTTTTTTTTTTTTAATTGCAGGTAAAATGACAAAACTCAGCCATTCAGGCAAAACAGCTTAGAATTAATTTCCTGGTTTAAAACACTAGCAAACACTAAGAGGCTCCTCTACAAAGCCTTCTGAACATCAACATCTCTTTGTCCTTGTTGATGACACTACAAAGATCATAAGGGAAACAGAATGCTTCTCATTGTACTCAGGACACAAGTGGTAGAATTTAGGAGAATTTCTCATCAGGAGAAGTTTGGAAGCAGCTTTTTTTTGTTTTTGCTTTTTTATGTAGGAAATTAATGAGGAAAGTTGGAAATTGTATCTTCAAATTTGACCATTTCATCAAGTTGTGTGGTTGCTCAGTGAGAGCAGACTGCAAGGCTAAGTCCTCAAATGACTTCAGCTACCCTGTCATAAAAATCACTATTTCTAGATAACAAAAGATGCTCTCATCAGTGAAAGAGAAAAGCTGCAGCTGGAAAAATTTCCCTGTAGGAAGATCTGAAGTAAAGACTGTAACAACAGTTGACCAGAAAACAAAATGTATTTTGCTTAAAAAAAATCCCCATTGCCTGGGATCAAAAAGCAGCCGAACCCCAACCCCGATGGCTTCTTTGGTTTACATATTCCCAGTGTTCTGCTGCATGTCATTTTGATCCAGCACAAATTTTGCACTGCCTCTCCTTAGGAGTTTATTAACTTCATATCCTGCAGCAGTTGGGACTATGAACAACAGGGTTTAGAGACAAAATTGGTGGATAACCAAAATAAGACATAAAGCATAAAACAAAAGAATGCTT
>VRYO01001589.1:23227260-23285185 GCA_009812075.1 Sialia sialis | reverse complement strand
TCCCAGCCCAAACCAGCCAGCTAAGGAGTATTGCCCTGCTCTGCAGCATCAATGTCAAATTTATAGCCTCCCTCCTCTCAGCAAGAGCACAGAGCTGTGAGCTCAGCATACCCTCACAGCAGGTGGGAAAGCTGAACATCCAGCCAGCCCAAAATCTCTAACAACAGCTAATAAGGCCTTGAGAAACTCTGATGTGAGGATGGTGATACTGTCCAAGCATTTATCAAAGGGCAAGTAATAGTCTTGTTGACTGAGATGCTCACAACACAGAGGGAGCAGGTGAATTTTGCTTGGTGAGACTATAGAGGAGCAAAATCTTTCCTAGTGGCTTGTAAGGCTGAGCTACAGTGGAGTGAAACCAGAGAGTTTTTTAATGCCTTGTGATAAAATAAAAAACATGCTGGTCCATGTTAAACTTGCAAAAGTAGGGAAAACTGAAAAATAACCACACTGAAAAAGGAGATTAGAAACTGCAGTCCTGCTGTAATATTGCCTAAAGCTATTTGGAAGTTACAATTGTAACTAATCAATGAAAGCAAACAACTTTCTCCTTAATAAGAATTACGAGCTCAGGACAGCTAAAAATAATGTTCAGATATTTTAAATCTGAGTTTTCACTTTAAAATACCATTACAGAAAGTCAGCACCATACAGACCAGAGAAAAATTTTCACACAGCCCAACAACTTGATGAGCCTTTTAACAAATGACCAAGTCTACTGTTCACTAGATATTAAATCTTCCTTTTAATGTTTGACTTTTCTTGAAGCAATAGAGATGAGACTGAAAATAACTGGGGGGAGTGGGGGGTAGGAGGCAAAGCAAGATAGTATCTGGGAAAGATGAGCAAGAGAAAAACTACCTGATAGTCTCTGCTTTTAATTCACAGTTAAGTATTTATAGATGGCAAGGGTTACTGGTAGTCTCACTAGTAAACAACAGCAGGTGGTTGAAACTGTACATCTAGAATTTCATTCATTTTTACTGCTGACAAATAAATTCTGTGAATCAATGCCAATGTAATACAGTGTCTGCACAGAAATACAAAAAGAAATTTTACCAAAAAAAAAACAACAACTCTCAGGAATTACAAAGGGAAAATGCCATTATGACCATATCTGAGTCCATCTATACCAGCTGGATTTAACTCCCTCTATATTTGAAGTTTTTCTGGTAGAGTCTTCTGCCTTGCAGCTGGCTTGGGTTTTTTTGGGTTTTGTTGGTTTGGTTGTTCTGTTGTTGTTTTGGTTTGGGTTTTTTTTTTGTTTGTTTGTTTTGTTTGGTTTGGTTGTTGGGGTTTTTTGTTGGTTTTTTTGTTGGCGTTTTGTTTGTTTTTGTTTTGGTTTTTTTGGGGGTTTTTTTTGGTTGTTTTTTTTTTTTTTGTTTTTTTGTTTTGTTTTTGTTTTTTTTTTAAGCAATCACAAAAATATATGTATTTCTGCCTGTATTTTTTTTTTTAAGTAAGAATTAAACCCCTAGTGTTGCTGACTGCTCCCTTCCTGCTTACTCACTGGTATCTCCTCATGACCTCACCGTCTCCGAATTAGCAGCACCCCGTTATCTGATAGGGAATCTCATGTTTCACTGTTTAATAGGTTTGTGCTCGTTATCCACTACAGCCACTTGCAGTAAAGCCCCAGCCACAGTGCTAGTCCCTTCTGGAAGCACTCAGCCTCTCAACAATGAATAAAAGCCCTGCACATGTGAAGCACAAATATGCCAGTAAGCAAGAAGTGCAACTGGTGGCTGCCATCACAGCTAAAGCACATGAAGATGGTGGTTTAACAAATATAGGATGCCTTGTTCTGCAAATATAGGATGATGATGCTCTGGAGGTTTCTAAAAATGATCTGAAGCTTAAAGCACTTGTTTTGAGCTGCAGGAGAAAAATAACCACTGAAGAGCCCCACTCCAGTGCAATTTTCTTGGTAGAGTTGGAGGTTTTTAATATGTATGTCTGTGTGTATGACACAAGTAAAACTGGAAGTAAATAAAGGCAGCTATTCATAGTGCCTGAATTGGCTATTAAAAAGCCAAGGCTGTATCACCATGTCTGTGAGAAACAGACTGGAGTGGGTCTGACCACTGCTCAGATCCTTCTTCAGCTCAGGGAAATCTCATCCAGAAACTCAGGCAAGATTATGGATCTTTCCTGTCCATCACAGAAGATTTTGCTCTGGAAGCAGCACTTCAGGGCAGGACACCATCTATCTGTAAGATGCTGAACAAATGGATACTTCTCTTCCACATGAAAAAAAAAGGTGCTTCAGTGTATATGAATAAACAGTATGAAAGTAAAGGTCAGGTTTGGTTCTTTAAGCTGAGAAGTATTACAGAGCACTGAAAAGGTTTCCTGGGACACCCAGAACAAACCATCTCATGCTCATCCCGCTGGCTGCCAGCTGGGGTTAACCACAGTTGTGGTTTGGCAGAAGGCAGAGCACAAACAGAAAGCCTGGCACCAGGAAAACCTCACGGGGCAGTGGCACAGCAGAACAGCGCTAAAAATCCCCAAAGATCTGGCTCCTCTGCACTGCTGCCCACCAGGGAGAGGGGCAACGATGCCCGGTCTAACTTCTGTGCACACCAGCTTCTGGAAGTCTGGCATCATGCTCTCATGGAAGTCACCATTGGAATGTGGCTTTGTTTTTCCTTTTTTTATCCTGCCCTTCCCATGAGCTAATACCTAGAGACAGGAAAGCCTGTCTGCCCACAAACCTGAAACTGCTCAGCCCAAACAAGTGGGCATAGATATACTGGCTTTACACAGCTGGGACAGTGCAGGGGCTTCACCTGTTGGCCCTGCACAGTTCAGGCCATGCCTTTAGCTTGTCTCTTGTGTAAATCTGGCAGTGAGAGCAGGGAGAGAAAAAAAACAACGGCTCTGCTAGGCTCCCTGCGGCTGCAGCGCAGCAATCCTGCCTTGCACCACAAGGTGCAGTGACAGTGGGAACAGCAATGGGCTGTCCCCTCATTCCTGTGCAGCAAGAGCCCTGTAAAAGCAGGCTGTAAAAGCAGGGAGGCTGGAGGCTGCCCAGCTGTGCTGCAGCCACATGGCCATGGGTCCCCAGCTCAGATCAGGCAGCAGGACCTGCCGGCACAGGGATGAGCAGCCTCTGCCTGCAGATTACTCCCCAGCTCCTGGGATTTCAGGCCACTGGAACACGCTGTGTCTGCTATTACTGAACTGCTTCTCAGCTGGCCCCAGGTCAGAGAGCACACCAGCTTCTTGGCTTGCAGCAACCAGCACGGACCAAGCACCAGCTCTTCACTGTACCCAGAGCAGTGACTTCACAAAGCATCATTTATATTAAGAGACCAAGGAAAAAAAAACAAACCAAAAAACTTACTCTTGGGTAGCCGGGCATGAATACTGCAACAGAGCCGGTGCTGAGAAATCATTATCTGGCCCAAATATTGCACCAGCTACTTTTGAAAGCATAAATTAAAGAAATGAATAGGATTCTCAGTCCTTTTCTCACTTTTCCCTGTTCAAAAAGAAGCTCTGGGTCAGTGACCAGCACTGGCCACACAGCAGCTCTAAATGCAGGGCATTAGGTTGCTCACAGAAAATGTACAGACATATTTTTAAGAGAACAGTACCATTTTTTTCATCAAACTGATCTGCTGAAGACCCAAATTTAGTGCACACTTTCCACTAGCTCAGGATGCTGAAAGCTCCATCCTGCCTGTCCATGAACACCTTCCTCATAGCAATGGTACTGCCCTGGATCTGACACAGCCCCATGGGTCAGATACACTCAATAGATGGGACAGCAAACATGAACACCACAATCTCTGATGAGGATTAATCAAATGTAAAAAAAGTCTGAATTGCAAGACTTTTCCTATCTTCTACACGAAGAGTAAAATTCCAATGCAAACCCCCATTTTCATGCTTTTCACACGCATCATTGGTTGCACCCATGATCTGCAGCTGCCCCTGGACTGTGGGGAAATACCTGGTGTCACCATGGGTCCCCAGTGGGCTCCCACCATTGGGGTCCTTGCTCTTTTGCATGGAGAACATGGCACATGAGGGATCGTAAACACAGTGTCAAGGCACTTCCATGACAGGCACTATATGCAAGAGCTAGGAAATTCTACTAAATCCAACCAAATAGTGCCCAGGACAGCTCACTGTCCATTTAAGTCATGTTTCTGTTGGCAACAAACTGGGGACTGTCAGTCAGACCAACCCTGCATCCACAGCTTCTGCTGAAAAGCAGTGTCCTGTCACTTTAGCACGACTTCCATTTGGGGAAAAATTCAGGCATTTTCTATTTTATTCAAAATTCTGCCATATGCACATTACTTATTTATTAGATGATTTATTTAGAAAGTATCGTATGTAGCTGGAAGCTCTCTGACCTGTGTTCCCCTCCCAGAGAAACACCTATCTCAGTCTCCCTTGTGCTGTTCCTGGCTAAGCTGAAAGGCTGTAATTCATCCCTACTTTTGTTGACCTTTCTGCCACTTTCCTGGCTCGAATATTTTCTTCTCCCTTGTCTCGCTTCCCTTTCCAGGGCTGCTTTTTCAGCATCTTCTCAAAGAGAGAAGATAAACAGGGGAGGCTCTTCAGAGCCAGAATCCAGGGCAACTAGAGGGGACCAAGAACAGATCACAGGCAGCCACCAGGGCTCCTGGGCTCAGTGCTTCCAAATGATTAGAGAGGGGATGTCTGCAGCCACAGCAATGAGGTATGGGATGGCTCATGCATATGCAGCTCCCAGTCTGTGTGCACAGGAGCCAGGTGTGTGCTTCAAATCACACTAAGAAGGACTTCAGCTCAAGGACTCTCATTTTTTATTTCCCACTGTGCCTAACCCCAGCAGGGCGAGTGCTGACTTCTCATGTTTACAAGGAAAAAGAGACAACAGAAATACAAATGGCCACTTGTGGGATGCTTCAAAGCTACCAGAGTCTGCTTTTATATGGAAAACACAAAAAAAGAAAACAGGTTGTAAGAGGACAGTAAGTGGAAAGTAGAAAAATCAGGAAAACGGAAAGAAAAAGTATAAAAAACAAAGTCAGGAAAATGTGGTAGAAAGCAAAACATGAACTACAGCTGGGTGGAATATCCTATGAATCTGTCAGACCAAGAATTTTAGAGAAGTTACTGGAAATCACTGAAAGTGCAGGGCTGCACGTGATGAGAAAGAAAAGTTGTTGTTAAAAGTGGCTACCAAGAAAGTGAAAAGCAGGAAACCAGCGGGGGACCTGCAGTTTGTGCCTCATACCTTTACAGCAAGAGGGTGTTAGGGGAGGAAAAACAGGAAAATCCCACTAAAGAATTGCTGTTAAGGGAAATTATAATAAGCAAAAGGAGAAAAAGAGCCTTGGATGGTTAAAGTCACAGAATGTGCAGGAAAGAAACCTACATCATGGATCAGAGAAGGAGATCAGAAAAGAAAGTGTGCTAAAGCACCAAGGTGCAAGAAGATGCCAGTTTCAAAGAAGAGAAAATTCATTACAGTTTGAAGGTCAGGTCAAGGTCAAAGCATAAAACCAGAAAAAAAACAGGAAAGAAATGGCATATAAAAATCAGCAGAAACCATGAGGGAAAATGGTGTCAATGGACAAAGAAATGAGAGGGAAGAGGAACTAAGCATGGTGCTGATGAGAAATAGGATGCTGCAGCAAGCTGAGCTGCTGAACAGAGCAAGAGCAGACAGACATGCTCACCAGCATCTGCAAACCTCAGCTTATGCTGGAGAAATATTTCACTGTTCCAGAAGAGAGAATTTCTTCTGCTACATGATATAATTTCTTCCATTTCTGAATACAGAATAGGTGCACTTTTAAAGAGGATTTAAACCTAGCAGCAGCAAGTGTTAATATTTATATAACTAAGTGGCCTTAAGCCAATGGAAAAACTATACACCGAAAAATGTGTGATAATCTGATATTTGATAAAGGTATTAGAGGTTACCAAGTTTTTAAAACGACTTTATGTCATTAAGTAATGATTCTTTTAAATGCAATGAGGAGCAGGCACTGAGGGCAGTAATTAGAATGGCCTTCTTTGAAGTTTAGAAAAATCCCATGGTCTACCTTGCAGGACTGGCCCTGGGTACTCACAGACCAACCAGCTCTGGGGGCAACTGGCAAGTGCCCAGCAAAACCCAGCCAGGCTCCTTGGAAGCTGGACAAACAGCAAACCTGCTGTCAGTCCTCCTATAACACTGCATTGCCCCAAATGCCTGTGCTGTCCAAGAACCTCAGGGATCTGGATCTTGAGCAAATTGGGCTTGCAAGTCTGTGGGAACAACAGGAAAAATATCTGTCTTCCTCAGCTTCTAAGGAAACAAAAAAAAAGGAAAATCCAGCAAAGGAAAAGGAAGAATGAGGATGTAGATAGAAAAATGAGAAAAATCATGCTATAAGAACTTTTCTGTTGCTCTAGTTAGGTTTTTTATTATTATTATTTCTTAATAGAGATGATTTAGATGAGAAAGCTCTCAACTTGCCTTTGGATATCCCTTTTCATCTTCTGCATAAACTTAAGCCCATCCATGCACAGGCTCACCAAGATGTTTTGCAGGAGGAGATGTGTGAAGAGCTTTGCCTGGAGGGACCAGGTCTTCAGCTCCAAGCCAGATCCCCTGGCTCTGGTGTTGTGTTTCCCTGTCACAGCGCTCTGCTCTGCTAGCAGCTGAGTATAATGCACTAAAATCCTAATCTCTAAAGCACTGTGTGCCAGGGCTTCAGAGATCAGCATTTCAGTCAGTTTTACTTTGCTGCTGCCATTGCACACAAGAGAGTGGCACAGCAGGGGAAAAGCAACACAATGTGCAGCGATGGAGAGGCTCGCTCAGCCAGGAGGGGCAGGGGCAAGAGCGTGGTAAAGGCACCGGGAAAATAAAAGAAAGAAATAGGGGAAAATAGGACTATTGTGCATGAATAGGAACCTTGGGCCCTCTCCTTCCCAGCAGCATAACAGCAGGATGTCTCCAGCCTCAGTAAATCCACTGCTTTCTGAGCAAAGCCTTGCATGACCTGAAGGGTTTTTTTCTATCTCTAGCCTTGAAAATTGAAAGATTAGGAAATCTCTGCTACAACCCTTCTGTGCATGTGAGTATCAGTGAATATTTTAAGATTACTCCCTTCTGCCTCTACCATGTGCTTTAAAATTAAAAACAAAATTATAGTGCAGAAGCTGGAAGAGCTGAAATCTAACCCAGGTACTATCAGAGTGCAGGCTATTCTGTCACCTAGACCCAGTCTGGAACAGTGCACACAGGGACACAAACACTCAACTGACCAAGCAGAACACTTCAAGGCACAATGGTCACAGCTAAGGGAAAAAAAGCAACATCTCAAAGTAATAAAACTAATTCTATAACCAAACACTAAAATAGTCAGGAGAATCAAAAATAACTGGGCAGTAATTTTAATATCACAGAGTTCATGGCATGTTAACTACTGAAACCCGCTTGGGGCAAAGCCTCGTTGCCACCAATCAGAAGAGCAGAGTAATTTAAGAAAGTCTTTCAGGCTATCAACTTTGACAGCATCTTAATGTCTTTGCTAAACAAGCATGGCCAATCCATGCCACCAAAATCCACTTCACGGTACCTATGTCAGGCTGGAGTACCGTTACATGGGATTAGTGCAACACACTGATAATGCTCTTTGGAATAAAAGCTGATTGAACTTTGTCCCTTAAGAGTGTTTAGACAGTCTAGTGGTCTGCTAACCCACATGGGCTTGTCCATGGTTCCTCCACCACAAACAGGCACAGAGCATCTCTGAGCCTCTTCTACCAACCCCTCCTCATCCTCACTCATCTGTCACGCAGGTAAGAAAATGCTCATCATCCTTCCTCCTGGAAGCTGTTTTAGTCCCTTATTTGGAAGTTGCTGTGTAAATTCTGTATCAGTTGATGGCCCTTTTGTAATCCTGCAGAAGGATGTTACCTGACAGATAAGCTCTTGCAGATTTAGTGTCTGTGGTTTAAAACATTATTACTCTGGCCTTCTGCAAAGGTTACTGTTCTCAGATCAACAGCAGCCAAATGGGATGTGTCTCTCCCCCAGTATCCACAGCAATGCTGTAAAGGTAGATTTGAAATAACCTATCAACTGCAGAGCAACAGCACTGAGATACCAAAAGACCAGCTGTTCCAAGTGCAGGAATTGTCATAGAGAGGCATGGTGAGAACATGTGAAAACTTTTACAGCAAGGTGCATCAAAACCCAGCTGACAAGTGGGAGGTCAAAGTTCCTAAGGGAAAGCTGTTCTATGGAGTTCCTACATCTCCCCAGCTCTCTACTGTCTTGTTCCTATCCTTGTTACACAACACTGTGTCATCCCTTGGTTTGAGCTGCAGCAACTACCTGTGGATCATCCTGCAAAGTGGTGAGCTGATGCAAGCAGAAAAAAAAAACAGCACCCCGTCCCTCCTCCCTATGCTGAAGTATTATTTTTAGCCCAGACCAGCTGATAATCTGGTTCATGGAATGTCTCAAACTACAGCATCAGCACCACCAAACAGGCAGCTTGAAAACACTGCAGGGAGATAAATACACAGAAAAAGGGTAAATTCTTTAAACCACTGCTGCTTCTGAGGCTTTCCAACTGCAAAATCAGGGTATTTGACTGGTACCTCTAAACTGCCAAATAATCCATTATCCAATTATAATCTAAGTAATCCAATCCAAAATTCCCAAATTTCCTCAGCTCCTGGTGCTCTTCATTTCATGTAAATGTTTTTGAGATCAAGACTACAACCAGTGGTGGAGACAGTAAGACCAGACTGGGATGATTTTATAGGGAAAGAATTAGCAGCAGTCTAACACTGCCGGAGATGGATTTACATGTGAAGGCGTCTCACACATGGTATAAATGTCACTCCTTCCTTGCTGCCCCCATTCCTCCCAAAATCACTGGAAAACAAAAAACCCACAAAAAAATTGGAGAGAGGAAGCTAAAAGCGGAACCAAACCAAACCAAAAGTAAATAAAAATGTTTTACCTGGCTCCCTTGGGCACGCAACAGCAGGCCTGGCAATAATGAGAGTGAGGAATGAAATTTTAAAATGAATGCAAGAGAGAGAAACTGCAGAGAAAATTGAGACAGAGTTTCAGTGTTATTTATCCCAGACAAAGCATACATGCTCAGCTCTGAGCAATCCATGGCACGGGAACAGCTCCAGGATGGAACTCCGACACAACTAATCTTCCTTTTCTATTCCCCTCTGCGCTTTTGAGAAGGAAAGGAGAGAGAAAGCAATTTAGTGTAGTGATGCAACTTGTTTACTTCTCTGTACCTGCTCAGCTGTGTTGGCTGAAATATACTCTGGGAGGTGCAAAGAGAAGGAGAGAGAAAGGGAAGGAAGGAGAGCGAGAATTACAAGAGTGGAAAGAAGACCAAATTGTAGGACAGGCCTGCAATTTTGCCACTGCCCAGTGGTCCATGCAAGCAGCATCCATATGGCCACCAGCATGCCAGCAGAATTACATGGGTTAGCTATCCAAGCCTTGCTGTGCTTGAGCCGTTTAAGCTCTGGCTCATTTGAACACGATGGAAATGCCCAAGTGAGCAGCTCAGATGGCAGATCTGATGGGGCACCATGTGCCTGGTCTGACCCACCACCCCTTCCACCATGAGGGCTCCTCCTGCTAGGCAGGAATGCTCCATGTGGGAATGCAGCTCAGGGCATGGCTGTGCACAGGGGCATCCTCAGCCTTTGCACAGAGGAGGTGATGGGTCACCTTCTGCTCTCTGTTCAGGTCCCAGTGACTGCAGAGGCAAGAAGGATGTGCAGAAGATAGAAAAGGGGGAAGTTTATTAGCAAATGCTCTGTCATTTCTCTGGTCATTCTCTAAGGCTTTGAGCTTGTCCCTAATAAAAACTGAATGTTATTACAAAGGCAGAGATGGTCTCTTAGGTGAAGAAAACAATAAAACCTACCAAATCACCAACTTCTGATTGCTTTGTAAGGCCTTCATTAGACATGATACACCAACATTTACATGACAGAACCCTTTTTATTAGAAGTAAACCATTCTTAAAATATATTAACAACCTACATACCCACTGTCCTTTCTACTTTGCCCAACACTTCAGAATGTCTTACAAATCACATGTAAAAGTTACAGTAGCCTAACACTCCGGAAATAAGAGTCTTTGAAGGTTTAATTCAACCACTAATGGATTTTTCCCCAAGTTAGAAAACATTTATATATTGCTGATTTATGGCAGGTGTGGTAACTGAACTTGGCTTTACACATACCAGCTGCAAGCAAATCAAGGAAAAAGCTTCATAAATCAGTTTAAGGCACTGTAGGCTTCATGGTGCTTGCACTGGGACAGAATTTCCCTACACAAGCACACAAAACAAATGGGAGTTTATAATTTTGTCTGTCATAGCTCATAACTTTTAAAGGTTAGAAATCAAAGCATCGCACAGTGGAATCTTATACATCTGAATGGGATGGACATAAGGAATCCCAGAAGGTGATTTATATCATCCCCTCTTCACACAAAAGAATGAAAAATGCAATGGTGACAAAGGCATTGCCTAATTGTGTTACTTGGTAAATACCTTCTCTTGAAATGTCTCTGGGCAGATCAAGATTTTTAGCTTTGTTTTAGAGACTGTTCTCCAGCAACTACTCCACCTTTATAAATGCATCTTCCAGCGCACACTGTACTTTGAAGGGCTCTTTTTTTTTTTTTCAAGAAGTTGCACTGGCTCAGAGTCAGACATTTTAAGACAAAAAGCCACAGTGACTTTATCCAAGAAATATGAGGTGGCAGAGATCCAGTACGCCCAGCACTCAAGGTGAAAGAACAGCGTGGAAAAAGATTCACAAATTAATTGTCAATTACGGAAGACTGCTGGAGTGAACACGAGATGCAAGCATGGGATAATTTAGTCAGGCACCTGCACAAGTGAGCTGTGGATAGTGCTGAAGCAATTACTCTGTTTTTTTAAAAGAATGAGATAGCATCATCAGAAAGGGACATAAAGGAAAAGGAGCAAGTGTAATTTTTTCCCAAAGATATAAAATCAGTGCAGTGAAGCACCAAGGGCCCAGGTGGAGGATGGTCCTCTGGAAGAAGGGGAGGTCGGAGTACCTGATGGAAGGAAGCTGCCTGTAAGGAAGTGAAATTCATTGCTCATACAGTTTTTCCACAGCATGCAGCAAACCAGAAGATGCTGTTGTACCCACAGTTCCAATATGGGCATCCTGTGCCAACAACAGGTGGAAAGCACTAAAATCTCATTTTCCATACTGTGTCACAGGGAAGTCACCAGGTGGTGAGGCTTCAATCTCCTCTGCCACAGGTGGCTCTGACAAAGAGCCTGGGTGTGCTCCACAGCCGTGTCATTCTTGGACAAATCCTGCACGAATCCTTTGGATCCTTCATGAACAAACATCAGTGAACCATTTCTTGGCCTCAAGGATGACACAGCAGATTCACTTCTGGATCTGTGCTCTCCACAGAGCTCCTTGGTCCTAGCTCCCACTGGCACAGCACAGGAGTGGGGGAAGAGCTACAGATTAGAGGCAGGATGGCAGCTGCTCCTCCTGGCTCTTTGAACAGAGGGAAAACAGCTTTTGCCCCATGCATGGGGAGGGGCATCATCAAGTTAGCAAGCCAAGAACAGAAGGACTACATCAAAAAGGAAACAGGAACAAGAGCTTCCCCTTACAAAGCAAAACAGTCTCGCTTTTTTAGAGCAAAATCTTTGCCTGAAAAGCTCTCACAAAACACCTCATGGGAGGTTTAGACCATTTTCAAGGGCTGGAAGAAAAACAGTCCTGGAGTTAGAGTGGTAACCTGGATCTGCAGAAACCCACTTCAGTTCTTTGCTCTGCCAAGCGTTCTTGCATGACCTTAGGCAAAAACACTGAAGCTGTAGTTCGGGGATACCTTGGCTTCAAAGGCAAAGTCAGCCTAAGAAGTTCTTGCCTTCCCCCGCCTGCCATTTGCTGCCTCCACACTTGCACTGCCCGAAGAACCCACAGGCACTATCCTGTAAACCAAATTACTGAAAAGGATGATGTTAAAAGCAAGTTTTGGTTGTCTTTTACAGGCAGAAGCGTAATTCTGCATTGGACTGATTAAAGGATCCACAATCAATCAGCTATAGCAGCAGAAGAGGTGAAGCAGGGGAAGCCCATCCACGATGGCACAAGGGCTGGAAAAAGCAGGAGGAAGGTTGCAAAGACAAGGTGCTGTCCAAGAGTGGTGAAAGAACCTCCTCAGCCATGCCAGATGCACTTGGACAGCGTCAGCCACTGGTGTTTGTGATGAATGTGGCTCCCTCTCCCCAGCTGCCTCTCCAGCCCTCTTGGCAGGGATGGCTGCCCTCCCAGCAAGGGCAGCAGAAGGAAAGATATGTCAGCACTTCACCTGCTGCTGCCTGGAGGAAGAAACAGCCAGGAATTTGCTGAAACCAGCACTGGATGCAATGCACTGTTCACCATCCTCCCTAAACCCTGGATTCCCAGGCATCACCTAGCTGGGGATGGCAACACCCCTCACATTCCCAGGCTGTTGGAGGGGATAAATAAGAGTCAAGGTGCTGAGACACCCCAGGAAAATGGGGGCCACGGGAAGACCAACAACAGAAAGCAGCAGCCAGGCTCATTTTGGTAAGCTCCCATTTTAAAAGCTGACATGCAAATCTCTACTTAGCCTACATAATATGAATATTCTCCTACAAACCCAGCTCCTGATTAACTCAGTACATCACTTGCCAGCGCTCTCTGAATAAGCCTGTGAGCCCAATTAGCAGCAGATGCAGCACTAACACTCCTCACCTGCTGTGCTTACCAGTCTTCAGATCAGGAAGGGAAGGGAATATATCAAAGAATTGCGAAGGGAAGGAAGCTTAGAAAAGGCTCAGAAAGGATGAGGGAAATAGATGTCTGCAACAGTTCCTCAGGCAAGGAAGCAGAGCCCTACACAAAAGGGAAAACATATGGGCCAAGGGAAAACATTGCTGCAGATCATGAAAAACATCCAAAGGGCTGCTGGAGAGAGGGGCAGGGTGTAGCCAGGAGTGCTGCGGGGGCTCGGGGCACCTTTGCCTTGCCTGAACCCTGGGGAGCTCTGCCACATCCAGAGCTTCCCTCCCCATGCTCTGGTACATCAGCACAGGAACCTAAGCCATCCTATATTTTCCAGGAGTTCTCCTTGACCTGTCAGTTTTTAGTTCCCCAAAGAATAAGGAAAGAACCTCTCAAGCCTACAGCTGCAATATTATTACAACTCAGACAGGAGCCACTTAACTAAAGTTTTGTGAACTTCCAAACTCCACAGCTGCATCTGAATTTCACTTCTGAGCATCTCTATCAGTGAACTGACTGCTCTTACCCACCAAATCATCTGTCTGCTTTTGCACCTCAGCTGCTGGCACTGATTTTGTAACTATAAGAAAAAAGAACATCACATGCCAGTTTGGATTTTTGGTCAGAGGAGTAGAGAACCTGCCTTTGGGAGAGGTCCAAAAAAGAAGGTCAGAAGTAGATGGATGTGAATGCCTGAAGCTTTGACATGTTGGGGGAAATGGATTTAATGCTATATGTAATGCTACAGTTTTCTAGCAACCAGCAGAAGGCAGCCATATACTCAAGGCAAGAAGCCTGAATCTCTCCAATGTGTTGGCAAAGAGAGCCCGGGCATGACATGCAAACCAGTAGCCCCAGTTCAGCAGCAACTTCTATATGTCCATCTTTTCTAAACTTCAGCTCTCCCCAATAGCAAAAGGAAAATGGATTTATTTTCTTTTTTTTTTCTCCTTTTAATGGTAAGCATGTATGTTGTACATATTTGGTGAACATTTCTTATGGCTATCCTCAAGACAACTGTGTAACAGAAATACTTTGAAAGAAATGTCTTATTCAAAGTTTAGTCAAACAGCACATCTAATGATCTCACACTTGTACAGTTTTACTGCTCTCTAGATATTAAACTAGTGGCCTCCAGTGACTGCTGGCCAGCTCCCAAGTGCTGCCCACATCTCACCCCCTGGTTTGACAGCAGTGTCAGCGGAGAGGCATCACCAAGTTTGAGCAAACTGGATTGTGCAACACAGAAAAGTTTCCTGCAGTTAATGACAACGATTTCCATAAAAAGTCTTCTGGTTTTCAAAATACCACAAATGGCCAATGTTTCCAAGGAATGCTCCCAACAGAAACATAATGAAGGAGAGGGTTTTATTCTCTACAGATGCATTCCCTTATCTTTGGAATGGGAATGAAGGTGCATTTTCAGAGAGAGGAAATTAATGTCTCTGTCACTGGGCTTTACAACTGTATTTGCTTTTCAGACATTTATTCCCCATCTTCAGCACGTGAAACTACTGCTACAGGTTGACAAAGAAAGCTGTCAGAGGCGACCACACCACCAGGATGATACACTCTACACCGCATATGAATTTTACCCTGGCAGGTCTGATATACAGATCAGAGGCAGGAACAAGGATGTAAAAGACCATAAGCAAACAAACAGTGGAATAGAGTTTTTTGGACAATGTAACAAACACATTTTTAAATTACTTTTCTAATCTAAGCCTTTTGAAGCAGAATGAAGAACAAAATTATACAAAAATTCTAATTTAAACTGAAAGGTGAAGGAAAAATCTGTCCTTAATACTGAAAATAAAGGAGAAGAGCCAAGGCAGCACCCTGCTCTTCATTTCCCTAGAGGACAAGTGTACAGCAGGTCCAGCCCAAGGTCTTGCATGGGATCTCCTGTCTGCTCCAGGAGCCTCGAGACCTGGCATGCCCATGAGGGCTCCTCCTCTTTGCAGAGGGCAATTGTGTACTTTGGTTTTAATTCTTTATGTTCTCCCACATTACTGGGATAAATTTAGCAGCTAGTAGCATGGAAGAAGGGACAGAGAGTAGACATCTGCAGGGATCTCTAGACTGTATGTGTAGGACAACTGCTGCCTGACCTTGCACAGAACTCAGTCTACATGGTGGTTTGTGACCTTACATTTCTTGGCATACCTGTCACCACCTAAAGAGTCTAACATTTTTAAATCCTCTTGACCAAGTCCCATTACATTTTCATGGCACTAGCATCTGTGAAATGAATTCCACCCAGCTGAGCAGATAACATCATTGTTCCATGACTCCAACCTAGACCATTAGCATTAGCTGCAGTTTCAAAAGAACAAAGTAGGCAGTGAAGCTTGGTCAGAGTCCAAACCAACCTGCTCCTCTTGCTCTTGGACAGGCTGGTACAGTTTTCTTGACCCACCATTACGACTGTGTGAGTTAAGGGGCAAATACTGGAAGAATGGATTTCAAAGATCTGGCATTCAGATTGTGCCAAGCATGCTCCTACAGGCACATTCTATAAGAGAGTGAACATTTAGATTAAGTTCCACAAAAATCTCTTAAGACAAGCTATCGCAACACTCCAGATTTGTAATATACAAAGCATTTTGAGTTCAGAGGAATTTGGGTCATGGAACTCTGAGGAGCAAAATTTTCTTTCACAAGGCCTACCCTTCATTGCTTTTGATTTAAAAGCAGAGAGGTGCTTTCAGCGTATTCCTAAAATGCTCTTTTCAGATGTTATCCTCCCCTTCCCTCCTCTGCTTTTGCAGAGGGTAAAGGTGTCACCCTCGTGCCTGACCAGCACACACCAAGGTTAGCTCCTGTGCCTGTATGCTGACCTTCCCAGTACAGACAGAGCCTGAGCACACAAAAACCACAGATCAACCCCCTCTTTTGGTGAGTAACCTCATTCCTCATCTTACAGGGATTGTAACATGCAGGTTTTACCCCTAACTATAACCATCTCTTGGACAACAGTGGGCAGCTCTCACTGAGTCCACACCTCAGACTCTCAAGGATTTACTTCATTGTGTCTAGATGGTATGAAAAAGGATGACTTCCAGTGGAACATGTCCCTGGCATGGCAGGAGGATGGAATTAGAGGATCTTTAAGGCTCCTTTCAACTCCAAACCATTCCACGACTTTATGACTTAGGTAGTTGGCAGAAATGTCACAGCCAGCAGCCCTGGCTAGCCCCAGCAGTACCAAAATGAGAACAGGGCAGCAGTAAGGCTCATCTCATGTCAAATTAAACCTGCTCACGGTGGATCACACTTGCCTGTTCTTGACTGTTGACTGCTCTGTTAGCATGAAGCGTATTTTTCTATCCCCACAAAAAAGTTAATATGAACTGTAACGTAAATGAACTATAAATAAATAATAAAGACACGAAGCTAAGCACACCCAAAAATATACAGCTGAATACATCAGAGCTGACACTTTACAGATGCAGCTTGGGATTTAATATGGAATTTGGGCTTTTCTGTTCTTCATTCTTCATGTGGGAAATAAAATTAAAAAAAAAAAAAAAAGAATTCTAAACTGGACTGCTAGAACATGGGAAAAAAATGAACAGTATAATCCATTTGCACTTGGCTTGTGGATTGTTTTTTTAATCAGAGAGGGAAAAAGACCCAATTACTGTTCTGAAATGAAAGATTCACTCTGGATAGTCATTGACACTTGTCAGACTGCACTTTATAGCTTGGCTTCATGACCACCGGCACAAACAGGCACCCAGTGTTTGACTTTCAGTGAAAACATTCTGAAACATCAAGTACATGGAAGCAGCCTGCACATGTAGAGTATGTTCCTGATAGTCCCTAAATGTCCTCCAATGTTATTCAAAGCAAAATATTTTTCCAAGATATGTAAAAAAGGGGAAAATTTGATGCGATGTTACTTCAGATTAAAACCAAGCAATTTCATTTTATGCTTTATATGCTCTCCAGTCCCCCTAAGTATAATTATAGACTTCTGTCTACTTACAAATCTCTCTGTACAATGGAAAAAGCAATAAACACAGGTTCTGCCAGCAATCAGATAACACTTATCGTAAACAATAGCTTTTATGATCTATTTGAAATGGGTTCAGCTGCTACAACTTAAAATTTGGTTATTTTTGTTTTCTTGTTGGATTTGCAGCAGGTGGTAAGGACATGATAGAAGTGTTTAACCACAAGAGATTTCAAGAAGGGACTAGTATTGCATTGGATATAAAATATGACAGAGATTTATTTTACAAAACCAATTTCCTGTCTCCCAGGGGCCTCTAACTAGTTTGTAGAGGCTACTTCTGAAACTTTTTTTCTCCTTGGCTCTCAGCTCTACCAGCACCACCTACAGCCTGATGCCACACAAAGGGTGACCCACATTCAGAAGTGACTCCTCATCAGCTCTGCACGCTGGTTTCTTATGCAAGTGGGAAATTGTACAATGCCCTGCAGTAAATGTTAACTGCTGATAGGGGCCTAGAAGAGATGGATCAAATTTCCTGCAATTCAGAGAAGTGTGATTTACTGTAGCTCTGAAAAGCTGGCAAAGAGCCCTCAGAAGTCTGCTGTGGGTGAATACTGCACCATGGAAATGCCACACATCACAACTGTGTGAGTGTAATATCACAACAATGATCCCAGCAGGAGATCAGTCAGCGAGACAGGGATGTATCTGCAAAGAGGACACAGACCTAAAAAGAACCTTAAAGGCTGGGTGGGACAGGGTAGTTCCCTGCATGGATCCTACCTCTTCAGAGATGCAGTGGCTCCACCTTGCTCTACTCACCTCATTTCCAACAGCCCCAAAGGCTTTACTCATTCTCCAAATGAAAAACTGCTTTCTGTCCCATTTTCTCATTCCCAGGGAGAGCAGATCCAATAGGGGCATTGATAACTTCCATGAAGACGAGGGATGTTAGCATCAAGGATTCAACAGTGATGTAGCCACAAAAAATTACGGCAATCTCTCTCCCTCCAAACATATACCACTTGGAGTTGCAAGATACTTATGGTTTGTACTTTGTTTATTTTTCTAAAGCAGATTAGCATGAAAATGGAAGGCTACCAGAACATTAAGGTCGAGAATTTAAATGAAGTAGTTAGGAAAAACAAGGCTGTAATTCTTCTAACCACTCAACGTCAACCATCTTGCACATATTCAGAAATTAGTGTTGTTGTAGAGGCTGGGGAATTTATGTTGCAGTATACCTGTAATAGGAGAGTCACATTTATTGCAGGAACTTTTAATTTCCTAACTTGCACATTAAATTCCCACTAAAACTTCATACTAACTGTCTTTTTGTGGTGTTTGTTTTTGTTGGTTTTTTTAATGCTATTTCCCATGCTTTTAAAATAAATGAATGAAACTGTGCTTGAATACTGAAATAAATGCAGATAACTTTTGCCAATTTTTGCATAAAATTTACAGACTAAATGTATCAGTGCACCTCACATCTATACCTTTCAAATCAATTCCTGAATAACCACAGTTAGCATGCAGAATCCAATAGCACATGTTTCTAGAGCCTTGCACATTAACATTTAGAGAAGCTTCATGAATGTGTGACTAAAACCTCAACAACTTCCAGAATTATTTCAGACAGCTCCAAAAGACACAACACAGTTAAGGTTCAGGGTGGAAGAAGCAGACTTGGAAATTCTAAAAGCTCCACCCAGAGAGAACTGGTTTGTGTTGTGTTAGCCTTCCTCCCCACCCTTCCCAAAACCCCTCCTCAGAATCATGACTAATACAGTTTCATTTGACAATTTTTTGCTGTAACTGAGTTAATAAAATCTGTGGGCCAAGAACACAGCAGCAGCTGCCCCAGCCAAGATGCCACCTACGCTTGCTTGAGAAGCACTTGGTGCCTTTAGTGACCACAGCTTTGACGAGAGTTTTTCCCACCCGACTTGAACATTACACTTTTTTCATTATATACTTAGCAAGAAATTTCTACCCTGATTAAAAGTTTTTGAGCCTCCTGCAAATGGTCAGCAAAATTCAGTTAAAAATGCTCTTTTTTTAGCAACTCGGTGAGCAGGCTTTCTTCAGTAAGACATCAAATGCAAATACCTAGCACAAACCATTTCACCCTAATTCGTATGGGTAAAGGGAGAGAAAACCCTACAGTTCCCCCATCCATGTCTGCCTTCAGGTCAGCATCCCTACCAGTTCAGAATCCTCACTCCCACACACTCCTTTCTTAAGTTCACATTTGCTTCAGGGAGGAAAAGATGCATTAAAAAAGGGATCCAGGACAAACACAAGACCTCATAGCTGACATAACCCAGCAAGTATCTTCAAAGGTTTGTCCTTCCAAAACTAGGACTAAGATACAAAACTATTTAAAAGCTATTCTTCTTCTGCCCAAATTTGCAAGCTAGTCCAAACAGCAAGAGAACAATCTGTGCAAGAGTGTGTTTCAGAAATGGAGGTTAGCAGCGACAAACATTTCCATTTTGCAGTCTCGAGATGCAGAAGAGATCCCAAATATCGTTTAACATTGCCACACTTGTTCATAGCTCAGCCCAGCATCGACAGAGCCTCCACCTTTGAAATGACTGCTACAGCTCATCCTACTTTCCCAGACCAAGGTTTAAAAATCCCAAAATAGCTATAGCAAATGTGCTTGGTACAGACATGGGGAAGGGCAATCTGGGTCGTCTTCTCCTCACAGAACAATGCTGAAGTCTGGCCAGACTCCAGGAATGCACATTTCCCTGCAAATTTAACAGCAAGAACCAGAAAATACTTCCACTTCTAATTATGCATGATTTTTTTCCTTAAGAGGGTGGGTGTCTTCCCTCCACCTTTTTTTTATTTTTAATCCTATTTAACAGTAGTCACCACATGCTTAGATTTCCCCTTTTAGAATTTATTTAGCTTTAAGACACCTCAGGCCAAACAAATTTTATCTGTTCAATGTATTAAAGTCCAGTACACTTCAGAGTAGACAGAATGCTGCCACAGTACTGTGTAAATCAAACCCACATGCTAAGGAAAACAGTAATGCAATGCAATGAGTGCCAGTCCACAGTCATTCAGCTTTAAGTGTCACTCCCACGTTTACCATATGAATAGATGAAGATTCCCTCAAAGCAAAAGAATCTTAATTCTCTCCCCAGATTCAAATGTATGCATTCAGGAAACACTTCAAACATCAATATCTCTTCCTCCTAAGGCACACTTCTTGTCTGTAATTAGTTTCCATTGGTCAAGTGGGTTTGCTTCTATATATTGAACTATAGGAATTTTTTAAGTGATGCTTTATGATTCATCCTACAGTGTCTAATATGACATTTTCCCTCCTGTTAACTCAGAATAAGCAGGAATGGAGAGAAAAAGGAGAGAAGGAAAAAAAAATAAGATTGCCTGCAATCATATTGTTACACTGTGCACAGTTTATGGCTGGCTCACATCCAGTTTGTGGCTGTGATAAGAAATGTGTAATCCTATTATACAGAGAGGAGTCAGAATGTACAAATAGGTCCTGGAAATAGGAACTTCTCCTGTAAGATTATTCTTCTCTCCATAACAGTTTTGCAAGTAGGTCTAGACAGGAGCTCTTCGCTCTTCTCCCCACTGCTAACAGAAAGCCAACTGTCAAAACAATTCTCAGCACAGAAGCTTGGATTTCTGAACAAGACAAAAAGAAGTGGTTCTGTGCATTTGTGTACAACAGCAATGTTAATTAGAACAAGGGCTCTGGGCTCTCACAGGCTGGCACGTCAGCAGTGTATCCCATCACATCAAGGGTGCTTGCTCCCATGCTGCCACGTTCTGTGAAGTTGCCAAATCCCGCACACTCTGCAGTTTTTAAGAAACACTACCTGCTTATCAGTGACAAAAGCTGGCTCTCATGGCATTTTGCATTGCTGCTCCCTTAAAAAGACACACAGAAGCCATTCCCAAGGCACAGGGCTACTGGGCTACTAGAAGTATGTTCTTGCACTCCAAGTAGGAATCCAAGTACCACCTGTGCAAGTCAGGATTCCCCTGGAGTTAAATTCCTGAATACTTCCAGCCCCATTATCTATTTTTCTAATTCCCTTTGTATGACAATACTGCATTTCTGTGATTATGATTCAAAAAGGGAGTAATGCATTCCCTAATGTGCCCCACAGGCGTAAGTGCTTTTGACGTGGGTCAGATAAATTAAAATACAGGAGAATGCTCTTCACAGGACTCTCTTCACAAGGACCCTTGCAGCAGGGAGGTGATGAGATCCGTGCCAGAAACAGCTGTGCCCTCAAGTGAACCAGGTCAGTCATTAACATTACTCCTGTCTGTCCAAAAAATACATTCTCAGAAAGAAGGGCTTTTGAAGTGCAAAATGTTAAGAAAGAAAGGATTTTTTTCTAGGAAAAGGAATAAATAAAACAGCCCACCTCCAAGTACGTAATGCAGGAAATAAAGGACAAGTGATAGGATAAGAGGTCTCAAAATTGCACTAGGAGAGGTTTAGATAGGATATTAAGAGAAAACTCTTCACTGAAAGGGTGGTGAGGCATTGGAACTGTCTGGGAAAGTGACAGAATCACCATCCCTGGAAGCATTCAATAAACATCAAGGTGTGACACTTAGGGACATAGGTCAGTGATGAACATGGCTGTGCTGGGTTAACGGGTGCACTCAGGGATCTCAGAGGTCTTTTCCAACCTCAGCAATTTTACGACATGGTCATAGGGCTGCAAGGTAAACAGAAGCACCAAAAATCAGCTGAAGCAACAGCAGGATGCACCAGCCTATTATGACCCCATCAGACTGTGGCTGGAGTATTGTAAGCTTCTGAACAACCTGGTTTGGTGTATTTGAATATGCTAAGCTAGACTGGGTGTATTTGCATGACACTGCAATTCCCCCTGCGAATGCAACAGCAACATACTCAGTAAGTATCAACAAAAATGCCTTCAGCATCCTGTTTGCCAACTTACTGCAGCAGCAGTGCTCACAGGTAGAAAATGTAATTCTCTCCTGGGTAAAAAAGGGAATCTGACATGAGAGAGAAAATACACAGATCTATGAAAAACAAGATACTCTACAGTTACAGGTATAAAGGACAGTGACTAAATGGTGTCCTAGGTCAGGGGAGCACACATTCGTTGCCACTAAGGATGCAGGAGGATACATGTGTAAACCAGAATTTAAGCATTTTAAATAAGCAAAGTATGCTGGTTTTTTGTTTTTTTTTTAACCTTAGACAGTGTTTTCCCAGTAAGATCAACAAATTCTGGATTTTCTCAGCCACTCCATGAACCAAGCATCAGGCCACACAGACACTGAGGACAGCCTCAGGTTGGACTGGATATGAGGGGCCTGCCAACCTTAGTGGCTCTGTCAGTCTCTGATAATTAAATAATATTTATTCCTTGGAAAAAAAGGTTGAATGTCACAAATTCTAACTGTAAAATAACAGTGAAGGAATCAGATCTAAATGATTCTGTTGAGTTAAAGTGGGCAATAATGCATATGTTGAAACCCAATTAGCAAAGAAGCTCACCCAGATGTCATTAAAGTGCCTTTTGTACCAAACTACCTTCACCTGATCTGACAAATGGCAAATTACCTGATGTAGCTGGACTCTGTTGCACATTAATTAGAAGAAAACAGCAGAAGAAAGAGATGGAAGGGAACTGTACAAAAGCTGCATAATTTTCCTATTAATATGAAGCTAGTGTATTTATATGAACCTACAGCTTGCAAAATCCTTCAGCAAGAGGCAAGTGATGAGTAGTTCAAAGTAGCAAAAGACAACAACAAAAAAAAGAGAAGTAAGCCTGTTAAAAAAAATCATGAGACTTATTAAAAGTGAAATATGGATTCTTTATTTCTTCTGTGATTTTTAGGATTGTTTTGGTTATTTTTCCTAGCTTCTTCTCACCACCATTAGAGCTGGCACTGCAGCAAGCAGCAGCAAACACTGATGCATGTTCACCAAGACACAAATCCTCAGCCATTATTCAGCAAACAAAAGCAGTGATGCAGCTGCCCTGTGTGGTAGGGCAGGGCACTTAACCAAAACAGTCCCCAGGAAAAAAAGAGCAAATTCTCATCATCTCCTGAGTGTCACTCAGGGTTTCCTGCAAGGCACACATGTCCCACTTTGGAGGCAGTCTGAAGCCCAGGAGGGATGGACAGGCTGACTCAAGTGGTCACGGTCCAGTGTGACACTGCCCTCCCTGGCACTCAGCACTGAGCACCTGCTGTGGGACTGACACACAGCCACAGCCTGGGGGAAAACAATGGCACTGCAGTCTCAGGAAGGCTTCACCATCACCTCCAAGTGCTTCAGACTCCAGCTGTCCTCTCCCTGTCCACGCAACACCACCTCCAGCGCGCATCCCTGGTACTGCCATGCACGTGGCATTAAATAAAGGTGTGCTGTTTGCAGCTAAGCTGGGTCCCCCACCCTCTTTCCATGAATGAACCCCTTGGAGACCATTCTGCAGCATCACAGGCACTGTCATGATGAAGAGAACAAGCTGTCAAGGTACTTACATACGTGCAAGCTTGGAGGTACATAGAGCAGTATTTCTGGATGGAAACCACCGTACTTTGCTGACGTGCTTTCTTTAAAACACTTCTATCCTTGCTTTGGATATGTAAGGATGATTAAGAGTCATCCTCTGACTTCTGTTTTCTCTGCTGAAATTACATTGCTGTTTTTTGATATCTGGCTGAAGTGTAACTGACGTCGTTATCAAAACAGAGTTACAGAGAAAATGGAATCCACCCTCTTGCAAAATCCTTCAGTGAGGATAAATCACACTGCCTCTGTGTTCTGTTTCACACATCAAGATGCACACAGACAGAAACAAACCGGCAGCTGGGGCTCCAGAATAATGCACTCACAAAGAAAGATCCCTCCATATCTTCTCCATCATTTCCTGACAAACAGGCAGGCAGATAACTGGAAAATGTTGTCTGAAAATTTCTTGATGATTTGGAAGGGGTTCCTGACACCTTAAATGAAGCTTAGGCTGTGCAAGAACAAACATTTGCCTTGTACAAGATCACAATACACCTTTTCCATGTAAGTTGGAATGGAAAAAAGACCATTTACTTAATTCTTAGTTGATACAGAAATAAAAACAAATATGTTTGCATAATTACAGGTCATTCAACAAGTCGTGTTACATCAGGAATGCCTAAGGAAAAGCAAAAAGGAATTGCATACTTTAAGGACAGTGTACATGATTCTTCCCTCTTCTTCCATTTGTTCCCTATTTTACTGTATATTCTATAAGCATGTATTTTGATATCTGTTTTAACTGCACAAAAAGGAAAAATGAAGGGAAGACAAAAATGCAGGAAATAAGTAAACCTTACCGTAAGAAGTGTGAGGTTAGTGGTTAGTAGCGGAGGAAAAAAGAAAAAATTGCATACTGATCTATGAATAAAAGTAACTACAACAGACATGAGCTAAGAAGAAGTAGAGATTACAAAATGAAGTCAGTAATTGACAGCAGATTTCCCACTGACTAGTTATGATCTGGGCAATTATGGCAGAAACAAACAATTTAATTTCTTCATTTATTCATTTAACAACTAGAAATACAGGAAAAATCTTCAGATGGAAGCACTTTTTTACAAGATCTCTTTCCTCTGAGAAACAGTAAAAGCAGAGGTAGCCTACTACAAAGCCTACTCCTGTTCAAATTGCCAAACTGAAGATTTCAGCCCAAGAAAATTCAAGTATGAAGAAATGCCTCCCCAGTCTGCAAGCCCAGCCAAGCCCCTCCTCACCAGTCTCCAAAAAAAACAAAACCGTGCCAGTCTACCCAAAAGAATGCAGCAATTGCACTGAAGTCCCAGCACAGTTTTCATACGGTTCATTGTTTGAGCTAATTTAATTGAAAGAGGGTCCAGATGATGATTATCCTGGCAAAAGGAAACTGCACAGACAATACAATGGCAGACTGCCACGATCACTGTATCTTAGCTCTGAACAGAAAACAGAACTGAAGGAAGAGGATAAAACAAGCCCACCTTGCTAACCTTTAAAGCTGACATATTCCTACCATTCCCACAGGCTGGAACAAGACTCAGCTGCTGCCCAGTCTGCTAATTTTTGGCAGTCCATTAGGTGCTGTGAACATGAGCATGATTAGCTCAAGCAGGAAAATCCACCATCCCAGCATGCTGCAATGACAGCTCAGACACACACACCCTCATGCCAGGCACTGAAGGTGGCATTTTTCATGGTCCAAACCCTGGTGTGAGGTTCAGGTGGTTTGGACCTCACTCCCAGCACCACCCTGGAATTTTCTAAGAAAATGTAATTTTTGCTTCCAACTACAAGAGCAAGGTCGTATCAAGTTTATAAGGTCTGTATAAATATTTAAATATAATAAAATGAAAATTTTTAAGGAATATATAAAGAGCTCAGGGCTTAAAGTTCAGCTGTCTACAGAGCTCCACTCAAATCAAAAGCAGCAAGCCTTCTATGGAAACCTTTCCAAAAACCATTCTTGGATTAGGAATATTTCTTAAAACTCAGCAGGGACATAAATCAGTGCTACTGATCTGCACACTCTCATAGCTCAAAGTCTGGTAGTACCAAACTGAATTTCACTGGCTGAGAATAACTATTTCCATGAGCAGACATTTCTAAATTAGGGATGCTTTTGGGTTTTTTATAATGACTGGAAGATATTTTTGCATGCAATTTCAATTCTCATCTACACACTCCCTACCAAAAATTCTTCCTGTTAATGTTGTACAAGAATATAAAAAGAAAAGGATTAAACAAACAAACTCAGCCTCTACCCAGCAGATGTATGTTTTTTAATAGAAAAGCAAAAACTTTAAGAAAATGGGGTCAAATGATTTGATCAATGCCAAAAAGTAAGCTAGTGGGAAAGCTGGAAATGAAGCAGAGCACAAGATTTCAGCTGTAGATTTCAGAGTCTGAGGCCAGCAGCTTACCTGATAGATCTCCTCTTGGCTCTTGGGTGTCTAAATGCATACTCCAACCTTATAAATAAATAAACCTTCCTAAACCAGAATTAAGACACTTAGGCTTGATGCCTGAGAGGAAACAAGCGAGAGGAGGTTCAAACCTATTCTTTATCCAACAGTCTTTGAGATACCACACAAACTATGGGAAAGCCAAAGAGATTTCAGTAAAGCAGCAGCTGATCACTCTGTGTCAGGGTACATCTCAAACAGAGAAAACAAAGACAGACCACTGCTCCCAGATTAGGTTTTACAGGAGGGACACTGAGCAACTCCAACATGAGTGTTTTGAAGGAGAGCTCCTCTAACCACTGACAGAGCCTACCACACCACTGCACAATGAGGCAGAAGGAATGTGTTTAAAGCTGCAACAGTGCAGTCCTTTCAGATTGGTGTAGTCACCCTGTCTGCTTGTCTCAGCTTAGAGGAACACAACATGTGGAACAGAGACTGTAAGGCAACAGGAGCAGCCATCAGTCATCTTCACTTCCAGCCATTCCCCACTCCATGTTTCAAGTGCTTTCTGCACTAACTCACACCATGGGCAGCTGAAGCTGCTACACCACCACTGAGCCATTGTGAGTGATGGGAAGAGAGCTTCCTGCAGACAAACCCTTTCCCCAACACAGCAAGAAGTTTGAAACTTTTCTAGCTCAGACAATTCCTTGACACAGCGTAATAAAACCCATCCACATAGCCAAGGATCTGCCCTCAGTCAGCAGTAATTAAAATTAATCATTCACAATTATTTTCATGGGCATGTTCAGAAAGAGACACCGCCAGCTCGCTGACTCCTCAGAGCTGACAGACCTTGAAATAGGCTGTGGTCAGGTACAGCGTGTGCCTGGGTTTCAAGCAGTTAAAAACATGTTTTGCATATTGAATCACCTCTCCACCCTCAGTGCTGACACCCCTGTCCTCCAGCCCAACACCTGAGCTGGCATCAGTGAGAGAGACTGGGAAAAAAAAGAGGTTTTTCAAGTATTGCTATGCCTATCATTACTGATGCCCTGATGGAACTCAGAGCCCTATGAGTGTTAAAATTTCTCATTCTTGAATCTCAGTGTCTTCTGAACTCAAGATTCTTCCCCATTTTCCACACATCTGTATTATGTTTTTAATCACTGGCTTTTTCCCTTTTAGCTTCACTGGTCACTGCTTGTGCTATTCTAAGGCACAGAGGTTTCTAAGGTACAGAGTAGCCTGAAGCTACCAGTCTCCATGCCTCAAAAGCTACTGAAGAAATTAAAGAGATAAATGAATTAATGAAATTCAACATAAAGCATTAGGACTGTCACTTTCTGGAATGCTGTTTACTTATACAAGAATTTTTATGGGACTGAACATTTACTATTCATGATAGCAGCCTTGATCAATTCTGCTCCTTTGAAACCTACCATAAAAACATAAAAGCATCTGTCTTATGTATATAAACCCAAAATGTGTAAGCAGCAAGACCAAGATTGTAACCTATGCAAGGAGAAAGCAATCTCACACCTAACAGACTGCAGATCCCTCGGCATCAACCTTCATAGTGCTCCTTCCCTCCCAGCAACTGGAATATTGATTTTTACAGTACCTACCAGAAAAAAAAAGGGTTTCAGCAGAAATAGTGAAGGAGGAGCAGGGTAATGGGATTGTCTGCTTTCCACCACATGTGTTCTGTAGCTGGAGCACAAAGCTGAATTAAAAAAAGAGATGGTGGAAGATCCAACTTCTTACATAAATCAGCTCGGCATGGCTTTCAGTCAGAAGACTTGAAAGGAACAGATAGTCTGCCTTTGCTAAAATAGAAAATTGTCAGATAAATATGCTTTCCTTTTTAACTAGAGTGATTTTTGTAAGTAGGTATGATGTTGTGCAGCAAAGAGGAGCACTGACTGGAGAGTGAAGAGTTATGCAGAGCTCAGGAAATCTCTCTTTTGGAAATTATGACAGGAAGTAAACAGAGTAGAACAACAGCAGCACTCGAGCTCAAAAGTCTCTGGCCATCAGCAACACTACAGCAAACATCACCCCCGACTTAAGATTTATGCAGGGTATCAACTTAATTTTTCCTATATTATTTATTAACCCCAGGTTTCTCTTTTATTGTTCACCCCAATTTTTAATCATCACAGTTTCTTAATTCACACTAGATCCTCCTTGAGCCACTTTCCCACTGAAGATGGCATTAAAGGCATTAGGACCCTAAAATTTAGGGCTACCCACTCAACCTCTCCTTTCTGCACCAGGAGCCCTGCACTTGCACTTGTAACTTAAGATGCAATATGAATATTGCCAACTCCCAGATTGACTCTCACTTCATCCCCTCCTTCCACAGCCATTTGTTGTTTTTTTGCTGCTATTTGAAGCTCAGAAGAGCAGCAGGGATCAGTGTCTCCTTCCAGGCTGCCAGGGAAAGCCCAGCCAGCATCCCAGCTTCCCCCCTGCCAGGATATTTGAATGAAAAGCCTAATTTTGACTTGTGCACTTATATGTTTATAGATTTTTGCCCCACCTCACAAAATTTTAACGCTATCTGGGAGAAGGAACTCAAAGGTGTGAAGCAGAGAAATCATTAAACAGGGCAGGAGCCTGATTCCATCATTTATTATATTATCCCTTTGGAAAGTCAAGACTAAATTAATCACAGCTAAAACATTTTACAAGCTTGTACAAATTCAACAGGGACTCTGACCGAACTCCAGCATGTGGGAAAAAAGACAAACAGAGAAAGTGGAGAGGGAACTGTTAGAAGAAGCATGAAGAGCCCTAAAACAACCTTGGGAAACCAGAAATAGCATCATAGAATGGTTTGGGTTGGAAGCGACCTTAAAAGATCACCTAGTTCCAACTCCTCTCCCATGGGTGACACCTTCCACTAGACCAGATTGCTCAGGGCTCCATCCAGCCTGCCCTTGAACACTTCCAGGGAAGGGAGAGCCAGAACTGCTCTCCAGGAAACAGCCAGAGCAGGGAGAGCAGCTGGGTAGGCACACATGTACATGGGGAAGAGGCAGCTCCTTGAAATTTCCTGGCTGTTCAAGAATAAAAGAAGACATCCTAGATGAGCAGGCATTGACTCGCTCTCTCCCACGGAGATGTGGAGCAGCTCTGTTTGAGCACAGATGAAAGCCCTCTATCCTCTTCCAGCAGCCAGACAATCCCACTAGTAATGGATTAAAGTGATTTAAGTAACTACACATTTAATAAGGTGAAAAGGGCAATGACACACTTACACTTTGATTGTTTTGAACTATATATTGCTTTGCAATTCTGTTCCTGTTTTAAATACAAAAGTAGCACTTTTTGCCAGAGCTGACATGGTATGAGTACATAAGCAAGGCTAAGAACACAGACAGGAGTACCATCTTTTATTAATCCACTGACAGAGAATACAGAGGAGCTTCCAGACACCAGGACCAGCAGACATGAGATCTTCACGGAGCAAGGACAATTGCTCTTTAAACACACAAACACAAATGGACATGTTTATGTATACACACATAAATAAAAACTTCCTACCTTGACTTAAAATCCAAAATGCTTTCTCAGTGCTGCCAATAACAAATAAAGCTCAAAATTCCTTTGATTGGAGAAAGAAAATCACAGCTAAGAAAAACAGACCATGGAAGACCCCAGCAGCAACAGCAGATGCCATGAGCTATCACCTACTGTGATTATGGAAAAATGTGATTTTTCATTCTGCAGCCTCTCTTTGCCATTCTTTTCATCCACATTGAAAATGATTCCAGGATTTAAGTAAATAGGGTCATCTGAGAGTTGCATGCTCCTGGCTAAACCTCCCCGGCCCCTCCCATGGGGAAAAAATAAAAAATCCAAATAGCAACTAAGAGAAGTTTTCAGTTTTCTAATGTTCCCTTCCCCCTTTCCTAATGTAAATTCACAGCAGTTCCTGTAGAGACTGTAAACACCCACATAACTTTCCAGGTGGGAAAAAGGTAAAAAACCTCACACCAGTAAGTCTACAACAGCAATTTCTTTACCCTTTCTTTGAGAAGTCACTGTATATAAAATCTGTTGCTGCCTCATGGACAAACACACACAATCTTTGGCACAAGGGAGAGATGTTTCAGGGCAGTGTGAGGATTTGATGGCTGTCTTAGCTTTCCTTGCACACTGAGCAGTCTGCATAACCTAACAGCATTAGCTTACCAACAGATATATTAATAGGCGTGGGGGGAGGGAAAGGAAGAGGGGGGGTGGAAAAAAGCCACTAAAATACATTCCACCTACACATCTCACTACTAATCATAAACTCAGGTAGAAAGCAAATTGCTTCTCCAGGACCAGGAGAAGAAGAAAAGAACAAAAAGACTGAAGGAGGTGAAAGCACCTCTTTTCATCTTTTTTCTGGAAATACACCAATTGCTGTATTTATCAATTCATGGATAAGGAATGAGAAAGAGAAAAGAAAAAAAAAAACAACATAAAAATCCACCACACCAAAAAAAAAATCCTAACTGAAGAACTGTGACAACATCTTGCAGTTAGTAATTTCAGAGTGATAAATATAATGTTGGCCTCAGACTGCTAGAAGGATTAGATTTAGCTGTAAAACAAGTAGTGCAGTTAACAGTTGCTGTTGGGTCTGGTGTTAGGATTAGAAAGCACTGCTAATCACAAGAAATGTAAAAAGATTAAGAGGTGATGGTTGCCAGTAAGGTTTTAAAAGCATGTAAGTGGTGGAATTCATTTTGGGATTAAAATTCCTCAAGTGAAAAAAAAAGAAGAAAAGAAAAGGATAGATCACAAATAGCCAGTTCCACCTGCACTGCCCACATCCCTTTCCCAAGCATTAGCAGAGTTAGTAAGTGTGGAAAACTGAAATGTATGCCATGGCTTATACTGAGTGATCCTAGGGCAGCTTTATTCAGGAGAAGCAAGTATTTCTGTTCTGGTATCTGTGAATGAACTATGTCAATCAAAAACCTGTCTGAGTTAGGAGATTTTGCTCACCAAAATCCTGCCTGGACAGTGGAGTCGCAGCTTTTATGGGCACTGTAACAGAAATGATGATGACATTTTGTATTTGCATCCTTTCAGTAGGAAGGATAAGATGATATGTTGATCTCCTAGTTTGCTTCCAGCTTGAGTAGATTCATCTCTGCGATTTGTTTATGTTCTTAGTTACCAAGGACAAGCAAAGCTTCCCATATAAAATAATCTGGAGTGTGCAAAAGAAAACTCCCCAGGAAAAACAAACAAACAAACAAACAAAAAAACCCAAGAGAGAAAAAAATTAGCTTGCAAAGACCTCTAAGTAAACACTAACTTCTAGTAAGAAAAAATTAATTTAGGATGAAAAGATTTTCTAAAAAGGCATTTTGAACAGTGCAGACCACAGAACCTTGGTCAGATTCCCTTATGACAGAGTGGTCTCCATCAGCATCACGTGCAAAGTTCATTGCTGGCACCCTTGGCCACCACCACCCCAAACTGCACAGAGTCGAAGAGAACACAGACTTCTGCAAAGCCCCCCAGGCTCCCAAGAGGAGCCAAAAGCTGCTCAGTGGTGAGGCCATGTAAAACTTGCCTCTCTCCCACAGTGCCCTACATTTATCAGTGATTCAGAGTAAAATTCCAGCGCTAGCAGGACATTTTGTGAGCATTGCCTCTGCACAGATGCATTTCTCCCTGCGCCTCCAAGGGGCTCAGATGCTGATTCAGAGCTGCCTCTCTTCAGTCATTACTCTACACTCTGTAAATCTGCACCTTGCTATTCCAGGGGGCAGGAGTAATATCAAGTAAGACCACTTCATCATTTTCTACACACCTTTCAGTTAAGTGTTCCTGGTGCAGCTTCCTGGATTTTCAGACTCTCTAAGTCTGCTTTTCCCTTCTGTTGCCCCAAAATGAACATTTTTTTTCCAGATGCCTGTAGCAGCAGCAGAAATAACCATCTTCCAAGAGTTATGAAACAGTCGTATTAAATAATAGAGGTGAAAGCACTGTGCATGATTTCTGCAGAAGTCTTTTCAGTAGAACAGATAAATTTATTCACTGCATTATGGAACAGTTTGAGAAAACAAGATCATACAATGTACACTGCCTCTATTTAAATTGTTTCATTTCTATTCATGAGTGCTCTGATTAGATACACTGAAAATATCATCAGTAAGAAATAAATAATTCTGCCAAATTAATAGTTGTTGATTTCTTTTACCTGAAAATGTAAGTAGCATCTCATTCACACTAGACAAAGCTACTATAATTTGGATATATCGATCTTGTGGGTTCAAGTCCACACAGCACACAGAGACAGGTGTGCATCTACATTTTCTTAGTATCAAGCAACTTCCATAAAATTGCAAGTTCTTTCATGAGTGGAGAAGGGCTAATATGCACTTTGCATGGAAAGGCTTAGTAGACAACTAGGGTTTTTGTTCCTCTAGCTGTTTTCCCCAAATAGAGGGTTGAGAGAAATAAATTGCTTTAAATGCAGAAAATTGTTTAGAAATGGTATTTTAGGGAATACAGGTGAATTTTCTGTATCACTAAGAATTAATCCAAGCTCAGCAAATGCTCTTTAATTAGAAACACCTTTAGAAAGGAAGCAGCCAGAAGTAACCCTCACTAACATCTTTACATTAAGGGAGCTACCCCAACCCCAAACCAGCTTCTCCAGGACCTTCCTCTCCGTATTTTCCTGGAGAAGCATGGAAAGGGGTGGATTTGTGCAAATGGAGCAGAATGTACTATTTAGCAGAAAGATCTGACTAATATTTTCTTTAGGAAAAAAAAAAAAAACAGACTAAAAACATGGAGTTAGTATTTTGTTCTAGACATTGCAGAGTGATAAATGCCAAATGTCTGCTCAGATTATGAAGATCTGAGAAAAAACTCTCCACATTTTGAAAAATTTATCCAGTTTGAGTCAACAACGAATTCTTCTTCTAAGAATCAAACATAATTGCTGTAACATTTCAAAAAATTTAAATGCACAACGCAGTACCTTAAGAACAGCCTGTTTGCACAGCAGCCAAGTGATACACCTCAGAGAGCTACTGTTAGCTACTGCAGGGAAGATAAATCAAGAAAATGCTGAGTTGAGGTGCAATTTGACAGTTATTAGCAGAACAGGAGTAATTTGATGAAGGGAAAAAATCTGACAAAATCTCAGTTCACAGCAACAGATTTTGGAAGCCTATTTGCACATAAATTGGAAAAAATAATTCTTGCATTAGAAACTGATGAAGATGAAACAATATACCCTAAATCCTAACATATTCGAAATTATTTTCTTTGATTCAAAGCCGATAATCCTGTAACAGGCAGCAACTAAACAGGGGCTTTACCAGACTTGCTCTGCATGTTGAAGAGACTGCACAGCCTGATCCTGATCTGGGGCCATTCAACTATCAGAATAACTGGATTTACTGCCATTCACACCTTTGTTTTTGCCATTTGAAAGCATCTACAGTGTGCAGAACACTGGGCTGTGTTTTAAGCATTAGCAGCATAAATATCCCCTGGTGTACCATATACTTCACCACTTCTGCCTTCCCGTAAATCAAGCACACAGCCAATCATCTTTTTTATGTTGGACTCTAATGGCAACTCCATTATTCAAATTCAGGCTGTACAGAGACATGTCTCACGGGGATGTGAAGCAGCTCAGGAGCAGGTTTATGACTGAGCAAGGGAATATTCAAATCTGGCCATGATCTTCCCACTACAACCCCACCACCTCATCCAATTTATCTGCATCTTCCAATTTATCTCTTCTGTGCAAAATACTTTTTTAAAAAACAAAGCTCCTATAAGCAGGAAAAACAAATTAGAAAGCCTTTTCTGCTCTTCAAGAACCACATCTTTGTGTCCCCATAAACGTTCAGCATAAATGTTTTCACTTATAAGCAGAGAAGCTGTTCTTTACTGCATTGCAATTAGATGCATAGATTAGGAGAGAGCTTTCATGTCATTATATCAAACTCTTCTACAAACATACAAAGGGATTTTATAGACTGTTGTCTTTTCTGCTTACTACTGAATTCTCACACTCAGCACAAGATGCAGTAAAAGTGAACGATACCTTCCCTGTATTTACTGTGCCCACCAAGAACCACTAAAAAACCAAATAAAACAACTTAACTATGATTTCAACAGCACAAACTGTTCTCCCATGGGGTCTCTCTTTCTTATCTCTCCCTCCACTGATCTTTCAGTTCATGAAGATAGGGAACATGAAAACTAAATGGATTTATGTGTAAATAATTCATCTTTTCAGGCACATCAAACTAACACCTGAGTTCATCCAAGGGGATGGCCAGATGCAGCTGACTCTAGTGGTATTTTAAACAGCATTCTGGAGAGCTAGTCACAAAAGGTTGCAAGGAAATGCTGAGCAGCTGTGTTGATAGAGTTGTTTTTAAACAACACGTGTTGAAACCCTACCTATGCTCAGTGAGCACAGCTGATGGGACCCGCTCCCAGCCGTCCTGAACTGCCACTGCATTTTGGAGACAGGCTTTGTGAGCAGGGTGAGCTCTGGCACATCTTGGGAGGATGAAGAGAATTACAGAGGCTGAACATCGTTTTCCTGCCAAGGAGCAGGAAAACATGGCAACATAAAGGATCTTTAGGAGCACGAGTCCCACAGTGCCGACATCCGCACAAGCTGAGCTGATCCTGAGAGCCAAGTGGCCTTAAACCAAAGTGCCATGGGGACTAGGAAGTGAAGTGATGGTAGTTACTCTGCTTCCCTTTAAGCCATGAAGGAAAACAGAAAGTATTTTATGTATTTTTAAACATCCTAAGTACAAACAATGGATTAATTCTTGCGGGAAGTCCAACATTTAACCTTTACTACACTTGCACATCAAGTCATGTTTTTTGTGCTAAATAAAGCACAGCAAACTTCTGCAGCTGAAAAGGGCAAGAAGAAAATCTAGGGACTTGTGTTTTTGTTTTCCCTCTTTTAAAAACCAAAACCGTTCCATTCTGCTTGCTTTAATAACACAAGTGGTGCCTCTCCAGCACATGTTAGGAGTCTGCAAAAGGGGACCAGGGAAATAGGTCTTGCACACATCTAACACCTGTTCCTCTGAATTACAACTTCTCACTGCACAAACTGAATTAGAAAAAGCAGCAAAGAAATGTTGAATTTCAGAAGACAACTTTAGTAATGGTGCTTTGCCTGTGTAGGAAATGACTTCCTAAAGTGAAGAAATCATTTTGCCATGTGGAAACCTTGAGCAGGTTAGTAACCCACTGTACCAGAGATTAATTTCTGCAGTCAGGTTTGTATCTTCAAATTTGCTGAAGTGGAGATTTATTGCAACAAAAACAGAGAAAACCACCGGAGGGATATGTTGCAAGTGGAACAGGGCAAAAGGAAAACTAAGACAGAAAAGGCAATATTCTTGGATTTCCAGCACACACCTCACTGATTTATTCCAAGAGAGTTTGTGTTTCCAGCCTAAATTAACATGGTTACTACGATAACTTATATCACATAGAGATAAGATTTGGTGAAGAGTAAAGTTTTGCAGAATGTTCATTGGATGAGTTTCCTTAAAAAATAGCTCAAAATAACGTTAAGAATTATCTTCTTAATGACATGCTTGCCCTTGAGGGGAAATTCTGAGCCCTTAAGCAGAAAGCACCCTTGGTGCAAGCAGGATTTTAATAGCTCTGAGTTAATGTTTATGCAGTGGGAGCCCTCTTTAAATCAAACATGTTTAAAAGTGTCCTTGTTGTAAAGCTGCTTGTACTGGGCATCCCATCACAAATTTATGCCTTCATGCTTTGCAGAGCAATTATGTCCATAGACCTACATAAGATGTCTGTGAATAACATGGACTCTTCCACCGGCTAACCTTCCCACATTATATACAAAAATTAAGTGCCTCATAGTCCTAATGTTTGGAAGCCACTCTAAACCCAAATGTGCAGCATTTTCTGTCTCTAAGGTACATATAAAACACGTGTGATGAGCAAACGTACATTAATTAATTATGACAAAGAACCACCACAAAGCAGTCCATCATCATAATGAAACGCTTACAATAATCCCTATAAAATTATAGTGCTGACCTTTGGTCATGTTGAAAACAGTATTTACTCCCTACTTCAAAAATGAAGAACACTTGCTGCAATCTCTTGCTTGAAAGTTCAGAACTGAAATTGTTCTCACTCTAGCCCAGCTGACAGCATTAGCTGTGCAGAAGCTTGCTTCCAGCAGAAGTGGAATGCAAAAACAAAGTTACTGTGACCTTAACAATAATCCTGTTTGCATATTACAATACATTTTCCTACTATAACTCGACAAAGTCCCTTATGTTCCGGTCAGAAAAAGTCATCTTCCAGTAAAAGCATACTGTGATCAATAACATTTTCTTAATATATTATATTATCTCCCACTGAAACACTTTTTCACTTGGCATTTCAGGCTGCCGAGTAGGGGAAATTCATGACAAAACTAAGATAGTAAATGAGATACTGCAAATTAATTCCATCCAAGAGCAATCTTTTAGTTCGTGAGCAATCTGACAAGCCAGTGTTGTCTGACTTCAGCAGAAGCTTTCTCAGCTTTCAAATACACTGAAACAGAAGAATCTGCTCTACAACCATACCCAACTTCACTTCAGCCTGCATTTGTGTTAAAATGCATTACTTTTAACAGCCAACTCTGAGACCAAAATTAGTGGGGCATACTTTAAATATTAGTTTAGAAAATAGAACTGAGAAGTCTGCCACATCAATCCTGTGAGATCTTGTTTTCAAGTTACAGCCTAAAGCATGGCAGGGCACAGGAATTCTGTGCTTCCTTACAGGATCTGCCACAAACTCCTGCAACCCAGTCCTGAAAAGGCTCAAGCTTTCACAATGCCACGTGAAGGATCTCAATTTGGTACTGGGAAAGTTCAAAGACAGCTTTGTCACAATGGGCATTATAGTAATGTGATTTCCCATCTGCAAATCTGAACTCTCTTTTGCTATGATGAGTAGCAGCTTTATTGCCCCTTGGAGTTACTGGAGCTGCACAGCCAGGAGCAGAGCCCATCACCATTTTAGCAACAGCAGGTGTGGATTTACTGAGAGCAATTGGATTTCAGGAAGGTGTGATCCCACAAGCAGGCTGGGGTGTGTGCAGGGCACTGGGATGGTGTCAGTAGGATTACTTACACCTGATCTCAGCACCATTAGGTGAAGAATCACTGCTCTATTAATATTTCAGCATAAGGAATAAGGGGCAGGCAGCTGTTGAATATTCATGCTGCAGCAATGCTCTCTGTATGAATTCTCTAGCAGGAGCATGTAAAGGCTGCACCATTACCCCAAAGAGTTTACCATCCAAAACCCCAATTAAAGAGATACTTTAACAAGTACCCTGTTTTAAGCTCACAGGGCAGGCTCTCTGACTAATTGTATTCTTACAGTGAAGGATGTGCTCCATTTTTTTATCAACTCTAGATTCATGTTGAAAACAACATGAAAGGAGTGGGAGAAAATAGATGAAAATTTAATTTACATCTGCAAATCCCAACACATCATGAGATCAGAAACATGTAAAGGGCCAAACAACTCATCTACCCAAGAAGTCATTCATAAAAGATAAACATCCTTTTTAAATGTGGAGGAAATTCATGCAGGGAAGATGCACACTACTTAACTATAAAATAATTCCAAGAAGCTTCACATAAGGTTTCTGAGAAAGAGGAGGCAAAATTAAGATTGGTGCATCTGATAAGAAGGAGCACAGATGACATTTTAAGCAAACTAGATGGGAAGGACAAAATAATCAGGGTTTTGAAGGACAGGACTAAATTTGTGCAGGTTCCTGGTTGTGGAATTTTGTGGTTTTGTTTTTTATTTTTTAAACAAAATAAATTAGGCAGCATATCTTCATGTAAATGAGCACTTATAAAAGAGCCTTTCTAGGTGAATCATTTCTTTTACGATTAATAAAATCTGCAATCAGAGGAACAACATTCTGATGACTTTTTGCCATTTGCAATTATCGCTCATCCCAGCACCAAAAAGCTCATTATTATTAAAGCTGACAGAAAGAATATTTAACTGCTTTTAAGAAAGAATTCATTTTTTTGAAAGAATCAAGTTTCTAAGCTTTGTTTCTACTTCCAAATTTTCTGTGTGAGAAAAAGGCTATCCTAACAACCCCTGTGTGTGCCACCTTTGATTTCCAACATTTAATTTGGATAAAAGCATCCAATTTGTACAGTAACACAACGCATTACAGAATAACACTTCTTAGGTTTAAAAGCAGCCTACAGAGAGTATGGAGTTAACATAAATCTATGCAAGTACAAACATATATTTTATACCATTAAAATATATATTTTAACCTTTTTTTATAGTAGTTTTCTCCTAAGTAACTAAACACATTTAAGTTACTGCAGGACTTGTAGCATTCCTGTGAATAAGAGTGCATAATCTCTATTTTAAAGGCATGAAAGTTGAGGCACAGCTATTACTAAGAAAGCTGTGGAAGAGACAGGAACAGGAACCATGTTCAACTCCAAGCTCTGTGACTAAATCCATGTCTATTTGACATATATTATCTATAAGCAGAAGCATACACTGGTATTTTTGTTTTGGCACCTACAGAGATGTTAGGGTGAGTGTTGTCTGTGCCTCAGTCCATCCTTGCTCCCTGAACTAACAGCACAGTAAAATCAAGAGACCTCTTTCAAAAAAAACCAAAACCCCAAAAAACCCCACCCAGAAAACAAACCTCCCAAAACACTCAATATAAACAAACAAAACCCACAAAAAACCCCGAAAAACAAAAACAAACAAACAAAACAAAACAAAACAAAAAAACCAACCCCAAAAAACCCCAAACTCCAACACAGATGCTGTTAAATGGATGTAATCTCTAAAAATACTGCCTGATTCATAGGTTCTTGGGAAGCACTGATCTGAGTATAATTTTATAATCATACATCTCCAGTTTGTCATGATTTAGTGGATGGTTAAAGTTGTGGAGCATGCGGTGAGCCAGAATCTTCCTGGGATGTGCAGTAAGGGAGGCAACAGGTGCCAGCTGCATCACGGGAAAATCTGGTAAAGGAAAAGGAAGAGGAATTCAGAGCAGGTGCTTAAGCAGCAGAATGGCTGTGGAGGCTGGATGGATACCTCAGGGGTACTAAAGGACTTGCTTGGACATGGACACAGCCCTGAACAACCTGCCCTGCCTCTGCAGTTTGCCTGATTTGAGCAGGAGCTTGGACAAGATAATCCCTCCAAGGTCATTCCCAAACTGGGATGATGTTCAAGGAACAACTCAAAGACAATGAGGTTGCTATTTGGTTTCTCTGCTGCATCCCAAAGCTTATCACAAATTCACTCAAGAAGCGTGACCCTCGGATTTCTGTGACCAACTTTTTTTACTTTATTTGACTTGCTCCTTCTCCTGAAAGGGACAGAATGGAAAAAATCCAAATCTTTGCTTTCACCCACTCGAAAACTGTGAAAAATGAAAAGTAAAACACAATTACTGTGTTCAAGCTCCTAAACACACATGGCCATCTGAGGTCTCGCTTAGAGTTTACACACCTTCCTGACCTCTCCTCCTAAGAAATACTCCAAAAAACAATCAGTCTGCTTTGCAGGGGAGACTCACAGTTATTTTAAAAAAACAGCTCTCAACATCATCTCAAATTCCTCCCCACCATCCACACTATCATAAGAGGTGCTGCATCCAGGGAAAATTAATTCAGTTTGAACCAGAAAACACTGGGGTTAAGTACTTCTTCAGCTGGAATACAAAAACTGCAACCACACGTGACTGTCAGGATATACAGGGGTACAGTCAACATGCAGAAATACTATTTATATCCTTCAGAAAAACTGAGTTAAAAGGCCTTTTAAGGGGAACAGCTGAGCTAGGAATATCTAAAAATGAGTGAGACAATCAAGCATGCCACTCCTACGTGCAGCTCGCTAGCAGGGGGAGACAGGAACAGTCCATCCTGGAACTCACAGCCTTTTCAAACAATTTCTCACGTGCAACAGGAGCCTCTAAGAAGAAGCCTGGACACACCTGGCTTCTCATTTCCAAATTACTAGATTTAAAATTCTTTTGTTACATATATGTTATATAACCAGACCACAGCCACGGTGGCAGAAACGCCAATGGGCATCCCACAGCCCAACAGCATCACTTTGCAGTAACTGGATATTCAGCCTAAGATTATCCCAGACACTTCATACTGATGTGACTAGGCAATGTGGCAACTTATCACAAGCCAGATTTACTAGACATTCCCCACCACAGAAAGTGAATTAAACTGTCACTCATCACCGTATGAGCTGCACTAGTGTAACTACTTCTTCACAAGTTGGACAACACTTCTCTGAATTAAAACCAACACGATTTGTCACAAGTCTTTACCCTCCTTTCTGCACATTTTCTTTTCCTTTCCACTTCTCTTATTTTCTGCTCAGTTGCTTTTTCCCCTGACTTAGTATGGTTAACCCTCTTTGCTCCACTTGCCCCACCAATGCATTCTTTTGTTCTCCTTGGCAGATGTAGTAAACAAAGGGATTTGTACAGGAGTACACCCTGGCCAAACTAGTAATGATGATCTCAGTACTGACTACTGATGCCCTTTTGGTCCTTCCCCTAAGGAATGAGACAGCAAAGCTTCCAGGAGCACAGGACTGTGTGTCCTTTCCCCAAGAATCATCTGATCATCATGTCAAGCTAAGGCTGAGACTGTATTCCTGAGTATTTCTTCTATGGTGTATCTCCCACATATATGCTCTGTTAAAATACAGGAAAAGCAGACACATTATTCATTGTGAGGGCCACCAAAAAAAAGAAAAAGAGCAGAGCGTTTGATTTAACCACCTCTACAATTGCAGTTGTTGGCATCTGCAATTTGTAGCATTACACACACACATGCAGGGACAAACATAAAATAGAATATAAAATAAGTCTTGTTCATAATTCAGACTCCATTTCCAGCAAGTTCCATATATGTATTATTATTATGTACAGTATTTATGGCTGTGTCCTGGCAGCACAGAAAAAAGGATTAAGTACACTCTCACGCACACTTGTACACACCCAAGCAAACACACAATTTCCTGATCTATTGTGAATATATTAATGATAGGAATTGAGAAAGAACTTTAAACTATCAAAGCTACATGGAAAGCTTTAAGCTAGCTGCTCATGGAAATAAACCAATTTCCTAGAGTGTTTCACTATTTCCAAAGTGTAGCTCATGCACATTTATGGGAGGAGGTTGCCAGAAACATGATAATGAAGGTGCACTGGGGATACTGAGTTGTTCAATGAGGAATCCTGTAAAGAAAGAGCAAACACTCAAAGTAGGGAATGTATGACAGCATATGAGAAAGATTCAACAAACTGAAAAGACGAAAAATAAAATAATATAGTACTTGGTGGTATTGATAGACAGCAGGTACAGTCTGAACCAGCAACATGCCTTTGAAACAACCCCAAGTGTGTCCACTCTGAGCTGTGCTGGTGAGAGCACAGCCAGCAGGCCCAGGGAAGCAATTCTCCACATTCCTGCAGGATTTGTGAGCCCTCCAGAACAAGAAGGCTTTGACATATTGGAGAAAGTCCAGTGGAGAATAGTGGTGGCTAGAAAAAGGTCACCCTGAGATCTCACTGTGTTTTCTGTTAGGAACAAGTTCCCAAGTTTGTTCAGCACCCATGTTAATTGTTAATGTTAAATTCCAAGCCTTACCCTGTTCTGATTCCGAATTAATGTCAATTGTTAATGTTAAATTACTGGCCTCATTCTGTTTCAGTCCCCAATTGTCTCACCTATATGCCCTTTCCCTTCTGTCGGGTAATGCCTCTGCTGCTCCCCTGAAATGGCGCCTGTGAGGAGGGTGATGACATCGAGCTATATGCAAATGACAGGGGTACAAAGGACACTGGGACACTCTTCGGAGTTAAAAACCCCTTGAAACAACAAGCCCAAATGACATCTGGAGCTGAGAATAGTATTCTCATGTTGGGAAAACAGCACAGAACATGAATTTATCATCCTGAGCTGCTTTGTTCTGTCACCATGTCCTAACAGCCCCCTACCAACATGACTCCCCTGGACTATGCACCACCACTTCTTTTCTTGGGATTCTCATGAGAAGACAAAGCTGCACTCCTCCTTGGGATTCTCATGAGAAGACAAAGCTGCACTCCTCCTCCTCTGGCTCGCCCATCGGGAGCAGCGACGGCGTGCGAGACTCCTCGTGCTCCCCACCCAAGTTGGTTTTTCAATAAAAGCCTTACAAAAGGAGCTGGTCCCCTGGCCCCATCTATTTCATTTTCCAATTCCCCAAAAGGAAGGTGCAAAGAGAACAGAGTGAGCCTGTTCCTGAATGGGCAGCAATATGACAAGAACGAAGAAGCTGCAACAATGAAATTTCAGGTTATAAATGAAGGAAACATCCTTCATGAAGCAGTGACAAAGTTTTGGAGTCTGCATCCTTGGAGATACTCAAAACCCAACTGTATATGGTCCCCAGCAATCTGCTTTAAAAGTGACCTTGCTCTGAGCAGGAAGCTGGACTGAACAACCGCACAGGTGTTTTCCAGCCTGAATTATCCCAAAAAACTACATATCTGGATGGAAGAAGCCAGAAAGCTAGTGAAAGGAAGATTAGCTCCATAATAAAAAACAGAAGTGCAAAAAGAAGCTGGAAAGGGGAATAAGCAAGAAAAATAGCAGGTGGGATCAAAACTGAGGAAGAGGCAAAGAAGAAAAAAAAAAAAGAAAAATCAAATCTGTGTTCACAAAATTGAACTTTCCTCCCCTAGGAAGACATGAAAAATACCGCAAGAGTCATGCAACAAGGAAGTCAAGTACTAGGTTTCTAGTGTAATGTGCATAGTAGATTTGGATAAAAAAGGGAATCAGTTCTTCCTTTTCCCTCCCCATGCCCCCAAGAAACCAACTAACCTTTAGTCTCCCTCTTCCAAATATTTGAACTCAATCTTGCAAACTTCACAGATATTATAACTATGTACATTATGAAGAATGTTTCATTTGTAATATAAAAATACATGCACTTTTATCAGCTTAAAATCCAAAGTTCACTACACTCAAATAAGCCTCTTACAGCTTTTTACAGTTTTGTAAGATATGGCCCCATGAGTCTAGGCCAATATACACAAAAAACTTTGCTTCCTCTTGGAGCTACTCCATTAAATTCAAGTAGTCCTGATCAGGTTTACAGCATTAGCATTTATCATATTACAATATTTTTCTGTTATACACAGATGCTCAGTTGCATGCGCTGCAATAGGGACTTGCTGCAGCCACCGAAAGGAAAAACAATGCCCAAATTGTGTTTGTGTAAGCAAGGAAGAGACAATGAGACAAAAAAGACACAAAAACAGAGACATCTGCACACTTACCCTGCGATATCCACAATCGGTATCAAAATCAGCCTCAGGTGTAACAGTCAGTAAACAGGACAGCAAACCCTTGCATTTAGCAGAAGATTTCTGGGAAGCCAGATTACCTAGAAAGAGTTGAAAAGAGTTACTTTAACACATGAAGTCACTTACTTGTAATAGTGATGGGCTTCAAACGAATCATAGCCCCAGAATAAAAAAAAAGGAAAAAGCTGCTCAATGGGAGACCACCATGATCAGCACAGAGAACTTAAACCCCAGAAGGAGACAGGAATTTGTTACAAAGCACAGATTTAGATGCTGATAGACACTCAGGGTTTACCAAAGAACATCTAATACCCAAGATAACATGGTGTTAACCCTCTAATCAAGGATGTGGAGGAGACCAGAAAGAGCACGATATTTTGCTTAATTAGTTGCTATCAAAGAGAGGATGAGTTCAAGCACTTGCAAAAACAAGGCAATCTAAGACTATTTAAAAGTTTAATAGTGTTCTAGAGTCTTTGGTAACATAGAATTTGCCCATGAAATCAAAATAATCCCTGGAGATAAATTTAAAGGAATATATCTCATTTTAATGCACAGAGTAAAATGACTATTCATTAAAGCAAAGCAGTTTTATCCCTACATTCTCCATCTCAGATGCAATACATATTAAAGTAATCTTTATGACAGGAAGTGGCATGTAATCCTGCAAGAATGAACTGCTGTCGTTATCTGCAAATCAATACACTTTTTTTTTTTAAGTGGATATAACTGTGCCTATTGATTTCATGTTTTCAGCACTAGAGTTTCAGTTTCTACCAAGAAGATTCCTACAATGACAAGATTGCTGCATACATGTAATTGAGTTGATACAATCTGAATCTGAAGTTTCCAGTGCACCTCCCTCTGCAAGGCAATCAGGGCTTCTGTCCCATTGCCTCAGCTTAAGCCTTTTTTAATTTTATGTAAACTTTTTGTGTATTTATAATAATTTTGAAGTGGCAGAGTAACACTTCACTAATCCAACCTGCTAGCTATGGAAAGTTAAGCACACAAAACAAAAGCCCTTGGAAGTTATCTCCCTACCCTGCCAGGATATTATTTCAGAATATTTGCATGACTTTTGCTATGTTTAAATAGCCTGACCAAATAATTTCCCTTGTGAAAGCCTGAAACTGGTTCAGTGCTGAATATTTACAGCCCAAAGAGGTGGTGAAAGTGAGGATGGTAAGGGTACAAGCACATGGAAAAACTGAATGACTTATCCAAGGTCACTTTGTGGATCAGTCAGGCAATGAGCTCCATTAAGAGTTTAATAAAACTGCTAAATTCCTACTATATTTCTGCAAATGAAGCGTATAGTAACTTTGGCTTGACTAGCTGACCAAATGGCTCACGCTGCAATGAATGATCTGTAATGAGAGCTGGCTGAGAGGCACAACGCACCATCAGCCTGAGAAACAAGGGAAAAAAGAAAAAAGATCAAACCACTAAAAAAAAAAAGTTTACAAGGATGAGATTAGGGCCAGATGAATGACATTCCAAATCAGGTTAGGAAAGCTGAAGTGCTGATAGAACTAAATCTGGCCAAGGACATCAAGGGCAACCACAAATGCTTCCTTCTATAGGTACTTTTGTGACAACAGGGAAGACTTGAGAAAAGTCAGCCCTCTCCAGAAGGAAATGGGAAACCCAGTTACTTGGGACATGGAGAACATTAGGATACTCCATGGCTTTTTTGCCTCAGTCTTCAGTCACAGGTGCCCCGTCCACACTGCCCAAGTTGCAGGCTGGGACTGGGGAAATCACCCACTGTAGGACATCAGAGTCAAGACCATCTACAGACCTGGAGATGTTCAAGGCCTCTTTTGGGTCGGAAGGAGCTTTAAAGGCCATGGGCAGAGCACCTTCCACTAGACAGGTTGTTTAAGCAACAACCCAAACCATTCTATATTCAATAAAACACATAGAATGTTTACATGCAGAAAAAACTCTGTGCCGTCCAACCACTAGCCAGCTGCAGGTTGGTTTCTTGAAAACGTAAGATGATATAAGAGGAAGCACATGAGAGGCTGGCAAGTGTGGAAATGTAAACATCTTGTCCACATGATCCCTCATCATTACAGTTTCACTCCATCAAACAGAGCTCCGTGCTCTTCCTGAGCCTTCTTTACAGGTCTAGATTAATTTTGTATATAAGGTTTTTCTAATCGCTGATCTACTTATTTACCTAACACTTCTTGAATTCATTGTTTTAACTTTCTAATTGAGTGTGTCTGACTTTCACAAGACTAAGGAATATACCATGGACTGCCTAAAACCGCTGAAACAAAGAGGCAACCTTTTCTTTGTTTTGCTTTTAGTTCGTTGGAAAGAGCAGAGCACTGTTTTCATGAGGCAGTTTATGGAAAAAGGGGAAATTACTCAAGGGAGTAATTTCTGTTTTGCATAGTGACTCATCATATCAGAGTTACCCCATCATCTCCAAGGACAACACTAGGCCAGAGCTACTCTGAAAGATCTCCTTAGGGAATCACACACTTCTCAAAGCCACCTCAGAACTCTTGTTCCAGAAATTCATTGAACAGAAAAAAAACATTTGAGACTAATAAAAATAAAATGGGGTTCAGATAGGGAAGAAGCTTGAGAAGCCAATGACAGATTTACATGAAGGAAACCTTTCTCACCTTAATACTGAAAGACATGAAGAATATTTACAAAGCACATTGCAGGCTCTAGACAGCAATGTGATATAGAAAGGTAAAACAGAACTCACAGCTGGATATGGGACATCTGAATAAAGAAAAATCAGAAGGAAACGAGGGAATGAGAACAGCAATTATTTGTCACCATGAAAATGGCACACAAAGATAGGTCAAAGTTCAAAATCAGTTTGCTTACTCTTGGACATGCAGTTCCAGGGAAGTGTAAAAAACTACTTGGGAAAACATGAAGACAGACTTCAACATGCTGCAGCTTACACAATTTATTAGCATTTGGGTGAGTTTTCTTTCCCCTGCTTTAGAAAATCTTGGCTGCTTGTAAGAAAGGATTTTAAGCTTACCAAAACTTTACTGCATTTACCATTGTGGAGGAGCAACACCTGCCAAGCAGTTCTGAACCACTAAAATAAAATACTGAAACTGGAAAAGGCAGAAACACAGCAAGGAGCTTTCAACAGCAAACCAAGGTTGTGTCTCATCATAGTGTACTACCCTGCACAGAGGTAAAACCTGCATTTCCTGTATTAATTCTCATGAAGTTGAAGGTGTCTTACAGGAGCCTACAGCAGCAGCCTTATCTCTCCTTTGGCAGCCCAACTACTGCAAAACAGACAGGGTTAACGATTCTGCCCCGTGCCTATGCTTCTAAATTAGTGACTTGAAGCAACTGGCTCTAAAGCTATCTACTTTAGACACTGCATCTCTTCCTTCCTGAAAGAAAGAGCTCTTTCTTCAGGTTACATCAGCTGCAGGCCTTGGTATGAAAATTCAGTGTTAGCTCACCTCTCATCAACATGAGTATCTTCATGAAGGAATGGAATAATCACAAGTGCCTTTGGCATGAAAGACCTGGTCAGTGAGAAGCAGGTTTGGATCTTTTGGAGAGAGCAGCTGTATCAGTTGGACTCCCCTCTACAGCTCTGGGCTGGCCAAAGAAGAGTTCAGCTACACCGGCAAACAATGAGATACGGTGACAGTAAAAGCAGCCAGCAGAAAGCTCAGCTTTAAGTAGTAAATCAGAAAAGAAGTTTCCAAAAGGCAAGAGTTTGAGGGAGACAATGATTTCATACAATGTCAAGCCAAACCCACAATTTTCTTATGCAGCAACACACTGTTCCAGAGCTTCTCTGTCACAACAAGTATCCAGAAGCCATACACCAGATCTGAATAAAGGCAAGGAGCAGGCAGCAACACTTGGCAACGCAGTACTGCAATGAAGGACTCATTGTTCCTGAGCCTTCCTGAATAAGAGATCACTGAACAGCAGAGCTGCACAACATGGACCTCAGGGAAGATGCAATCCTCCATGTGTGCCTTCCCACATCTCACCTGTGGTTGAAAAAAAGTATTTGGACAAGAAGAAGGATGAAGCCAAAGATGTAGACATGGTTATTGTAGGTTAATTACCCAGAAAAAGTTTAACACAAAAATATTCTATGAAAGCCTGCCTGTGCAGACAAGCTATAAATCAACTGTGAAGCACGGAGTGCTTTTAAAATGCCCTTTACAAGATGCTCTGCCCTGCAAACAACCTCTCCCGAGTCAGGTACCACAGCCTGAGGCAAGGGCTGAAGAACAGGAATGAAATACCAGACATGGAACACCCTGTCTTTGCAAATAAACAAGGCTAAGGAAAGCAAATCAGAGGGGTGAGGGGGGAACAGACTCCAACAAAGTATGAACACATCCTAGGCAGGCTAAGAGGGAGTTTTACAGGAGCAGAAGGGTGCTATAGTCTGTGTATCTACCAAATCAAACCAGTCACTGAGAACAGCAGAGCTCAGCAAGGCTTGGAAGGTGTATGGACAGGGGAGGTGAACACAGACAGACAGACAGACAGACACAAAGGTGTCAGTGCTGCCAGGCTGGGGACACCTGTGTGCTGCCATCTTCATCTCTTATCTCCAACATGTTTACCATGGAAAGCTCTATAATTAATGCCTGGTGTGACCTGCTGTCCTGCTGTTGCCAGAAGCCAAGCAAGTGGTCTGACAAGGGAGTAATTACAGATCTCACAAGAAGCTGCACAGGCTCTGAAGTTCGGCAGAGCTGCAGCCAAGACAGAAAAAATAAAACACAGGGCTAGAAATGAAGGATGCATCCATTTTCACAGCCCCACTTGACTTTACAGAAAGGAGTGACTGCTCTGCACCACTGTTGATGCATGTAGATGTCTGCAGAATGCTATTGTTATGTTTACCCTAATATATTATTTATTACAGAATTTACAGTTCTCTTTTTTCCCAACAACCAGCCAACTACTAATTTGCAAGCTAAAATGCTGTGAGGTCTGCAGATCCCACGGCATTTGCAAGTCATAAGGATTCTGAAATGCTTGGGAAAAGCCTGGCAATGCTGCCAATCCTCACTAATGTCCAAAGAATTTAAGCCACAGCCACCTAAAGTAAGGAACTACCTGAGAAAAAATGACTAGAGAAGGATGTCTGCACATGCATAATGGTCAAATATTCATAGAAAACTTTTTAGGTGCAACAAATGAGAGCATCACTGTACCATCCGTTCTGGGTTTGAAATGATAAATGCTAGATACCTAAGGCTACTTGGTATGTTTTACCGAGTTTCTCACAATCCCACTAGTCTCTCTGAAAACTGGCTGGGACCTATGAGCATCTCTTCAAAGATTTAGACACACAGTAACCCCAGAGGTCACTCTGTGCAATAGTTGAAGTCCCCCTAACTCAAATGCTGGCCTATATTTCAAAGGGTTAATAAGTGGAAAGGAAAGAATAATATTCACTCAGTATTCCCCCTGTTCCATTGCACTGACAAATTAACTCCTCCTGTGACATCACATAACTTTTGAGAAAACATTTGTGGTTTAGAACTGGCTGTTGGGTTTGTATTCCTGCCTGGATAATCACTTCTTTAAAAGGAAGTATGCATCAATAATATTCACGGGGAGCTTCATAAGAGCTTGGCAAACAGTTCTGACAAAACAAAAACCACAAACACAAAGATTACTCATAAAATGCTACATCAACAACTCTTTTGACAGACATCTGGATTATGCTGCTCTTTAAAGGGGAAAAACAAAGATGTCACTTCGAAGTTTAAATGGAAACAGTGAAATATGCCATTAAAAATACCACATCATAAACAAAGCTATTTTTTGCAAACTCAAATGCAATGAGCAATTATGACAAAGTTTGCCAAGATAATTTACAGAAGCTTTTTTATTTTAAAAATGCTTTCAAAACACAAAGAGATGGACAGATATTACAGGTTGGTTTACAGACCTAGAAGATCAGCTAGCCAGCATTAATTGCCTGTCAAGTCACTTCTTTTTCTTTAAATGCCTTTTGTTGATGCTGTAAATGAAGTTAAAGCATACACATCGAACCAACTGAACAAAGTTCCAGAAAGAAATACAGACAGACACTTTAGGAGCCCATCCTTAGACTATGTAATTCACTATTTTTCCCCCAAACCATGGTAAATAAAATTGCTTTATCCAGATGACATTAAGTTCTGTGATATGCTGTAGTTAAGACTCAAAATGAGATCTCTACTAGGTTGCAAGTAAAAACTTCTAGCTCATTCCCAGTTTATTTACCTTTTAAGTCCCATTAAAAGCGCAAGAAAAGCTGCTGATATGTCTGGACTTCAAAAATTATTTGTAAAATATTCCTATGCAAAAATAAAGCACTGAAAAGACTGCTTATTCAAAAAATACAGAGCTCTAATGATCATGAATGTTCAGTTAAAAATTCTTAACTCTGATAGTGAGGGTTCTTTGCAGATGAGTACATACAGCTTAGTGAAAAAGTAGATTGCCTTAAAGTAGAGTCAACTTCACCAAACACTGAAGTCCACTGGATTTGCTGGAGATTGGATGAAGTATCACAGAATTGTCTGCGTAGAAGTGACCTTAAAAATCATCTTGCCACAGCCCCTGCCAAAGGGAGGGACACCTTCCCCAGCCCAGGCTGCTCAGACCCCATCCAGCCTGGCACTGAACACTTCCAGGAATGGGGCATTCACAGCTTCTCTGGGCACCCTGTGCCAGCATCTCACCACCCTCTCAGTAAAAAAATTCTTTCTAACACTGAATCCAAATCTGCCCTTCCAGTTTAAAGCCATTCTCCCTTGTCCTAGCATTGCATGCTCTTATAGGAAGTCTCTTTCCAGCTTTCTTACTGCTGCCCTCCAGTACCTAAAGGGAGCCTACAAGGTCTCCCTGGAACCTTCTCTTCTCCAGGCTAAACAACCCCAATTCTCTCAGTCTTTCTTCATAGGAAAGATGCTCCAGCCCTCTGATCATCCTCACGGCTGTAGAAGATCCTTGGTGACTCTGCATTGTTGGGTCCTGTCCAGGCTCTCATCCACGAGCACTCCCAGCTCCTTGTCCCCAAGGCTGCTCTCAATCCATTCACTGCCCAGCTTGTATTTGTGTTGGGATTGCCCTGATTCAGGTGCAGGACCTTGCACTTGGCCTTGCTGAACTTCACGTGGTTCACGTGTGCTCACCTCTCCAGCCTGTCCAGGCCCCTCAGGATGGCATCCCTTCCCTCCAGCTGTCACCTGCACCACAGCTCAGTGTCACCAGCAAACCTGCTCAGTCCCACTGTCCATGTCACCAACAAAGACATCAAACAGTGCCAGTCCCAAAACTGACTCCTGAGGAATGCAGCTCATCACTGCTCTCCATTTGGATATTGATGCATTGACCCCAACTCTGAGTGCAACCAACCAGCTGATTTTTTATCCATCAAGTGGGCTAGCCATTAAATTCACGTCTCCACAGTTTAGAGGCAAAAATGTCACATGGAACAGCATCAAATGCTTTGCACAAGTCCAGGTAGATTACATCAGTTGTGCTTCCCTTATCCACCAACGCTCTTAACCCCATCACAGAAGGTCACCAGATTTGTCAGGCATGACTTGTCCTCAGTGAAGTCATGCTGGCTGTCACCAGTCATCTCGTGATTTTCCATGTGCCTTAGCATAGTTTCCAGGAGAATGTACTCCATGACCTTGCCAGGCACTGAGATAAGACTGACTTCTTTACAGTTCCCCGTGCCTTCCTTTTTCAATGGGAGGTATGTTTCCTCTTTTCCAGTCAGTGGTACCTTCACGACACTGACATAATTTATCAAACTTGATGGAGAGTGGTTTAGTGACGCCTTTCACCAGTTCCCTAAGAACCCATAGACACATTTCATCAGGTCCCATGGACTGGTGCACCTGCAGCTTCCTTAGATGTTCGCAAACTCATCTTCTACAGCAGGTGGTTCTTAATTCCCCCAATCACTCTTTGCCTTCTGCAACTCAGGCAATGGGACTGCAACATCTGTCAATGAAGACCAAGGCAGAAAAATAACCTGTCGCTGCCCTCCCTTTAATCCTGTCCCATAAGCTCTTCTCAGCTTCTCATCAATCCCCAGGCAGAATTCCATGCACTCCACCTAGCCACTAACACTTCTTCCTCATTTCCACCTCCTGCACTTCCTGATGAGCCTACATCCTCCTATTCCAGCACTCCAGTTACAGGAACCATCCTGGCATGTCTCCACAAGGCCAGCAAGATCACAGACTGCAGGCATGCACCTCTCTAACTCCTCCTGTTTATTCCCCACACCATACCTGCACAGTGACATTAAGTTGGGCCCCTGAGGAAGCTGGCTTGGGTTCAGGTGCTCTCCAGCACACCTTCAATTCCCTCTCCAGCCTCTGAGCATCTCTTGCTGGCACTGCCATCAAACTGATAGGAGTGGGATGGATTGAGGTTCCCCTCCACTGGCAACTTTAAAGTCTTCTAAACTTTTATTTTAAAGGTAGCAGGCAAGGAACTACTACATTTGTTGAATTATCCTTTTATTTCTTTGTCAAAGCAAAGACCGGCAAAGATACCTTCTTCTGAAATAGTTTGAAGGCATTGAGATGAAAAGACTGAAAGTTTTAGGACAGCTTGACTAACATATTTTCTCAATGTCAGTGCTTCACTGAAGCAGCTGGAGAGACTCACATTCAAAGCACTGAAACATTTGAGAGTGAGAAGACCTCAACTTTTTTGACACCATGAACTGACTTTCTGCAGTTCAATATCTTTTCCAGATATTTGTCAAAAGTCAATAGGAGCAGAACAAAACCTGTTGGTTTGCCATTTCCTGATGGTTTTTAATACAAAGCCCTACTCTTCTAGTAAGACTCTCAGAGACTGCTGGGGAGTCAGGTAACACAGCCAGCTGCAGGTGATACAAGAGCAGCCAAATCCTGCCTTTTGTAGTGTGGGAGAAATGCTATTGGGCAGCTGGAGAGCAGCAGGATAGGATCAGGCTGCTGCAAAAAAAGTCAGGATGGTGGCAAAGTAAGTACTTGGCTCTTCAGAGTTTTTGTGTCCCTCCTTGTCTTATCTGAAGCCTTGCACAATGGCAAGAAACCAAGCAGGAACTGCACTTGGGTTCATGATGTACCAGAGACATGAGGGATGATGACAGCTCATTCTGTTGGGTCTGATGCTACAAAAAGGAAAGGGAGAGCACAGTACCATAGCTTGGAAACAACAGCCTGTGCTCAAAAGGGCAGAAGCAACCATTTCTCTCACGATCTGAACTAACACTGCCATATGCCAGGGAAATGCAACATCCCTATGCAAATAAGCCTCCGAGAGCCTGACCAGAACAGGGAAAACCATATCCTCTTCACAGGGATCCACACACCTTTTACAGACTGCATAACCACACCAGTCCTTTTTGGACTTCAGTCTGATTCTCTTACGCATTATAAGGCACATGATTTTAATTTGTTGCTTTTTTCAGGAAGATAAAAAACCCAAACTGTCATAGTTACCAAAGTTCTAGTAATGCCTTCTGGATGCTGGCAAAAGATTTTAGTGATTAATTATTCTGGCTGTCAAAACCTATTTGGGTGTTTTTTTCAGTATTTATTTTGAATTTTCTTGGCTTTCATTTCCAGACAACAAATCTTGCTATATTTTTGTTAAACAAACTCAAGACTCTTCCTTTCTTTAACTTTTCAAATAGAAAAGCTAATAAATCCTTTCTTTCTCTTGGATTAGGGTAATGAATTCCTGCAAGAAATCCCAGTGACTGTAAAGATGTATTTTTCCACCCTTAGCCACCGTCATCACTCTCCCATCCTACATCTAATCTGCTCACTATCTCATGGACCTCCTAGAGGCGCAGACAGACCTGAACACAACATTTTGGGAGTGTCTGCAGCATGGTCAGACCCAAGTTTAGCACAGCCTCCCTGAAGTTCTCCCATGGATCTACACAGATATTGCTCACACAGGCAACAAGAGCTTTGTCCTACAAGATCATGTTCCTCTACTGACAGCTCTGAGTGGAACAATGGCCCTCTCTCCTCTCCTGTGACTTCAGAAAGAGTCCAGGAGGAACTGTACTAAGGAGAGGGTGTTAAACTGAAAATGGCTGAAGTTGGGCAAGCTCAGTTCCCAATCCTCACACTTGCAAAATCAAATTATATCTATGTTTCTATATTGTGCTTGTTTCTTAATCAAAATGGTGTCATCAAGTAAAATGCCTTGTAGAAGCCATAAATATCAAACTTGCAATCACATAAAAACCACTTAATAGGTAGCAGCTTAACTTGACAGGATCAATTTTCCAAAAGCTCATGCTGACTAGCATTAATTATAACACTCTTACTCAACCCTTCACAAGCTGTTCCATTTATTACATCCCAATTCACTATTAAAATGACAAGAGTCAAACCCTCACACCATTGAGGCATAAATCTTGGCCAAACTTCCAAAGCTGACTGCCAGAAGCACACCAGAGTAACAGAGCCCTAAATCCCCTCTGTCCACCTCCCAATGGCAACCCTAAAAAAAAAAGACCTGTGGCTTAATTTGTCATCCCCAAAGAAACAGCAAACAAAAGTTACAAAATATGCGCTTTAGATTAAAGAAAGCAAGGACAGAAGAGGAAGTATGAGAGGAGCGCAGGTCACAGTCAATCAAACTTTGGATTCCATGAGAATAATTTGGAAAAAGAAGCAATTCCTTCACAGTGAGAATTTGTTCTCCAGATGCATATTGTTGAATTTAGCACATATGACCATCACAGAATTCATTCAATTGTGTGAGGAGATCATGCTGTTAAAATTGAGCTGCTAGATTTAATTTAAAAATTAGGTTATATAAAAACATAGGGTTTAGGTTTTTTACATATGGTGCCAAGAAACTTTCAGCAGTGGGTAGCCTGAGCACTAACCTTCCCTAAGGAGAGTCAGCACTACTTGCAGTCATTTAGATATCTACACACAAGATAAATGGAAAAAAATCATTTTCCTAAAGGATTTGTATTGCCCTGGCCATCACACATTTTTGGTTGCATGCTAGGTGGTGACACATCACTGCTGCCTCCTGCACCTCCCCACTGGCAAGATTCCTCACTAAGCTTGGACAGCAGTCTCCACACAACTACTTTGAATTGAGGCATTACAACAAGCCATCTGCCATCATCAAATTACTGCCATCTTCCTCATGCTTTGCCACATCTGTGGACACAAAGTGTAGCGCTTCCCTTGCCGCTCCTGTTCACAGCTCTGACTAAAACACGTGCCTGTGTCTAACAAAGCAGCCCTGGCACAGGCAGGAAGGTACTCATGTTTACAAGTCAGATAGCACCCATGGAGAAGACTACAGTTATTTGTCTTACAGCCTCAGGCAATGTCCTGTATCCTGTCATCAAAGGCTTCGAGTAAGACTACCACACTCCCATTTATTGACATAGAGAATATGCTGATGACCGAGAATGTTCAATGATCACGCTCCAGCACCAGAGATGCTGCTGTTTACATCCGCATTTTTTAACTCATGGCCTAACAGCAATCAGGATTAGTAAAAAGGCTTTTCACCCCAGCTCCAGCTCTCTGGTGATGTACTTTTCAGGTGCAAGCTCCCTATCTCCGCTGTCATCTACATCCAAATGCTCCTCACTCAGTGTCCTCTCTTACAGTCCACATTTGTCATATACGTAATTCAGACTCTCTCAAAACAACCCCTGCCTTCATGTTTCTACTCCAGACAATTCTCTGGTCCAAGACCAATTCCACAAATGCCATGCTATAGGTACACACTGTTGAAAAGAAAGTCTACCAAAACTGTCTTGCTGAGCTGCAGGGCTTCTGCAATAACTCTGATTTAGAGACGTGCAAAATAATGAATTTCCTAACAGTTCATGGATGTTCTCTATTCTCCAAAGAACTTCAACTATGCTGGTCTCTTATGACCCATCAAACAGGGAAATCCAGTTACCAGTATGAAAGAAAATACTTCTTGACTCATTTTTAACCAATTCTTCCCTTGTTCACATCAAATCCCACTTTGTGTGTCAATCTATCATCTACTAACTCCTGATGACATTACTGCAATTCTTACAGAAACATGGGCATGACCTCAAACCTAATGGAAAGAAGACAATTTATCTCTGATATCTCAAGCACAGAAGTCAGTTTAACACCAGGCCCTCAACTGAGATGTAGGGGGAGCAAGCACCCCTTACCTTCAGAGAAAAATACTATTATTCAAAGTCAGAAGCCTGACTGAAAAAATGGCCATTTAAATCAAAATCTCAGGGACAGTGCAGGATCATAATCTGTAGCTCAGTTTATACAGGTCTCTGTTTGTATGACTCACCCATTTCTTTGGGCTCGTTCTCCCAAACTGCAGTAGACAGCCCCAGAATTAATCTTTGTGATTGCAAGTGTAAGTTCTTACCAGGAGAACAGCATGGCCATGGGTTATTAATGACAGTCCTGATCAAGTGCATATTCAGTTCAAATCACTTGCTAAAAAGTTATCCTCCTATAGGCTATATAAATACATAATACATCTACATTAACCCAGGTGACACTGGAGCAGCCTTTCCAGCAATCTGGACTACTTTATCTCAAAAGTAGACTCTTATACCTCATTTGAGTGAGTGAGCACACATTTTAAATAATGACAAGAGACTCCAATTTTCACATTTTCATGGATGCAGTGTCAAATCTATTTGTAACAGGATCATCTATTATCTGGCAGTACTAAGCAAACTAGGTGAGAAAATAATGGTTAGTAGGATATTATCTGAATCTTGATGAAAATTAGCAGGAGGTAAGTGAAGTTGTTGAAAACAAAAGTGTTACTTGCTGATTCCTTAATGCAGCCTGACTTGACTTAAGCTATTTTTTTCTTCTAATACAAGATACTCAGTCATTGGTTTGGGGTTTTTTGTTCAGCAAAAGTTAATTTTCTCTGCCCATTCAACTTTAAATGTGGAATATTTCATCCTTTGAAGCACTCTTTTTCTTCACACAGTAGATCTGTTTCAAGCAAAACTTAGACCAGTGTCAGAGAGGAAGAAATGTTGCTATGAACTCATTAGAGAAGTACTGAAGCTGTGAGTTTCACCCATTTCATCCCAACTTTATGGTCTCCTTGTGGACAGATAACCTAGTCTGGATAAAGAGTAATGTAACGGGAAGAACTGGAAGGCTGGAGCATCTCCTTGTTCATTTTCTCATCTCCAGTCTACAAAACCTGAGTGAACACAACCCAGTCAGACTTCCTGCCCCAAGATATTCCTTCTTGGAGAAAAAAAAAATATAATATTATTATATATATATGTATACGCATGTATTTGTGTGTCTATATGCAATACCCCAGATTATAGATCATTGTAGCCCCCAGTGCAGCATCAGCCTCTCTGAAACCAGTTGAAATATTTGGTGGTAAGGACACCCGTAGCTCTCTGGGTGTCCCATCCCTTCTTCGCCTCCATAAACTGCATGCAGGTGTGACTTTCAAATCAGTTCTGTGGCAAGAGGAACCAACATTACCCCCGTCACCTCCTACCACAGCTCAAGTTTTCCAGGGTGCTGCTAAAAGCAGCACAGGAAAAGCTCTAGGAGCCAACACAGGTTGAGGAATTGGGATTTGTTCCCTTGATCCACTCAAAGCTTGTGGTGGGTAATGGAAAGAGGGGGAGGAATCCCCACCAAGGGGAGGACAGGTCTCCTGCTGAAGTGACAACAGTGGAAACTGGACCTGAACACACCCACATGGTCCTTTCTTCAGTTTGCTCACAAAATAGTCAAGAGTGTGGGGGTGAGAAAAAAGTAACCAAAAAAAAAACTGTATAGCGAAGGGAAACATTCTGCTTTAGAGCTGATATGAAATTTTAATGGAATTTTTTTGTCAGGGCCATTAAAACAATCCTTTGAGTTACGCAAAAAATACTTTTATTTTTAGCGGCTATAAATTAAACAGTCCACTAAACAGAAGTATTGTTACAAGACAGTAAAATGATTTCTCTTTTTCACTTAAGAAGGAATAATGAAATTCATATTAAGTTGTACTAAAACAAATATTTCTCAGTTACATGAGATTAAAATGTAATAATTTCAAATTTAATTTAAAAAACAAAGTATTAAAACTTTGGTTTAATAGAAGGGTTTAAACAAACTACTGTTTAAAGAAAACTTTATTGGATGTTTTAGATGATCTTTAAAGTCCTTACAAAACCATCCTATTATTCTATATCAGTTAATTCTCTTCAGATTATGAGCCAAAAGATAACAAGCTGAAATTATACATCTGAAGTCAACTCAAGCACGTTTATGTATTAAAAAGTAAAGTAAGTTACTTTTATAACTGCTAATATATTTATCTATCTTTCTCAAGAAGCCTGTGTTTTTCAGCCTCGGCTGTCCAGAAGTACATTTTTATTTTGTTTGTTTCAACACAAACAGCTGCTAGTCAGAAATTATTTTCTTTACTGGGACCAATTCACTGAACATAAAACCAAGGAAAGTTAATTTCTCAGTCACAGGCTGAATAAAGGGAACCAAGTGGGAGAGAGAGATTCTAGCCTAATATCAAAGCCTTACAGGCATGGAACTACATGCAATCATTTTTCAGAAATCTCTACAGCATCTCACTGCACAGACACCAGAAGTTTGCATAAACTTACAGTAATTTCACGAATATAAGCCGCACCTTTTTCATTGAAGAATCCAGCCTACTCCAGTAGTGCGGCTTATATTCAGGTGCGGCTTATTTATGGAAAATTTCCGGGGAAAGGCCAGAC
>VRYO01001589.1:23152688-23226376 GCA_009812075.1 Sialia sialis | reverse complement strand
AGGTGCGGCTTATATTTGGGTGCGGCTTCTATGTGGACAAATCCCATGGTCTTCCTGGCTACCCGGAAGTGCAGCTTATATTCAGGTGTGGCTTATAACTGTGAAATTACTGTAATTCTCCAAAATCAACCTTAACTCTAAAGCCTAGAACCACAGAGGTTATGGGATGGGTTTTGACCCAAGGAGGACACTGGTATCCAACACACCATTGTGGCAAGTTTTACGAATTTCTGTCCATAGTGACTACAGTTCTCATCCCTCTGGAGTATTTCAGAAGCAGGGATGAGACCCTGGCGTGTGATCTCGTGCCATAATCATTCAGTCCTGTGTGCCATAAGCAGGAGTTCCACTTTGCTCTGCATCTCTCCCATCTCTATGCAAAACAGAGTTTCACTGATTGTAGTTGTACCAAAATAAGCCCAAAAAACCCCCAAATCTTGCCATGGATTAATCTGTTAAAAATTTAATAAAGGTACATTATTTGTTACTTTGAGAATATAAAGCTTTAATACCTAATAGTGTGCAGAGATAAAAGCATATTATTACTATTAGTAAAGAGTGGTATTATTTTAAGGTATTTAGTTGCAATGCATAACCTTTCAATTATTACTAACTGGAATATATTATGAAAATAAGTTATATGCAATACAAAACAAGAAGAAATCAATTACTTCTATGAGTATTTCTTTGTTTAAACCCAAAATAATTTTGATCCTAAAGACTACAGTAATTTTGATTTAGAGCCTTTCACACTGACGTATATTTGGCGTAAAAAACAGAGGTGTAGTAGATCATCTCTAAAATGACTGGGTATATCAGGACAGAGAGAGAAAGCAACTACGCTAGAGATGAAAACCACTTCAAGAAACTATCAAGGCAAAGAAGAGAAAGCTGGACAGGATGTCAATAAGAAGCAGCTTCATGCCAAGAAGTACAGGAGCACCTTAATCAGTGAAGCAAGAGCAGGAAGGAAAGATGATTCTGGGTGAGCTGCACTGGAGCACGTGTGGCCTGTGTCAAATTCCTGGGGTCCATCACCCTCTTAATGACCCACCAGAGAGGAACAAAATGTGCTTTTGATGAGTGCACACCACAACTGACAGGTGAATGGAGGTCCGCAGCTTTATTCTCAATGTTTACCTGAACGCTTAATGGGTCGGAAAAAAAGCCATTTGCGGAGTTCTGCATTATTCAGTAATTTCTCTAATTATAAAGTGATTTCAAGCACTGCTATTGTTGCAACCAGTCTTTTCCTATTAAGGCCCATTGTTTAAGAAGCTGTGTGTCAGCACTGAGAACCCCCACACACCAAAGTGAGCATCTCCTACGTGTCACTTCCACCCAACCATCACTCCTCCAGCAGGTAATGCACGCATTATCTACGCTGACCTCTCCTTAATTTATAGCACCTCTGTGTCATAAAACAATTATCTGCCTTTGACACGAGCAGCACTTGGTAGCTTGAAAAGCAATTAAAATTTAGGAGCTGTCTCTTGCAACAAAAAGGCATTCAGAGAAGCAGCGCCTCAGAAAAGTTGCGGCACGCCAGCCATCAGTCTGATTCTGCCTCTATCAATCACACAAGGCCTCGCTAAACAGCAAAGCAGCAGCAAGCAAACAGCCAATGTTTACGAGGTGCAGCTGGTGGTACTTACGTTAACAGCAAAAGCAGCATCGGTTAAATTAACATTCTTCATTCTTTCATTGCTCATTATGGTTTGACAGACATACCCGCAGTCCACATAAATGACTTAGAGCAAGAGAGCTGTCTAGCATCCTGCCATGAAACAAGACCACCTAATGGGAGCAGCCACTGTAATTAAAACTCTGAAAACCAAGATTTATACCAGTTTTAAGGATGCAGTGGTGGGTATTATGACCTACTTTAAATTTATTAAAGGAATTGTGAAAGCTTGAGCCGTTACTCAAGTGAAAAGTTAAGAGGCTTCCATTTATGATATTTGTCCGATAAAAAGGACTCAAGCAGTCTTTTGATCTAGGAATCATTTCTGTTGTTTCAGGTCTGGAGATGCAGGGGGAGAGGAAAGAAAAATATATTACTCAAGTATTAACTAATCAGCTTCCCCTGGAGAATGCTCTCTGTAAGTCTTACTCGTTCAAGTCCACAAGATTTTCTTTGATGGAAAATTGCAGCAAATGGTTCTGCTTAAAAATTTACAGCCACATTTAATCTCCGGGATCAAGAAAAGTTAATTTCATCAACTTAAGGGTGTATTTCATGGAACTCTGTCACAAATTATTACCATAGCAGAAAAAGGGGGTGAAAACCCACCAATATTTTTTAAAAGCATCTCTGAAGCACCAGAATTTAACCAAGTAACAGAATCAGCTCAGAGTACTGGAACTCAAGACCATTAAGGAGAAATCAACATGAACATCAGGAAAAGTATGTTTTTAGAAAATAAAAACTACATTGATCTGTTGTTATATACCACCTTTAAACTAGTATGAGAATGAAACTTAATACTCTTAGCTATTAAAACAGGCAAGATCGCAAGAGGTGATTCAGTGCTTGCAGAAAGTGAGAAGCAGTGAGGAACTTGCCTTGTGGCAGTGCAGTGCTGCACTCCCTGCCTGGCACGATGTGAGGCACACCAGGGCAGGGCTGGCACAACGGGGCATCGTGGGTGGCCAAGAGACTACCATCAGCCCAAGAAATACTATGGGAGGAATAAATCATGGAATCTGGCCCTCTGAAGGTAGGTAAAACCCTCACTTCCATTTCCCAGGGGTCATCTCCCTACTGGAATTTGCTCTGTTTCATCTCCCTTCCCTGAGAGCAATAGGAAGGGGAGATTTTTTGCCTTTTCCCCTTAAGCAGTTAGGAAGCATTGTTCCCCTTTCCTTCAATGCCTCAGTGGTTAAAGCACTTGCCTTAAACAAAGACATCTGTGCTTCAAACCTCTCCACTGCCTGAGACCTGGAATCTGAAATCAGCCCCAGGAGGCAGGTACAACCACCAGGCTATCAAAGCATGGTATGGGATGTGAGCATGCATGTGGAACTCTTCCCACTTCTCCCAGCAGGGAGGAAAGCAAACCTGCTCCCCACCACAGCATTCCCACAAGGGGCAGAAACAGCTCTGACATATCACACACCTGTGTGTACATACACTTCTGAGCTCCAGGCATCAAAAAACCCTGAACAGAACATCCAAAAGGCTCTTGACTTTAATAAATACATCGCACCAGTAAGATGCATTTAGCAGGTCAGTGCCAATTCTCTGGTACACTGTAGCTGCCACTCCAGTTACCCAAACCCCCCTCCAGGATGCATTTCTGTCCACCCTGCTTCCACAGATGTGCCCACACCAGGGCATCCAAGAGCATGTGAACATCACCCAAATACACAAGTATACCCGAGCCTGTGCCTTGGCCCTGTTTAGTTCACTAGCATAGATACAGCTACACAGAAGCAAGCTAAATGAAAATGACAGGATCTAAAGCAACCTCAGGAATACAGAGCCTGAAGAGGACTGTTAATAACAAACATCTGGATGGCCTAAGTCACAAGTGAGGATTTCAGCCCATGCTGCTTGAACTGCAGCTCACAACCATTAAGGTTAGAAAAGATCTCTAAGACTGTGGAGTCCAACCATTAACCCAGTACTGGCAGGTCCACCACTAAACCTAAGCACATATACTTTTTAAAGTTTTTTTTAAACACTTCCAGAGATAGTGATTCCACCGCTCCCCTGAGCAGCCTCTTCCAATGCCCACCCCTTCAGTGAAGAAATTTTTGCTGGTAATCAAACTAAACATCCCCTGGCACAGTTTGAGGACATTTCCTCTTGCCCTATCGCTTGTTAACCAGTAGAAGATGAACCCCCAGCTGGCTACAGCATCCTTTCAGGGACTTGTAGAGAACAGCACGGTCCCCCCTGAGCCTCCTCTTCTCCAGACTATTTTAAATACCCCCAGGTCCTCCTCATAACACTTGTGCTCCAATTTAATGAGGCTGGTACTGGGTGAGGAACAAAACCCCTCAAACCCCACATTTGTTGTGATAGCTTCTCTATTTCCTGTGAAATATTCCCTCTTCTTGCAAGACATACTAGGCAGGGGAGGGAGTTAATTACATAAAGGCGTATCTGTGTTTAAGAGCCCTTCTCCAAGGATCCCATTGCTTTGTCCTCTGGCCCAGCTGCTTCTCCCCCAGAAGACTGGTTTACAACACCCACCTTCCCTACACAACAGGGCTGAGCAAAAGCCCCCTGGGGAACTTGTTAGCACCAATCTTGTTTTCTTCCTTGGTATCTCCAAACTGCTGGGCAAAGGCTCTGGTTGCCCCAAGGGAGAACACACAGCATCTCCCCAGCACCTAGGGTGACAGTCTTTCATGCCTAGATGGATTTCCCAGCTAACCTTCACATAAAATATATGCAACTTAATTCACCACGAAAAGCTTTCTCTTTATTTTAATTCCCCTGGGAAGTTCAGCAAGGAAGAGCCTTCCTTCCAGGAAGTTTCTTGCAATATTTGCCTGAGGGCTGCAAAGAATGGATCTAGAGTGACTTGCTCCCACTCATTTCACTGAAATCCCATCATCAGGGACTTTGCTGCATGGGAATACAGTTTTGCTTTAGCATAATGAAATGACACGAGTATCTATAGATGAATGCCATTTGGGACAAACACAGGGAGAACGGCTGGAAAATACAGAAGTTTGTGTTAGTTTTGCAATACAGCTCATCCATAATTTAATACAGGTAATTCTGTTAGAAGAATGTTGCCTGTCACAGAAAGATATGAAGAAACAGTGCTCTCCATCTGTTTTATTACATTGTTGTGGTTTATTTCCCCAAGAGATGGTTAAGAAGAACTTAACCTGAACAACTGACATAGTACAACGCTTCTTGTATATTCCTCAGCCAGAACAGATATACTATGCTTCCTAAAAACATGTTTACTCAGTGCTGGAACATGGAAATGTTACTTATTGTCAATCAGAAGACTAAGCAGAGACTCCGATATGTCAGCTCTGGAGAGTTGTGTTTTCTACAGATGACACATTGAAATTTCAGGGGTCATGTGCTAGAAAGCCATTCAATTTTTTTTTCCCCTCTCCACATCAGTTTTTCATATTAGAGTTTCCCCAAATTCTGCCTTGCTGGTATCTTAGAAGCTCATAGAGATACTACCAAGAATCCTATATAAAGTCAACATATTTTCTATTGGTAAAAGCAATAACCCAAACTGAGTTTGGGTGGTGGGGTACATGCAGAACACAGGCCAAGTTGTTAAATTACTTCACTGTTTCTAATCCAAATTTCCCAAACATAAAACACCCTTCTGTTTTTAAGGAATGTTTGATTCAGCTTTAACAGTCCATTCTTGTCTGTAGAAGAGCTGCCAGGAAGGACCTCAATAACTGCTTTACAGATTTTCAAAGCTGATTTAATAACCCAAGTTCTAAGCAAACAATTAAATGATTACAGCTACAAGGATCCCCCACCAGCCAGCAAACTTGTTTTCTTACCAAAAATCCCCACACCTACAGTGCCATCTCATCTTCTGCCTTCCTTTTGTGACAACTGTTCATCATTACTGTTTAAAAAATGGAAGATACCTGCATTTTAAACTTCTCCAGATTACCCACAAGCGCAACAAAACACATTTCAGCAGCAAAGTACTGAGTACCTCAGCACAGAGCAGGAATCAGCTATTAAATCTGAACTCATAGCACAAAAGACAAAGCAGCGCATGCTGGGTTTTGTTAAATTTTTGGGTTTTTTTAACCAGGTGCAAGCTTGTGGAAATGTGTCACTGTGTTGCTAATAGCAATCACCAACTGGGATTTCATAAAAGGACAACTAGGCTTAGTCCACCCCAGAAAGGAACTCATGAAAAAGCAGGCTAAGGAAAGAAAAGGCACTCAATGTAACAAACAGCAAGAGATAATCCCTGCAGCAGAATCTCAACCTGTGATTACATGTGTTATCACTAATCTGTAACACTGACCAACATCCCAAGGAAAGCTGGAGATGCACACCTGCACATTTTTTCCACTGCAATTCCCTTTCACATAAATGAAAAAGACATTTAAATAATACTCCTCATTTTTAATATATGTGGCATATATACAGCTTTATATGTATTTATAGCTTTAGAATGACAGTCAAGAAACCTGCATGAGGTACAGCATCCTATACTACATGACAGCAAGTCAAGTATCATTTCTGACTTCCTTAATAGACAAATTTCACAACTGCAATATGAATAGGTATTTTCCTGCCATGCACACAAAGGTGGACCTAAAAATAATAATAATACTATACAAATTTTGTGATCATGGCCACTCTCAAAAGTGCTTACTTTATGTAGAAAAGGACTGAGCACATAGAGAAGGATATAATTTAACATCATCTGGGCCAGTGGCATCTTCCTGAGGATCTACACGTGGATATGGCAGAAGAGACCATAGAACATCATGGGAACCTTGCAAGCTACACCAAGAGCTGCAACTTTTCCAGTACAGGCTAAGCCAAGCCAGGCAGGTCAAGAAGAGCAAATACCACAAAAAGCAAGTAATTTTTAGTGTGTTTCAGACTCACCAACTTCCAATCACCCTGAGGAGTGAGCTGAGCTGACAAGCCAACAGAGGCACCCGAGCAGGGCAGGTTAACTCAGTAAGCCCAACGAGGCTGGCTCTACCACAAAGCATGCTACAAGAATGTCTCAAGGATTGAGCCTTGAGAAAAATTATCTGCATAAGGAGGCTCTGACAAGTTGGTTGTGCTTGTGGACATCCACAAGAAGCTGAAGACAGCTGCTATGCTCTGCCACTCATAATAGTTACCTGTCAAGTAATGTTTTCATCTTTACTGCACTTCGCAAGCCTCTCCTTGCCTGGCTTAGTCAAATCCCTTCCAGTGACTTCTCAGGCAAGGCTGGCTGACTAAACTGGATGCTGGAGTCCTCCCATCTCCCCTTTTACTTTCAGCACAGCACCACACAGCTGGGGAAGGGACAGAGGAGTGGCAGTAACATATTCCAAATGCAACAGCAATTTCCAAAATGAGTGGTTCTCTACCAGCTACAATTACAGTTCTCTGGGATACTAGAAATCAGCAGGGTCAAAAGCTATACGAGTAACAGAAAACAGAGGAGTGTGTACTCAAAATCCACAGCTTATGTTGATGTTGAGGAGTAGGTTAAAAGATATAGCTAAATACATAGAATTCATTATAGACATTATGAAACAAGATGGGAAAATGGTTCTCCCTCTCTGCATAAAGAACATTTAACTAGGATTTCTTAAGCTGAAATGCTGCTGGAGGACTGGGAGCCAATTAACAGCCAACTTCTGCATTTCACATGTTATACAGAAAAATAACAATTACAGGATTCTGCACACTGAAAAATAACCGTGCTGTTGAATTTTGCTGCAAACTGTGACAGGGTCCTCAGCCATGACACTGGCTTACACTGCAGAGGCCTGACAACAACCAGCATGAAATCCATAAGCAGGCTTGGAAATAAATAAGTAAATAAATAAATAAAAATAATAATTTTAAGAAGTCATGATGGCAAAAGACTGACAGAATCGCTCTGAGGTTTCTTGTTGGTGGAATATTCATTCCTCTAGTAAGATATCTACCCATAGATCAGATTAAAAACCTGTCTACTGGAATGAAAACGTAGCTCAACTTATCCAGGATATTAAAGTGTGTAGTGCAGCTGACATCTGATCTGATTACTTTTCATGCAAAGCAAGAACAAAACCCAAACTTTAAAAAGGCAAAATAAAAAGTACTGAGAGAAATCCACGTTGGAGGACTAAATACGATTACAGCAGCAATTTCAGATCAATATCAATAAAAGATTTTATGGACTGCAAGATGCATATCCAACACAATTCAGAATTGACATGTTTTAGGCTGTACACCAATCACTTCCCACAATGGAAATTAATTTTGGAGATGCAGAAATCAGAGGCAAAAGATATCTCTGTAGGAAAGATGATACAACACATTCAAATTCTCATGCATAAGTTCAGAGAAATCAGCAGCTGACATGAGGAATAAATTGAAAAGAAGAAAAAAAAAAAAACAGTCTGGAAATAAGAATTATGTAGTTCACCACACTAAACTGGTAGTTTTTGACAGAAGCAGAAAAAATGCCTTCTAAATTCAGGCCCAGAAATCTGCTGTTATCCAGAAAGTGGTACTGAAAGAGTGAAGGGAGGATGTCCACCAACTTTGGAGAGGTGCTAAGCAGGCCAAGTCTATTCAAAAACATCAGCTTTAACAGAAAAATTAAACAGTGATGGCTAAGCTGCTTAACATTTCTCAACACAGACAATGGCATGAAAGATACAATAACAGCAGCTTAAGGGAAAGCTGCCAGTGGAAACCAACTGGAGAAAATGTTGGAACTCTGGGATAAAGAGATGACTGATTAAAAAAAAAATCTCCAAATTCTTCCAGATCTGGAAAAGCACACAGAGAAAAAACAGGAAAATTAAATTATACTCAAAATATCAACCCAAGATGACTTAAAGAGATATCTTTCCATCATTAAACAAGTTTCCTCCAGCATCATCTTAACCACTGAAAAAGCAAGCAGAAACCCATAGTTAAGCTACAGTCTTCCAGCTCAAAATCTAACAAGTACACACCAAATGGAAAACTCTCTTTTCTGCAACCACAGAGGCAGGATAACCCCCAGGATGTCCTCATGTTGTAACATAAAAGTAGAACATCACAGTCTGCATTTATCCTTCACAGTTAAACTAAACTCAAACAAATAGTGTTAAAATAATTACTAGGTCCAAATGCCAATGTCCCATCAGCCCAAACACCCCCTTCTCCCATCAGAAAGGCACTATTACCCCAGACCTCACTCCAAAATGTATGAAAAATTACCCACTACTGCACCTCAACAATACACAGAGTGAGGTCCTGGCACAGGGTGCCCAGAGAAGCTGTGGCTGCTCCATCCCTGGAAGTGTCCAAGGCCAGGCTGGATGGGGCTTGGAGCAACCTGGGCTAGTGGGAGATGCTCATGGCACAAGGGTTGGTCCCTTCAAACCCAAACTAATCTGTGATTCTGGTAAGAACACAATTTACTCAAACATATCTTCTCTGAGGAATAACTCAGCCAGTGCAGAAGTGAAGACCAAAATGTGAAGGGAAGGGGAACCCATCCAGCATTAAGTATTAACTAAATTTATTTTTGCACTTGAATTTTCAATATTTTTTTAACATTAATTGGCTGCAAAATGAAACATTCTGAAAGAAGTAAGAAGAATACAAATGCACAAACAGTTCATCACCAAAAGAAACAAACCCTGGCAGCACAGGCAGGACAGGCTGGCATGATCTTATCACTGGAGGAGGGGTAAGGGTGATGACTTTAAAGTTATTTCCAGCTAACTGTCTGGCAATGAAAGCAAAATCTGAAACTACAGCTGGACATTTAAATCCTTCAAAACAAATCCCCTGGAAAGGATCAAGTATTAAAATAAGTGAAGTCAATGAATAAACAAGAGTCACCAAAATTGCTATTTCCCAGGAAAAGATCAAATCTGTCATATCGATAAGGCTACAACATCTGCCAATATCTAGATGGGTGGCTAAGCCACTGTGGAAAAATGCAAAAATGGCTGATAAAAATTCTGTTGTACCTGAAAAGTGACTGTTATTTGGCAAATTGAGCCCAGATCACATCAAAGACTGCTGGCCTTCGTGGCATAGGAAAGAAGCAAGCTCAGATAACCCAGAATGTAAATAATTCACATTAGAAAGATGTATAGGGAGTTTTAGGTACGTGGTAGGTTTCTGGCTCTGTTCTCCATGCTTTAAATTTGCCCATTTGGGGAAGGATGACCTTCAGGAACTTGAGCTGGAGAAGGAATGGACAGCTGGACTCAATGCTGACTGTGGTTCCTAAGTGCTTTCCTGACACACACTAAAACTGTGGCTCTTTGAAGAAAAAGCAGTAGACTCAGCTCATATTCACACTGAAAGAGAGACTAAGAACACATCTATTTTAGTGTAACTTATTTTAAGCTGTCAACAACAGGGAAAATAAAAAGGGTATTCCTTTGCTTCCAGGAATTTCAGTTTATAATCAGTGAGCAGATACCAAATCATATTTAATAACTTTCACCTAAGATGGATGCAGCCCTGAGCATTTCCACGAGTTTCCATTCCTATCAGAGTATATTTGCAAAAACATTTTGTTTTCATGTTAATGTAAGAATGTCTTTCTTTTTAAAAACATCCTGGGCTGTTTCCTAACTAAATGGAAGACAATGAGGCCAGATATGATCTCTCATCCCTGAGCTATACCATGCAGTAAATGAGAATGGCAGATTGCTCGGTGAAATTACTGTTATGACTGAAGAAAGTTGTGAGGAAGCCTCAGCTTGGAAACTTCTCAGGTATCAGGGACGTTTTTTTACGATAAGAAACCAACAGAAAAGTACAGTAATTTCACGATTATAAGCCGCACCTTTTTCATTGAAGAATCCAGCCTACCCCAGTAGTGCGGCTTATATTCAGGTGCGGCTTATAATCGTGAAATTACTGTACTTTCTTTTCTGCTTTAACCCACCCCCTTCCTCTATTTCCCCTCCATTCTTCCTGCACCATAGTTAATGAAGTGAAGACTGGGGCTGAGCTGCAGGTAGGTGCATCCTGCACCATGCAGAGCACAGCAGCTCACACTCCGTGTTTGTTGATTGTTACTCGATGGCATCAGTGACAGGACTCCATTTCCAGCCCGTGATTATTTGTTACTGTTGAAAATTATTTTCAAAAAAGGACAGGTAAAGCACATACCCAAGTGTTGTCTGATAAAATGATTGCTTATAAAAATGGATCAGAAGTTTAAAAAAAAAAAGTAGTTATCTGTGACAACACAGTGGCCCATTTCTACAATTCATGTAAGCCCTTCCAAAGATTTTCCTCTGAGCATATCATTAAATCTAAGTTCCAAAGCTAGAATTGAGTGCATTTATATATTTCAGCTGTTGAATGCTGTCAGGATTCAAAGATAAACTATTTTTCCAGACAATTTAGATTTTATAATATTTGTTGTCTTCACCAAAGATGAAAGACAGTTGTTGTTTTAAATCATTGCTCTGTACAATCTGGTTTGCATACATTTAACAGAGAGCCATTTACAGTCCCATCAATGTCTGGAGCGTGGCAAGAGAAAGGTAACCTGCAACTGGGTACTTTGATAGAAGAGCTTGATTTTTAGACAATCTTGGCTTTACTGAATGTTTTTCCCCAATTTGATTATTTGGAAGAAGGAAGGATTTTGTTTTAGAGTTCGTCACCTATCTGCTTTACTAAGGGTATGCTTCAACTCATCCATTTGTCAGTACCATAAGCTCTTATTTTAGAGGGCACAAAAAAAACACCACCCCATAAAACCAGAGCTCTGCATCTTCCTCTACAAACAGCATTTCAGGCCAAAATCAACCCATCAACATACCACTTGCACTCATTTATATACCAAGTGACAGGCAAATTTAATTGCTTTCCAAAGCTCTTCAAGTCTGCTTCATCTTCTCCACCCAATCCAGTTCCCAACTACGGATGTTTTTGAGGCAGTTCCATGCTGAACTCATGCCTCAAGTCAGGCAAGATGAAAACAAGCCATAGAGTACTAAACATTTTCCTTCTGTCTCTCCAAAGGAAAAAGCAGTGAGAGTGCAGACTTGATAACGTCTCAACAACCCCTCTTAATGACACTAATATGAAATGATGATTATATGAAAACAAAGGTGAGGAAAACCCTCCTGCTTCCCACCTCTCACATCACACACTGTATTTCTCCTAACAGCAACTTCCCAAGCACTCTGCCCTTGCTGGTATCTGTTCCTGCAACTGCCAGAGACAAATGGCAGTGTCCAACCGCGGGACACAGAAGACATCTTCCCTCTGTGTGTGAGAGGCTGAGAGCTGGGCTGGTGGCCAAATTCCTACCTCCTGTCTGCTTTTCCTCAGGAGCACACCTAGGGCTGGACTGAGGCAGAACTCAGGAGAAGTCCTTGATGCCCATCCCTCCAGGACACGCAGCGCTTTCTCTGCACAGCCCCGAGGCTGCAGCGCTCTGCCCGGGCACCTCCGCACCTCGGAGATGTTCAGCAGCTCCAGCAACCCCCTTGTTTGGGAAAGATGAGGAAACACAGCCATGCCAGTGCCTCTTCTGGCCTGACTGAGTGTTCCCTGGGCTGACAGAGCCACAAACCCTCAGAGAATGTCTATCCAGGCCCTTGAAAACCAATACCAGCAGCTCCCAGTCACTAACGAGCGCTTACCCACGAGCCAAAGTGTAATGTTTGATAGCCTGTGAGAGCAGAGAGATTAACTTCTTCATTTGACCAGGTGCCACTGAGGGACTTTCTGTACTCAGCTGAATGCTTATCTAGGCCAGTTTCTAACATTCTTTTTTGATACTGCACGACTTTGGTATAAACAATTAAACCCCAAACTCAATAATTTTTAACAATTTCTGTCAAGCCATTCCCAGGCTTTTAAAAAAAACCTCTTCTCAGCTATAGGAAAAAAAACACATTCATTTTTATATGCACAAGTCTTCAATTTTTACTTCTCCTTGCAAATCTTTCAGAATTGTGATATGGGTATGCCTGGATGGCAGTTGCAGCTCTTCTATCCCAAAGATTTGGCTGAAAAGTTACAGTGCCTTTTTGGTGGACAACAGACCTATTAATTTTTCTATTTTATTCAATTTAAATTTAAAAATATTCCAGCCTTAATGTTCCTACTTTTATTTTTCTTGGATAGTTACTTCTCCTCTTTCATAGAAAATCTTACTGGTTCATTCACAGAGTCTAATGTGGCACTACACTGCATTTCATATAGCTTTAATTAATAGCTTAACGGAGCTACTTGATTTTTAATACAGTGAGAAGCTACAATTTTCCTTCTTTCATAACTGTTGCTATGATATTTACAGTACATTTGAAGGCAACTTCCAACAGCCTTCTTCCTATGACCTATATATTATCCTTTCTCTATAGAATTCTAAGAACTGGCTCACTGAAAATAGCTGGAGGAAAGAACAATTTCCCCATTTCTAAAAGGAAAAGTCCAGACATTAAATTACAAAGAGTCTGTCTTTGAAAGAATCATGTCAAAATCTCTTTAAAAAAAGCCAAAAAAACGAAACAAACCAAACCCATGATTCTTTTCAGTGCAATGCACTCATTTCAGCTTCCATTTCTGATGAGAAGTTGCTCTCTTCCCATCACATATATCAATAGAAGTCTATATTAAATCAGCATGATTTGAATCAGAAAGATCATCTAGAACAGTAAAGTCAAAGACTGATAACCCATAAGAACTCCAGTGATTTTGCTGCAATATCCTTATGCATAAAACCCCATCCTAGAGAAAAGAACCATACCCAGCAACCACCCAGGCTTACTGTACATTTACTACTACATTTCCACTCTGACTTCATGTCAGACAGATGGGGCGTTCACAGACCCAGCAGGATCACTCTCAACAGCCACAGCAACAAGAAACCGAAACAACAAGCATCTGGACAAAGTTACATTATCAAATTAAACACAGGGTTTGCAGGACCTCCCCAGTGACCTTGCAGATGAGTAGGAGAGGTTGAATTGAGAAATGGCAAACATCACCTGAGAGGAACTGCCTCTTGTTCTTTTTAGTTAGCACTCTGCACTTACTATTTTCATGTTAAAATCATTTGGGACAACCACTGTCACAGCTTTATCTGCAATGCACTACTGGCATTGCCTGCTCTGTAAAGCCCCTCAAAATAGCAGAGATGGCAGCAGGTGCAGAAAAGAGGCAGACCCTACCAAAAAAAAAACAAAAAACTGGCAACAAGCTTTATGTGGGTGTTGTCATTTTTCAAATCCTGTTTAATTTTGTCTTGATGTTTGTGAGGCAAAGAAAAAAAAATGGGAGGAAAAATTAACACAGCAGGGATGATGAAGGAAGGTCTAAATCCCATGTTAATAGAAGAGCCAGCAAAGGACGCTGTGTGGAAAGTCTAGAGGAAAGGACTCCAGAAAAACATCTTTTTCCCAAGGCACAGCTTCCAGGCAGCTTCCTATTAGCCCTTGCTAGGAAAGGCCACCCCCAGGATATTTCTCTATCCACAATCTCCACACTTTTCTATGGGACAGTGAACATTACATAGATCTTGGTCCTTTTCTCTCTTCTTCCAAGGAACTTGCTGCAGCATCCTTGGAACAAGTGCTTCCCCTGGGTTGCTCCAGGTAGGGTTTAATGCCATGGAACCCTTCCCAGCAGAGCCTCCTCTAGAAGGGATTATGAACTTACCCATTTCACAGCTTCAAAGGCAGACAGACAGAAAAGTTAATGAATTATTAGGCAGTGGTGGATTAAGGCTCATGAGCTAATGTCTCAGTTCTGTGCTCATCCATTAGAATTCAGGGTCCTGTTCAGTTTTAGAACCAGCCACAGACAGATTTATGGCCACCACCACATCTGGAGGTGGATTATGGAGGAAGACCATGCACTCATTCCCACTTAGTAGCATTATTCCCTCCCACAAGCTTGCTTAGGGCTTCCATTTGTTGAAGTAACATCATACAGCTCTAGGAAGAGCAGCATATGTTACTTTAGTTCTGTAAGGAAAGTTCAGTATCATTCATTACTAAGACTCTGGCTTCATGTTCCACCCCAACTCTCAAAAATTAGGTCTGGCTGCTTACCAAAGCACAGCCTAAGGTAGAAATAGAAGCAGGTGGCACCAGTACAGAGCAAGTCCTGAGGAATCCTGCCTGACCACTCATTTTGGACAGAGGCAGCACTGACTTCATAAGCTTTACCACACTTCCCATAAAGTTCTAAACAGAATGACCAGAGACTACTTCTCACACTCCTGAAAATTATTATGAGTCCCCAGATGGTAGAATCATCAATAGTTTTTAAAAAACCTTTAACAAAAGACGAAGACTGGTAAAAATCCCATGTCCACAAACAATGTCTTTGGGTGCACTTCTGCAACCTGGAAGATACCACTATGGTAGGTTAAAATAAAAAAATAAACCCACTTGTAATTGCTACAATGAATACTGGTAATTTAATGAAACAATTAAGTGAGATGATGGAATCTAGCAAAATAGTGTCATTTCAAAGATACTGGTTATTAAAACCCCCGATGTTTTTCTTTATTTTTTAATGCAATTTAGTGTATTTATTGTCAAAATACTGCAAACATCTATCAACCATCACAGCTTGAGCACATGCTCTTTTTTCCATTTGAAATGTGGGCTTTCAAAGGCTCTGTTTATGCTTCCATTTTGGCAAGTTCTGCAGGATTATTTTATTTCCCCAGTTACCACAGCAGTAAAATTATTCCAACTTAAGAAAAAATTTCCTATGCTTTGGCTGAAGAGAAAGTCCTTCAACCTTCCCGTGACATTTTAAATGAACAACCACAAAATTCCCAAGTAATGACTTTAAAATAAGATGCTACAAACTAAACTTCCTGTATCAAGAGGGAGATAGGACACGAAAGGGCATTGAAGACAGAGGTAAATGCAACAATAAATACATATTTAAGGCTGTGATCCCTCTGCCAGCTGTCTGCAGACCCTTAAAATTACAACCTAAGGGCTCAACTTCTTAGTTACCTTGAGAATCTCAGCTCAGCTCGATGACATTCTTTTCTTGTCCTAAAGTTGTGTCCTACTTAAAAACTACTTGGTTTTGCCCCAGAGACATCTGTATTTCAGTTTTCTGGCTAATGACCACAGGGACTAGGTTGTGTTGTGTGACCTCCATTTGTAGCTTGCAGAGTGCTTTGGGCTTGTTTAGAATAGGCGGAAAAAATAAAAAGGAAGAAGGGGCCTTATGTTTAATTGCTATGTCTAGGTTTTTAAAATTCCAATATTTAATTGGATGGTTGGGTTTCTTTTTATTCCTTTTTTTTTTTTTTTTTTTTTTTTTTTTTTTTTTTTTTTTTTTTTTTTTTTGCTTCTTGAGGGAGAAGCCTTTAAGGCACAAAACAGCCTGAATTCACAGAGAACTTGTTCTGCAGCCTTATCAGTAGAAGGCAATTTTCACAAAATGGAACATTCCACATGGAAGAAACTAGAGTGGTGGACTGAAAACAAGATTTCATTCGAGTGTACATGGACAAGAAGAGGTAAAAAAGACTTTAAGAGGCTATGTGATATTCCAGATTTACTGTGCTTCCAGGCATCTATCTCAAGTCTCAGTTTACAAAGAAGAGATGCTCTCTTAACACTCCCACAGCACACTCCTGAGTCACGCTGGACTCTTTTCTCATTGCCCATCTCTCCCAGCAGCCTGTGCAAGGGGACACCTGCACACCCAAGCCCTGTCCTGCGGGGCTCACGCAGCTGCTGGCGAGGCACAGCTTGGCAAAGCCGCCGCTAATTCCAGTTCCTGCACCTGCCAGCCGCCCGCAGCAGCGCTGCGCTGGCTCTGCAGAGCCAACAGGAGCAGAGGCATGCATCAGGAGGAAGGGGGAGAAGAAAGCAAGGAAAATAGACCCTGAAATACAGGCTAGAAACAGCTGAGCAAGACTTCACCTTTTTACAGTCCCTTTCCTGACAGCAGTTATTTTAATACTTATTTTCCACTTTCTAGAAACAAGCTACTTTTCTTTTTGTTTATTTCTGAACAACTTAAGCCTCTGGTTTCTCAGTTATCAGCTAAGGAATTTTACCAAGGGCTTTTTTTTTTTATTTATTTTGCAACTTGAACATATACTTATGCTACATCTTCTGCACATTACTGGAACTGCACAGCATACATATTCACTCTGCTTAGATTTATCAAAGTTGAATAGCATTTCATGTACAGCAAAGCTTAACTTTAAGAGTCCTTCATAGGTCAGCAGGTAAATCCTGCTTTGATGGAAGTAAACAACAGTACACTTAAAGCTATTTCTGCCTTTAAGGCAGTAACTGAATTATGTATCAGGAAAGATCAAAATTGCAGAGCAGGAATATATTTTGGTATCAACCAAATAAATATAATTTGCTTTGCACAGCTGCTCAAACTAAAATACCCATAAAGGAATAAAACTCCACAACTACCACCAGTTTCACACCACTTAGAAAAGTATTATTAGCTTTGTGGTATAAATCACTTAATTTCTCCAATCATGCAGATTCTTGACCAAGTCATTGCAGGTCACCGCATGGCAGCAGGATAGGTTCCCAGCTGTATCCTCTTAGTTTGCAGGGAAATAAGGTAAATCTTTAACTGCTGTTTTCTGAGTTTAATCCCCTTGATGGTGCAGCATGCTGCACATGGAACTGCCACAGGCAAGATGTAAATGCTGCCAAGCCAGGTAACAGCCAGGATCACCTGGACTGTGTCAGGACTAAAAAATATCCATGGTGTCTCAAAGCCATGCTCCTCTACACACTGGAGATGTAGCTCATCCCATTTCCAACCAGCTTGGGAGGGAACAGAACTCACAGGACTAGGTTCTCACTGCCTGTTTTTTCCAGGATCCCTGGTATTTTGAGCTACTCTCCCTGCTGGCCTCAAATTCAATTAGTAACAGAAATACCTCCTTAACACCTCAAAGGATGAGCTGATGTGTTCATATACTTAGCAATGCCAACCTATAAATAAAAGCACTCTAGAAATTCGTATCATCCAAACATCTCCTAGTATTTCCTTCTCCACAAATACACATTTTTAAGGCAAATCAGGTCAAATACTTCTCCAGACATTACGTTCTATGTTGCATTTAAAGAGATGCTGCTCTTTAGACTCTGTGGTAAGTAAAGGAAATGGAAATAACTTGTGTATCATCTTCTGAAACCAAAGGACTAGGAGAGACAGGCCCATATATTGCAGAGACACCAGCCTGCCAAAATACAAATATTTGCAAGTTGCTGTATTTGGTTCCTCATTAGCTAAATTGATATCATTTCCTGCAATAAGGAGAGGGGGAAAGTTGGAACCATTGATCCTCTTAGGTTGTCATACTGGCACATAACGAAATAGTGTGGTAACATTTTCGTGAAGACAAAACACTGATGTTAATTCACATTGCAGACAGAGGCTTGAGCCAGAGGAGTATTTATATACACACTCTCTCATATTGCATTCAAAACAGAAGCTCTGGAAACTGATATTTTTGTTTAAAATGAAGTGTCAAGCTTTTACCCTGACAAGAACACCAAGAAGGCTCACTGGAAGCAAATGGCACCACAGAGGCAGCCAGACAAAGTTTCATGCTCAATTTGTACCAAATGCAGCAGCATCCCTACCTCCAGTGCAACCACAGACTGACACCAGAATGGTTTTCTCTTAACCATTGTTTTGGGGCTTTTTTTCCCCCCATCTGAATTTATTTTTTTTTCCTCCCTTACATGCAATCTAAGTCTGCCCTCCTTCTGCTTGAAGTTATCATGCCTTGTCCTGCCACTACAGACCTCGGTAAAAAACCTCACTCCAGCTTTGTTATACACCCTTTAAACATTGAGACACCACAGTTAAGATGTCCTGAAAAACTTCTGTGCTCTGACCAACCTCATGGGTCTCAGCCTGCCCTCACAGGAAAACTCTTCCAGCCCTGTGACTATTTTCACAGCCCTCTTCTGGAGCCACTCTGAGTCTCTGTCTGTTTTGTAGCCAGGATCCAGAGCTGGACACACCTCCAAGAGAGAGCAGAGGGGCAAAACCCCCTGCTGGACCTGCAGCTTTGGATGCAGCCAGGGTACAAGGGGCTTTCTGGGCTGCAAGAACATGGTGCTGAGTCAGGTCCAGTTTTTCACTGACCAACACCCCCAGGTGGCACCACCCAGTCTGCACTGGCCATGACCCTGACCCTTGCACTTGGCCTTGATGAATTCCATGAGGTGAACAATAGGGAACAGTTACCTCAGCTCAAACTGACCAGAGAGAGAGAGACACCAAGCCCAGCTTAAGCTCAGCACCAAGAGTTCCACAACAGGCACATGGTCAGGGAAATCTATTTCTTTCTCCTGTCCATGAAGGCACTCTGGGGCAAGGAGCTTAAACTTAGATGTCTGAGGTAAGGGGAGACAAATCCCACCCTCACTCAAAAACAAACAGCTTTTATTTTAAGAAAGGTGATCAGTGCTAGAATGTGCTTGAGTCATTCTCACAATCCAAGGCCACCTCTCAAATTCTCCTCTGGACATCCAGCGTTGGGACGGACTCCTCCAGGCTGTCTGTGCTTCCTGCCACAAGACATTATCACTGCCCTGTGCATCCCTGTGACCACCAGGGCTTTACCAGGGCAAACCACCTGCAGCTGGGGCAGAATGACAGAAAAACCTTGTTTTAAATGCGTTTTTATTTCCGATCTGTCAGCTACAAAACTGTAAGTGTCATTTATGTAGAGTGTTTACCAGAGGCAGGAGAGCAAAGGAGCAGGCCCTCACTGATACACAATTTTGAAGCACATTATTTAGCACTAATGATAGCTTTGTTTCTTGCAGAAGTTTAATTTCTTTTCCCATTACAGAGAAATACACTCTTTCCCCAGGCAGGTCCCTATAATCTGTGCTTGTGGTGCAAACCACAGCCATACGAAAAACTCTGCTCCATAACAACATTAGGGAGATCAGTCAGAATGACTAGGTGTATCTGCAAGACTTCATTCATGCAGAAATCACTCACTACTGAGGAATCTACTTCAGGTACCTTCATTTCTCCAGGTACAGCAGCAAATTGATCTGCTCTCAAAAGCCAAGTAGGGCACAAACAGGCTTGCTCCTACTGCTGTGAACATTTTGGTTTAGTACAGAAGTACAGTAATTTCACGATTATAAGCTGCACCTGATTATAAGCCGCACCTCCCGGTAGCCGGGTAGACCACGGGATTTGTCCATATATAAGCCGCACTTTTTTTTTTTTTTTTTAAAGTGAGGATCCATGTGTAACAAAGTAACAAATTAGTAACAAATTGCTGCCAGCTGGGTTTGGTGTCAGGTGCTCAAGTTGCAAACAGTTTTCATAGACCAGAGAAGCCTTTAAAGGCAGCCCCAGGCGCCCTCCCCGGCCGGCTCTCACTTCTGGGTTGGCGTTTCGCTGGGATTTGTCCATAGATAAGCCGCACCTGAATATAAGCCGCACCACTGGGGTAGGCTGGATTCTTCAATGAAAAAGGTGCAGCTTATATTCGTGAAATTACTGTAGTCTGAAAAATGGCTAAAATCTAGTCACCTGACCCAGCTCTGTGCAGCCTCTTGCAGCAGCTAGATCTCCATCAGGAGCAGCACAGCACACTCATGTTTATACATTCTAGTGACCCTCAACCAAAAGCACCAACACACCTGCACTGCTTTCTGTGCCACTACTTTCCCTCACCAGCCAGCCATTTCCTGCTGTAATCCTGAATCTTTGCAGGTATTCCTGAATATTTCTTTCAGCTTCACACTATTCAGGGGGGGCCCAGGGGGGAGGAGATGAAGGAATAAATCTGCAGCCTAAATTGCAACTGAGTGAAGAGGACACTCCAGTTTGGATTGCTTTTACCACTTAGGAAGCTCCATGGCAGGTGGAGCTGTCATTAATCACACACAATGACAAGCTGCTACTCTCAATCATGCTTTGTGATCAAATTCTGCACTAATCAGGAGCTTCAGACCAGGCTGCCTGTTCAGCAAGGTTAAAAATTCATATGATATTTTCCTTAAGATTCCTCTAACATTTAGTAACAGAATCACAGAGACAAAAAAAAACCCAAAAAAAAACAAACAAAAAAAACCAAACCCACAAAAAAAAACCCACAAAAAAAAAAACCCCACATACACACACACAAAAAACCAACACAAAAAAACCCACACATACACACACACAAAAAACCAACACAAAAAAAACCCCACATACACACACACAAAAAACCAACAAACAAACAAAACCAACCATAAAACAAAACAAAAAAAAAGCCCAAACAACCCCCCACTAACAAACATCCTACATGTGAAAAGGAGCAGCTACACCACTTGCTTTCAGCTGGTTTCTATCACACACACACAAAGTTCTTAAATGGACCAAAATTTTCTTGTAGTTTTAAGGGCAATCAACAATACTCTTTCACTTCAGTCTTACAGCTGCACTTAGAGAATAAACAGGTTTACTTAAAAATATCTTTGAAAAAATGCCATGTTCTTATAAATAAAAATTACAACCAAAACATTTTTTGTCAAGTCAGTATAAAGGGACCTTTATCTGCATTTTCAAGGTAATTAGGTATGTCAGGAATCATGTGTAACACAATGCACAAATACACAGTTAGCAAGTTACCTGTCAAAAGGTATTTATTTGTCTTGAGAGGGAGAACATGCTGTTCTCAATGGAGGGCCACATTTTAGTGGATGAGCTGCTGGCAGGAACAGCCCTGTTCAGACTTCCCATCATAGGTGGTTTACAAAAACTCAGACTATAAAGGTTTTTTGAAAGATCAATAGCTAAGTTTCAGAAATAGCTAGAGTAAGAAGCAAAAAAATTATCTAGGTATCTTCACACTTGGGGGAATCATTCTCTGACAAAGCCCCTTGGAAGATGCCTGCTTTGTTGACTGCATGGGCCAAAAGACTGTGGTAAGCTGAGTCTTCAGAGAAAACAAAACTTTACCAAATAAACAGAGAACAAGGGCTCAGAAAGGCAAGGTGGTGATGATGCCATGACACCACTGCTGCCAAAGCCATCTTGCAGGTAGGGACATCCTTAACTCTTCCTTTTTCAATTCTTCTCTCTGCAACTGAATTTAGGTCTATCACTGATGCAAAACAGAGGAGACTAATGTCTCATAAATGCTATTTTCTCTACCCATCCATGTAAAAGGGCAGCCTACCACTGTTGAGCCTCTGTCACGCACACAACTCAAACCAGAATGACAGTAAACTTGCAGCTTAAAGAATTTTTTTTCTAATTTTCTGAGAAAGCACAACTGAGTCAGAATAAGTTTTAGAACAAGCCCCATCAAGGTTTCAGCTATTTGATTACCTGTAATTTAACTGAAAAGTCAGAAATTGAGTGACTTTCCATTAATTAACAGCTCATTTACACGATTTAATTTTGGCTACTTACTTCTGTACAGGGAACATACTAACATAATTAAAGCAGATGACCACAGTGATTGCAAAAGGCTGCCTGCCCAGCTGGGGCTTTTACCAAGTCACACTAACAAGTTGTAGGTTAAAACCCTCTGCAAGATCTTGAGTGACCACTCACTGACTCTTCTTACCAAGTAATTAAATTAAAGCCCACCTCCCACAGAGGAAGGAAAAGCAAAACAAAAGCATCACACAGAGAAATCTCCTGAGATCTGTTACCTTACCAGCCATTTACTGTCAGCTAGCACAGCATACAGAGGACTAAAGGAGAAATAAAGCCCTCCAGCAGTGCAACTGTCATTATTTCAAAACAACCAAAAATAATAGTGAAAGGACTGTGACTTCATTTAACACAACACTCACCCCTTTGGTTTGCAAAGCCATTGCTGGTCACATCCTCCTGGTTTTGCTCTTTATTTCTAGCCACCAAATTGCATTTAGAGACTTACTTAGCATGCTTTCTGTTTTGTGCATCCTCAGGAATTACTGACACGTTCAGAGATGGAAGAAGAACAGAACAGGACTTCAAAGATAAAGACTTTACACTACAAGCACAGAGAGAAAAAAAAAATAAAAAAACCACAGAAACACAGGGTAGGAAGACACCAAAAGCAAGGCCAGGCTGGATGAAGCTCTGATTTTGATGTGTCCCCTCCAACCTAAACCATTCTATGACTAGGAAAGAAGCAAACACATAGCAACATAGAAAAACAAGACAGAAATGTGAGGATATGAATGCCTTCAGAAATTTGATCCTGAGTTGATTTTATTTAATTATATTATTTTTACCCCAGAGCAGTGACCACTGAATTGCTAAGACACAGACAGCTTTTCATTCATGCAGGTCTTACTGCTGTAAGACTTGGTAAGCCTGTGTTCTCCAAACTGCAATAGCTTGAGAGTCCTGATGGGGGAGAGAATCCCAGGGAAACAGGGCAGAAGGCAGCCTGGATGTGTCCTCTTGGAGAGATAAACACTCATTTGCACATACTGCATACACTGCTCTTCCACAAGGGATTTATATCTTATAAGTGCCACTAACTTGCATTTTCAAAAACCTTAATTCAACTTCAGAAATTGAGATTTTCCTTCTATTTTGGGGGAAGCTTGCTACAGCTTGTTTTTTTTAAGACATGGAAAAGGAATGAACAACAAAAATTATATGGTACTACACACAGCAAGGACAGTAACAATGACATTGATGAAATGCCCAAGGGAGTTCTAGGCCAACCAGATACCAAGAGGTGTGTGCTATAAAAGAGGAGTAAAATGTCCTAAAACTCATCTTTATGACAAAGTTTCCTTAGGACTCCTATAAATTGTCCTTATCATCAACAAAGCAACACCAATGCAAGGTTCTACATGAAATCTCCAAAATATATGCAGGCTCCCTTCCGCTCTGCAGAACTCCAATTAGTGTCTAATCAATAAGTTTATTTGCCTGCCTAAAAGTAAGATCCAACTTCTGGTTTACGCAGGAAGCATTTTAATGAAGCAGGCTGATGCAGGTACTCTTTCTGGAAGGTAAATTGTTCTTGGAAGCTTTCCATTAAGAGACAGCAGAAACTCCACCACTAACTCTTAATTAAGTGCTCTATTGCTTTGGGTTTGTTTTTAATTATTTTTCTTTGTAGATAAGTCATTAATAATTGAGCATCTGCTTGCCTGAGTCATGACACTGTGAATGTACAAAGAAGAAAACCAGTGGCAGTTGTCCATCCGAGCAGCAGTCAGCAGAGCTTTAAAGTGGTCTAGAAGGCTTCTGTTCCTCCGAACTAATCTTAATCAGTTTTCGCTCCACCCTTTAAAAATAAGCAGAATAGAGAGGCATCTCCTTTTCAAACAAACTCACCTTGTCAAGCAATGCACACTGCCACAACTGTGAATTTATTTTTGCCTCTATACAACAACAGGCAGCCACAAACTGCTGAGATGCTTTGAAGATAGATGTGCATGCAGTGACATCCCCATGTCAGCCACCTGAGAGAGTTGTACCCACAGGATGTAGCACATGCACCTTGCTCATACAGCACCACTTCCCTTGCTATCTAGATTAAAAAAAACCAAAAAAACTCCTCTACTTAGGACCTAGGCAAGAAAACATTTCTTCTCTTTAATAACCTACTTCCAGACATCAGTCTATGCAGGATTGTACATCCAGGACTTGATCAAAAAATTGCTGTACAATGACATGGTAATGCTCTCCCCTTGTAAGGGACAAAGTGGATTTTGGGAACCACTGCTTTTCAAAATTAACATTCTCAATTTCCAAAAGACTGGAAAAAAAACCCTTTTCAGATCTGCTCTTCTGGTCAGCCCAACTAAGCTGTTGATGTTAATGATTTTAAATGGCCTCATGGAGACAAGCCTGCAGGTTTGGATAGGGCAGGGGGAAGAAGCTGCTTCCATCACTTCATATTGGCTGTATCATTTGACACACAGTTAGTCAAAATGCTATCTATTCAACACAGTGGGCAGCTAATCTAATCTAAAGCAGCATGCAGGCACTGCTGTGCTATGGAAACATTCAACAATGCAAACATGATTAGCCACATAGGTGGAGCTTTACATGCAATTGTTTTGGGAGAGAGATTTAACACTGCCACAGTGACAATATGGTCTCCCTCTTCACATCTGTCTTATCAACACTCATCTCACACTAGACTTTAACCTTGCCAGCTGCAATTTTCCTCTACTTCTTCCTAAGGTGCTCATCTTGCATCAATTATGGCAATTTAATAAAGAGGAAATATATTAATAAAATTTACTGCTTGTTATGTTTTTGGCCAGTCAAGTTGCACTAAAGAATGCTTAGATTGTATTAGGAAGCAATAAAGTACTCACACTAAGAGCAATAATACAGTAATTTCACGACTATAAGGCGCACCCTTTTGACTAAAATTTTGATCGAAACCCGAAAGTGTGCCTTATAATCCAGTGCGCCTTATATATGGACAAAGTTCGGAAATTTGCCAACCCGGAATTGCGAACCGTGGTGGCCGCCATAAGGGTGGCTGGCGCTGGGGGCAGGCACAAGTGCCGGGGCCCGCAGCACAGGGAGGGTGCCTGGGGTTGCGTTTAAAGGCTACACCAATCCGTGAAAAATGTTTGCAAATTGAGCACCTGACAGTAAACCCCGCGATCGCACAATTCTGTTACTAATTTGTTACTTTGTTGTGCGCAGATCCTCACCGCAAAAAAAAAAGTGCGCCTTATAGTCCAGTGCGCCTTATATATGGACATAGCTGGGGAGTTTGCCAACAACCCGAAAGTGCACCTTATAATCCGGTGCACCTCATAGTTGTGAAATTACTGTACTTTTGTCCTGTGACAATAAACAGGAATCAAAAAACAAACAGTAACCCACAACTCAAAAACCTCAATCAGACCTGTAAGTTAAACAGGTATGTTAAATAAAACACTCAAGGCTCTGACTCAAGAATGCCCCAGAGGTGTGGGAAAAGTGAAAGATTTTCTTCTAAGAAGTTTGCTTGTGATAAGGCAAAACCCAAGGATTTCCTAGCTCAGAACTGGGAAGAACTAGTGGTCCTTCTGCAAGTGTTTGCCTGCCACCATTCTGAGATGTGCCCATCTTTGTCAGCTCTCAGGTTTTCTCAGGTTACTTTTGCAAATAGCATCCAAAGGGTAGGGTGGCCTTTAGCTCAATCCACTTCAGCCCTGCTAAGGCAATGATGATAGTCACCCCAAACTGCCAGCAATCAGCCTTCTGGCACACCCACTGGGTATTTCCAGAAGTATCAGCAGCTTTATACAAGGTGCAGTGTGTGTATTTAAGGGCTGCACCTAAGGTCCAGCCAACTTCTACCCCAAGGGCTGGCTAATCATGCCACAGTCCAGATCTCAATCATCACAGAACAGGTTGTGCTCGCCTTCCCAAAATGCAAGTCCCCCTGCAGTTGCGAGCAGTCTTGTGCTGCAAACTGACTCAAATATTAAATAAAAAAGATTAAAAGTTCTCAAAGAGGATTTAAATACAGGCAGCAAGTCAGCACTTCACTTCCTACAATCCCTTCCGAGAGAGATTAGGGCACAAGGGCTCAGTACCTTGAAAGTAAAAAAACTACAAAGAATGTTGATTTTCTTTCCTAGAACAGTGGCTGCAGAAGATAAGAGGCACAAGTACTTATGTTTTAAAACTGAATATGGAAGTATTTAAGAGATACTGCCAGTGAAAGCATTAAAGTGACACCATCAACTTCACACCTAGATTCTTACAAAAATATTAAAACTAGAATTTGGGCCTTTTTTTAATTTATCATTAATTTTGTGTGGCTCCAGTGTATATAAATATACACCCATAAATACATGTAAGTGCATATATAAGCATGCAAATATATGCAGACACACAAGTTGGTATCAATATCTCCGGAATGTAAAATAAAGTCTCTGAATTTTCACAAAAACAAATCTCAAAGATATCAGTATCTACTACTTTATCGATGGTCCTTATTTAAAATAAAAGGCAGAAATAAAAGGCAGCCTGCCCTCTAATAGATTAAATGGGTCATTTGTCTAATATAGAAGACTACTGCAGTCCCTGAATTTCCAGTGAAAACAGGTGAAAAGTATTTGCAGAGTTCTGCCAATCCAGCATTAATACTAAGGCAGAGCACTGTTTTATTACTCCCAATCCTCCCTTGAAACCTCTGCCATTTGGAGAGCACCATTCACTCTCCTTTTATGCCAACAGACCCACAGGAAGGCAGTTTTAGAAAAAAAGGTGACCTCAAACATCTTTGCCATTTTATCCCTCTGCACTCGCATGACACCCCAGCAGCAGCTCCACTGGCCCCATCCCTCAAACTGTGCCATCAGAACTGCAACTCCCTTCCTCACTTGTGCCACAAATAAAATAAAGCAGGAATTACACATTCCCTCTGCCATCAGACTAAGCCTGCGGCAAAGAAGTTCTAAGATACCTTAATCCTTTTGGCTGCCTTCCGTCACGCTGTGCCTCCTCCATGCTCACAGCTCTACCCTATCACTCTATAATAGTGCCAGCTGGCCTCTCTTAGCCAGCCTTTTTTTTTTTTTTTTTTTTTTTAAATAAAAAAACCCTCACAAATTAAAAAAACAAGCGCAGAAAAACAAACTCTTGAATATAGTATTTCATTCATGGGTTGGTTCTTACCAAGTTGTGACTTGTATAATTAATCACAATTCACAGCAGCACAGCATAGGAACAATTATTTAAACATTTAAAAACAAAGTGGGTTGCTGGCTCTTTACAATGCTGACATATTTAACACCTAAAACAAATCCTTTTACTGCTGTCTTTAAAACAAAGGCACACATTTTTCTGCAAGTGAGATCTCATTTTGCAGCACTTTCCATCCTCCTGCAGGAAGGCAGCTATTTTCAGTATTTCCCAATTACAATAGTGGTTTTAGTGGGTGAAAAAAAACCACTTATAGTTACACACCCAGTTGTTGACAATCCCCTTAAATCACTGAATGAGAATTTTCAAATAAAGGAAGGGGGGGAGGAAAGGGAAGTATAGAAAATTGATAAATATTTTCCTTGTACCCACTATGCAACATTTAGGAAGGGGCACACTTATTTTTAGCTGATTTTCTTCTACTACCAGTAGTTCTTTTGAGTACATTTCCTAGTGGTTAAACTATCATTACTCCAGCTTCTATGCTCATACTGGCAACTATTTATTTGGGCATTCTGTCATCAGGGGAAGAGCAGATTTCTATTCTTCCTTGCATTAGAGAGCCTTCTGGAACAAGCATGTTTATTTTATATCCCATAGGGCACAATCATGTGGAAATAAAAAGCTGTGGGAGGGGGTAGAGGGTAGGAAGGGAAGAACACATCTTGTACTCCTGCTGATCAACTCAAAGCACTCAGCAAGATTTAAATGACTGTGGAAAAGTCTCCACTTGATACTCCTGGAGCAGAATTTGAAAGCGTGATTTTAGAAGACCAGAAGCACTATGCTCAATTCCACAGAGGCTAATAATTTCCTCAGAATGAGTCTGGTCTCAGTTTTGGTTTCAATTTACACAGAATAAAGTCAGCTTAAAAATCCCAGAGACTAGATCAAGACAGAAACTGATATGCCCCTAGTGAATGGGTCTTAAGAATCCCAACTCCAATGACTTTTAGTAGAATAATCCTAATATAACATTCTCGCAATTATGTCCTTCTTCAGTGTTTAAGATTTTAACAACAGGTATGAAAATCAAAGCCCAGCTGAATCCAAGTGATGCCAAAAGGCTGATGCTATCCTAGTGCACACACTGGGAGAGCCTCACTTCTCCACTCATCAACTGGACCAAGACAGGCCCTTCCAGAGTTTTCACAGCACAATGACAGAAGTTATTAACTGTTCCTATGTCCAGTTTATCTCAAGGACACGAGCCCAAGAATTCTTATGAACTGAGAGGGAAGTGATTCTGCCCCTCTACTCCACCTTCTTGAGGCCACATCTGCAGTGCTGTGTCCAGCTCTGGGGCTCTCAGCATAGAAAGGACATCGACCTGCTAGAACAGATCCAGGAGGCCACAAACATGACTGGAGGGATGGAATATCTTTTCTGTTAGGAAAAGCAGAGTTGGGCTGCTCAGCCAGAAGAGAAGGCCCAGGGAGAACTTCTTGAGGCCATTCAGTACTTGAAGGAAGCCAGTAAGAAAGGCGAGTACAAACTTTTCAGCAAGGCCTGTTACAGTAGGACAAGAAGCAATCATTTTAAACTAGTAGTTGATTTAGATTCAATATAAAGAAGTTTTTTACAACGAGGGTGGTGAAACACTGGCACATCTTTCCCTGTAGAGAGGAGTTACGTGCCCCATCCTTGGATTGCATGGGGCTCCAAGCAATCTGACCTAGTTGTAGACATTCTTCACCATGGCAGGTGGATTGAACTAGACTTTACAGACCCCTTCCAACTCAAACTATTCTGTGATTCTTTGAACTGCACTCAGTATGAAGGTATCTAATTTGAATGTTTGTATTTCAACCATTGGCCACCTACCTGACAGCTCAGCATTCAAACATTCAGCTCTGCATAACCCAGGATGCTCTGGTTAAACGCCGGCCATCAATCACAGCAAAATAAAAATACTCATATGGAAATAATACAAGAAACTTTCTCTTAGGCAGGAATATTAACCTTAACACAGCTCTTTGCTTTGCTGATAAGCCTTGCTAAATGAACCATGTTTCCAGCATGCCTGAAAAAAATTCTCAGCCAGAGACCAGAAGGTTCAAGCAAGTTGCAGCCTGGAGTTGATCCAGATGATTCCCCATGACAACAAAGGGGAAAATCTATCTCTGCAGACTTCAGTGATCACAGAATGGCTTGAGATATGACATCATCCTGAGTTCAGTTAGTCACAGATGACTCTTCCAGAGAGTTGTGACATCCCACTGCTCTTCTTGCTCTAACTACCCAAAGTTACTCACAAATCAGCTTTACCACAGGTTCTGAAATTAACTTGCACCTCTTCTCAAGCCGTTGGAAGTACTTCAGCATTTTAGAGTGAGGTTATACTACTCTGCAAATAAGTAGTTTAGCATCAACTCTAGCTATTTGTAATCTTCTAAACCTGTCAACAGTATGCAGATAATGCTGCACTGGAGACCAAGTATAACCAACTCCTTCAACCAGGTATTGCCCATCATATTTCTCTAGATAAAGAAACTTCTTTCTGAAAAAAACAAAAAAAAAAAACCAAACCAAAACAAAACAAAAAAATCACTAAATGTGTATGCCAGAACTATTTCTAATAGAAGTAAGAGTCTGGTGACAAAACTTAGAATATTAGAAGCAGAATTCAGGTGAGATTAATAAGAAATATATAAGAAAGCACTAATACTGTGCCAAGTTCACCAGGACATTATAAAGGAATACATCCCTGGCCACAGAAGGTACAGACATCTATGCTAGGCAAGAGACACTGATCAACAGGTGCTTCAAAGAGAGTAGTTACCTTCTACCTAGGACAAAGAAAACACTGATATTCTGAATGTTAGAAATACCAAAGAGCTTCTGCTACGTCACCTCAGTGTCTTTGCCACTGTAGTCTTTGCTAAAAACCTGTGAGGCTCTTGGCTCTGGATCACTGTGCTGATCTCCTCATTTGAGTCCTGCTTGGTGAAGCAAGAACAGATATGAGTGGCATGATTCATGTTTTACTGCTACCCAAAAGAAATTGCTGAGATGCCTAGTAAGACATGGAATTGTGAAGTGCTAACATCTGATTAAAACACAGTTCAATGACCCAATGAATACGCAGTCTCTTTCCTGCACCTTACTCGAAAAATTAAACTATCAGGAGAGAAACCTACTCAATACAGAGAGGGAAGAGCTCCATTCCACCTAATAATCCTCCAGGAATTAATGCACTTGCCAAAACAGCTCCTCTGCCACCTTCAAACACATGTAGACACCTCCTCTGTTGCAAGGATTTGGCTTGTGACTGTGACATGACACAAATCAGTGCCTCGTTCCTCACGTCAGTAGCATGGAAATCCTTCAAACACAGCCATTACCTCTCCCAACAGAAACATGGTAATTTCTTCTACAGTCAGTTTTCACTAATGATATTTACAGCCTCAGAGTCAAAGGATTTGGCAAGACTCACCCCAATTTCACTCCGTACCTTCTGGAAAAGCTGTGCGTAATGAGAGAAGCAGCTGCAGCTCCAAAGGGTGGAACACAAGAGCAGCTGAGCTGTACCACTCACCCCCCAGCACAACAGGGCAGGGTGAAGGCCGGACTCTGCCCCAGGCTTGGCAGCATAGGAGGCTCTGCAACACCTCTCACATCTTCCCAAAAAATCCAACTTGAATGTCAGAGCAACTGGGCTGTGACAGATGTCACAAACTGCTGCCGTCCCGGTGGGCTGCAGGTAGCTGGTTCTCCTGTTTTGAAGGAAAGCTTAAATAATACCTTCAAATTCAGATCAAACCAAAGAGTGCTTAGCATTTTACTGAGCCTGGTCCCAAAAACTCATTTCCTCTTCTTTCTCTGTTCTCAAATTTACCAATAAGTATCACAATATAATCTAATTAACATTTACTAATGAGTGGGATACCAATTGCTAATCCAAAAGAATTTGGTTATGTGCAAGTAAGCAAACAAGTTAATGTACCATAAACTGTTTTGTTCATTTATTTTGACAAATGCAGTTTGCTTTTAATTATGATGCTTCCTAGCAGACTACTTTGCCTGTCTATTTCGCTGAAGTTTGCTGAACTCTCATTGCTATTATGCCTTTCTTCAGAGCTACTATTGAAAAAAAAACAAACAAAAACAAAACAAACAAAATAACAACAAAAAACATCCATCCCAAAAACAACTGATAGAGCAAATACTGGCTGCTCCACCTCATGAGTAATGAAGTAGCAAAAGATATCAAGAAAACCGCTTGACCAATGCTCCACATTTTGTGTTTCTGACCTTCCACTGTGGGGAAGGATGCACTACTGATGCTTCATTGTGCTGGAAAAGTTTTCATTTCAGTAATCTTTCCAGTGGGACTAGCAGCTCTTTGCAGAACAGATTTGGTATCTACCTGTGATGCTGATTTTCTTTTCAGGCTAAAGATTTCCAGCTGGGTTCAAAAGGAAATCCCCTTCTGTAAAATAATACATTTCAACATTTTCTTCTGACTTAAGTAAAGATTTGACCAGTTTAAGTTTTTAAATAGTTTAAGCAAGCTTGCCATCAGTGGGAATTTCCCTACTGCTGCTCCACTTTCTTTTGTAAGTATGTAACAGGCATTTTTGGACAGTCCAACATGTTTTTACAGGATACCTGCTTAGACTGATTTTAGTTTATTTCTTGGAGATTTTTTACGTCAAAAGCAAGGAATTCAGTCCATAACCACAAAATTTTATAGGACAGGGTAAACCCTGACCTTTCTCATGTTGAAAGCACAAACCTTTGCCTCTTGATTAAGATGGAGGGGAAAGCTTGCATATACAAATAATTAACATTAGATGCTGGGTGCACTACTTCAAGATCGTAAACCAGGCAGCTAGTAAGTATAGGAGACCAGTCCATCTCCAGGGTTTGGCTTCTATTCTACAAAAAGTTTGTGGTCTGGACTCTGGAGCTGCCAAGCACACACACACAGTTTGGCGCACAGCCTCGCTGGTTGGGTGAGGTGTCACTGCCAGATAAAAGAAGCAGTCACTTCAAGAAATGCTGCTTGTGACAACCTCTCAGTCCCTTTCTCAAGTGGCAAACACCAAGAGCCAAAGAGGGAAATGGTACCTCATGACCTCTCCATCCTCAGGTCAGAGCAAGTTCTGCCAGATCACAGCAGGGCTGGTTTGGTTACATCAAGTAAAAGAAGATGGCCTATCCAGTCTTTTAGAAAGAGCATGTTCCCCCAAAAGGGTGAAATATTTTAAAATGTTTTCTCCCACAACCATTAAAAGCCTGAAGACACGTCCTAACCCCTGTATAAATATGTTCATGACAGATGTGGAGAAACCTCAGCAAGTCAACAACTAGGAGATAAGGCATTTAAAAAAACTAACTAAAGAAAGGGAGATAATTGGCAACATATTCTCAGGATGGAATCAGGGCCAACTTTATGAAAATACAGCTGGAAGACAGCTGTACTGTAATTTCCTTCTCAGATGGTTTTAAAATATGAAAATAAAACAATTCAATGCAAAGACTTGACAGGTTTCAGCAACATTAGTTATGAACAACATCTTTGATACTTCTTTAAAACTTTTAAGACTGCATAAGCAATACTATATACAACCTATCTTTAGGTGGAAGTCACCAATTCCATGCAGAAAGGAACTATTTTGCTCTCTGCAAGTGTTCTATTCTCCACAAGCCAAGTTATTCCTTCTTCCAAAAGAAGTGGGGTTTCCACTGGGGCCATCCATGGCTGCATCCCTCTATCAGCAGCTGGCAGCCACAGGTGCTGGGCAAAGACTGGTGCATCACTAAGGCAGCAGTGCAGCAGGTACCTGGAAGCTGTGGCAGTAGATTATCCTCTTAATTCTCCTTTAAGTGCAAGCAGGAAAAGCTCAATCATCTCCTTCCTGCGCAGCCGACTTTCCTTTCGTGGATGTTTCCCTTCCAGACAGTGCTTCAGATTTTCAACACTATTTGCACCAATACTCCCACTTACAACCCTTGTCTCTGCAGTAGTATTACCTACTGCTGCTCTGAGGTCTGAGCCCCAGCTCTCTGCTCTAAGGAGAACCTCGTGCTGAAGTTCCTGTGCTGCCCCACAACCCTGTTTTATGTGCTGAGATCCCTGGCAGCTGCTGCTGGTGTCTGGGCATCAGACATCCAGAATAGTGCAAAGGGCTTTTCCTACCTCATAACTCAGTTTTTACAAGCAAAAACCCTACCTATGGGCAATACAGAATAATCCCCACAGCTATCCAGCAATAGGATGAGGACTACTTATCATCAAGACAGCTTCTGACAGACTATGGCCCTGCAGTTCCAGCAGCTCCATTCATTGCTGTGCCATTGCACAGGCTCCTGCACAGCACAGCTGCCAGAGGTGTGACTTTGCACTGTACTGCAGAATAGTCACCCACGTTCTTCCAGGTTACCAGGACACTGCTGACTCTTTTCAAGAGGCACCTCATTTAAGGAACTGAGCAGTTTGGAGTAGCTGCCTCAATTCAACTACTTGCACTAGCAAAAATTTCTAAAACACAAAACCATTTAGGACTTTATGGCTCTAATCTATGCTAACATCCTATAATCCCCAAGCCAAAGATCATGAGTTCCCTTTCAGCACAATGACAGTTCCAAGGCAATGTTCACTGCAGCCTCCTTTGCCAAGCTCAAAAAAGTTGCCTCGGTCACAGCCTTGAAATATTTTTTTTTGCCTGCTAGGGCTCAATTCCATAGTTTTTTTTACTATTTCTTTGCATACTGTGTTCAGCAGCTCCCTGGCAAGGTCTCTGGAACTATCAGCCATCACAGAGGGCATTGCTACAGGAACCTACCACATCCTACAGCCCAGTGTACAACTGAAATAAGGAAAAAGTGTTTCACAAAATAAAGTTGCAAAATTCAAGTGCTGAAAGCCACAGGCATTGTAGTAGCAGCACATGACAAAAAAGATTTCTCTAGCTTGTTTTTTGAGGGGATCATTTTGCTTTTGAAGAATTAAAAAAAAAAAAATCATAAAATACCATTGTCTTGTCTTTGTCTATTCTAAGACGGCTAGATGGACAGGCACAGCAGAAGTAAATTTCATCCTTACAAGGCCAACCAAGTCCTTGACAGTGGGGCAGATGTGGTTTTATTATCAGCACTACAACCTGCTCGAAGCACAGGGAAAACTTCACCTCCTCACTGCAGCCAAGAGCCACCAACCCAACCCTGGAGGCAGGTCACCTTCGAGACTGCCCAGGCACAAACAAACAGTGCTGCCCTCCAGGATTACTGGAGCCTACGGAGAAATGTGCAAGTGGCAATTTCTGCCACCAGAACTGGGAGTACATTTGATCTGAGCGCCTCAGGGCAAATCCCTTCTCTTCTGTGCATCTCAGCTTCCCAATTCCTGGAGCTTTGCAAAGCCTGACATGAGACACTGCAGAAACACAGAAAGTCACAGAGCAGAAATGGCACAAAGGCCAAACAGATGCAACCACCTCAGATTTTCTGAAGATGGTTATTTATTCATTCTCACAGTGTTTCCAAAGTGCTGCAAGTCTGATGCTGAGAAGCCTTAACTGTGATAAAGGTCCAGTGGTTGCCAACTGAGTATTTGCTTTAATCACATTTGATGTTGTTCTTAGAGCTGCCTGCCAGCTTCTGGAGTCATTTGATTATATACAAGTATTACTTCAAAGCAAACAAGCAATGGATACATTTTTATTTGTTTGCTTCACTGTTTATAAGTGATATTTTCTTAGAATTTGCAGCGTGAAGAAAATGCACAGTACTTACGTTTGGATCTAATTTTCGTGAAAATTGAATAAAAACAGAAAAACACCAGCCACCAAAATCATTTCTACCCCCCACTAATTAAGTTCCCATGAAGAGAGGAGAGGAAAAAAAAAAAGAAACAAAACCTTGCTATTCAGTCAACTTTAAGACATATTTCATAAATCAGCCGTGTTCAGCTTAAATCAGCACAAATGAACAGAGAAGCAGAAGCCTTGAGGCAACTGTTCAGACACCTGAGAAATGACAGCCAGAAGCCAAAGCCAGAGAGGGAAGTTGGGTATCAAGTTTTTTTAAAGAAATTCAACTTGACTCATTATAAAGGCAACACAGGAAAATAGGTGGGATGGGGATGAGACATACAAGCACTGCTCAGCTGGGGGAATCCAACACACGGATGTGCAGACCTGGAGGACTCAAACACAAGCCTGTCAGCACTGAAGATACCACTGCTCTGGTGTGAGCTGACAGAAAGCTCAGGGACTGCACAGCTTGTCAGACAGAGAGGGCAGGCTGTACACCGAGTCACACTGCTCATCCTTCCCCTCCTCTCCATGATCTGCTCCTGAGAGGAAAACCAGAAAGAGACAAAACTTAGTGTCTAATCCTGAGCACAGCAAGGGAACAGCCAGACTTCAGCAAATCACCATCTCCTACCGATGCAAAGCTTGGCAAAGAAAGGAAACCTGTGAACTGCGGGACCCTTGATATATACACAGAAAATGAGAATTTCTTGACGTTGGCCTAGTTCCAAAGATAGAATGAGATGCAATTCAGATTCCCCAAAATGTCCTAATCTGTAAAGCCATTCAGAAGAGCCACTGATCTTCCCTTTTGATGAGCAAAAGAGAAACTCCTAATCTTAAAAACACCAATGATAACCTGTACTAAAATAAACAGAATAGATCAATAATTTCATCTCAAGGAGAGCAGTCCATACTTTCAGTCCTTTAGCTAAATTCCTACGGGCACCATTTTGGAGAGGTCACAGAAAACCCTGAAACAACTGCTCAGTGAGGCAGGGAAAATACCAAGAAACCTTCAGTGTGTTAGCTTGAGGAATAATGTAGTTTTGAAGCACCACTATCAAATCAACAGTAATGCTTCCTTACTCTGTGCTAGGTGCCCAAATCTACTGAAGACTCAGAGAAGGCTCAGAGGACCATAACAGTATTTTGGACGTGGAGAAGCTTATTTGAAGGCAGACTGAAGACTGGATAGCAGGCTTTAGGGATGAAATAAAAATGTAAAATCATGACTAGCAGAGAGAAATCATAACTTCAGTTTCTCTCTTCTTGGTTGCATAACAAAGGGAAACGCAGTAAAAGCTACAAGTTACAGAAGAGATAAAAATAAGATAGTCTCAAAAATGTCTAACCAGACTGCAGGGTGCGAAGCCAGAAGTTGCCAAGGCCAAAAAAAGCAAGAATTGCCCCAAAGCAGACATATACGATTAAGAACATCAATAGATTTAAGAGCGTAGGATGAAACAAATCTTGGTATTAGGGTATTAAACTTCTGGGATAACCCCAGAAAGGTACTGTGAGACAAAGATAATTACAACAGCCCAAATCAAAATACCATTTCTCCTTTTATACATGCTTGTCCTTGGGAACTGCTGGAAGTAGGTATTTGATTAAATGGACCCAAAGTCTGGCAGCTCTATGGTCAGTCTGTTTTTAAATTCATCTGGACACAACACATCTAGCCCTTTAAAAGCAGTGAATAGTGAATAGTTTTTATGAAAAACACTAAGTTAATTTAAAAAAAAAAATGGAGTGCAATGAACTTAAATTCAGACAAGAATCACATTTCCCATCTTTCTGAGGTCGCAACTGGACCAGTAAGATCCATGTGATAAACAAGTTCATTCTTAGCATGTATCAGTTAACCATCTTAGCTGCTCAAGAAGGTACAAAAATTGTAATATTAAAAATTATGTCCTCAAAACATATCCAGTTTTGCAGAAGCAGAACTTACTCACTGTTTCCTAAAATAACAGCTCATTTTAACAGTCTCAAACCCTGCCAAATTCCTATAATACTTATAATAACAAACAATACATGTAATCATCACCATATAAAGTTAGTTACTTTCAGTAACTAACTTGCAGAAGCTACAAATCAACCCATGTAAAAAATTCTCGGGTTGAGTCTTCTTGGTTGGGTTTTTTGCTTTCTTTTTGTTGATTTATTGGTTTTTACATTATTTTGAGGGTTTTGTCATTAGCTACACCAAATATCCATCCACACAACTAGTTTTCCATTTGCAAAAGATCAAAAAAGAAGTTCAGATTGGACACTAGGAAGAGGTTCTTCAGTGAGAGGGTGGTTGAACACCAAAGTGGGCTTTTCCAGGGAAGCTGTGACAGCACCAAGCCTGACAGGAGTCCATGCAGCTCACCTTCTGCACCATCAGCAGACTCTCCTGTTCCCTAAAGAGAGCGCTCATCAGACAAAACGCTGCAAACAGCTAGTTTGCTAATTAAAAACACATGGATTTTCTCCCATTCTATTCAGAGCTGAATGTCTTGGAAGAATTCAAGTTTCTTAACCAGGCACCTGCTGCCAACTTCTCAGTTTATTAGTGGACAGGCTGCCCCAAAGCGTAAGTACAATAACAAAAATAGTGAAATTTTTTTTTTGTTTGCTTTACTTTGGAGTTCACAGAATGCAAAGACAGTATTCTCCTGCTCAGAAATAGAATTCAAGCAAGGCAGTCAGCTGGCTCCAATGCAAGCATTTCCTCCCCCCATCCAGAGGTGCCTTAAATCAGTGTTTGACATCAGACTGAGAAAAGCAGCAAAGCAAAAAGTGACAAGTAGTTCTTTTTAATATGAAAGGCTTCTGCTGAGGCACATTAAAATACTAATTCAAATGCAGAATAATCAGCATCTTTATAACTATTATTAGCTGCTTCTGTCAAAAAACACTATTGCCTATGTGGTCCTACCAACAGAACCGATAACTCAGAACTTTGGCTCAGACCTACATGCCTCAATGAAAAAACATTGAAGTTATACATATCTTAGAACATACTTTTTGGAAGCAAAGGAATTGCTTCTGATACAATAACAATACTGCTAAAAAGTTAGCACCAAGATACAAACAGCAGTCAGGTCAAATCCTTAAAACACTCTGTAGGAAACCTAGATATGAGCTTGTTTTAGCTCAGAGTTACACTGAGACCGCACATGGTCCTTACTAATGAAATGAGAAGAAGCAGTAGTATCTACTCCCAATGTAACAGCAGGGAAACCAGATTGCAAAGTTCTTTTGCTAATATGAGTTACAATCATGTTGCGGGAGCTCTGCACTCTGTTGCAATAATTGCAGATTTAACAGGCTTTTCATCTTTCTCACCTTCAAATTCTCTCTTCTTCAGAACAGCTTAGTGCTGCCATCTACTTATTTTTTTTCACCCTAACAGGTTTGGGGTTTTTTATGCTAGCAAGGTTCTTAGCAGACTACTAACTCACCCACTATGACAACATTCTCTCACTTAAGACTTTACAGTTGTGTCCCCACATTTATACGTGGTCCAGCTCATCACCACAGGCAAAATTAAAACCCAAGGAAACAAAATACAGAATCACATCCGAAGTCCTTTTAACATTAATTTACATTTGAGCTCTCATATATTAATAAAACCCCACAACTCCCTCAACTCTTAACCACAAGATATCTTTTACAACCCTTGGAGATATTAAGCTACTAAATTCAGTGATGACAAGACGGCAAAGACACAGGTCTTTATCAAATCATCTGGACAGTCGTAGAAAGCAAATTTATCTAGCTAAAAATATTATTCAAAGTTTTAGGCCTAGAGAATTAATAAAATTCTTTTATAGGTCATTTATTTGCACAGACACTAACACTGCTGGAAAAAAAAAATATTTCCTGGCTAAAGGATATATCATCTGAATAAAGAGGTTGAAAAACATTGAGGTAGTTTAGTAGGAGACTGCCTGCTGCTGTTGAGACAGAGCTAGTCTTGATTAATGCTTCACCTCACTTTTTCATTGCAATAATTTTAAAGTCTGAGCGATTGTTTCCACACAGCACCCCCAGCCACCATTTGCTGAGGGTCTTCACCCTGTTTTGCACAGAATAGTGTTCAGACCAGAGAACCCTTGGAGTAAGGGGAAGCCAGAGCACCTCCTGCCTCCCCACTAGCATCATACAAAACAGAGCATCTATCCTTCCTGCAGGCATCTGCCCAAAGAAATATGCTCCTGCCTTCTATCTTTGCCTCCCTTCACCCCAAACAAGATCACTGTCCTCTGTGGATAAGAGCCAGATTCTCAAAGATCACAAAATCTCCAATCAAACCATTCAGAGCACATCCCACAGATGCAGAGAACGTCCTGCAAAGAAAAAGGCTTTTACCATGGCTCTGCCCACACGTCCCAGCCCAGGTTTGCAGTTTGGTCTCACATGACCCCAGGCCTCTGCTGAGGCTGCAAACAAGTCACAGGAGCTCTGCTGGAGAGAATATATTTATCCATAGGGAACTGAAGGGAATTAATCACATTATATGTGCTGTATCAGGCTGACGAAGGTCACACGTCTGAACTAGGGCAGCCCAACCTTCAGCACAGATGTCAGCTTCATGAGGAAACACCCTGAAAAAACTGGCCAGAAAAGGTATTTTCAGGAGCAGAGTTGGTTTTTTTCTTTCCTGCAGAGCTTTATTTCATAATGGAAGATGGATGAGTAAAAAAGCAAAAACCAAAATCAAAACACAGTTTTTAGAATAAAAATTCATTTCCTAGCTGTCATCCTTGGATTTTGCATATCATGCCTTAGCATTAAGTGCTGCCAAACACAAGATGTCAGGTCCATCTGGCAGATGTACACTTCCCCAGCTGCCAAGTGCTTCCTTTAGATCCAGGGGCTTCGCTATTAACTATATTCACAAATTCCTGCCTCCTAAATGAGCAGGGCCTCTGAACAGCAGCCCTGGAAAGGGGGAGCGAGACTACGCTGCAATCATCCAGAGCATCTGCTGCACTTGTGTGCTAGAGAGGGCAGTGTCCTGGAGCTGGCTACGCCAGCTGTGGGAAAGCTTTAAGGAATTCCTTTCTCCCCAGATTATCCCCAAGTAAAATTAGAAAGTATTTAGAAAGCAGAGGGGAAACCCAACCATTCAAGCCGACATCATTACTTATTTACATATAAATACAGCCAGGAAATAAGCATATGTATTTATATATAAACAAAAAAAGCTATCTGTACAATGTTTCATGCATTGCTTTGCTGTCCAATATTTACTACTTTATTATGACTTAAGGAAAAAAACTTTTTCCCCAAGAAACTGGTGATAAAATGCCCTCTGGTGGGCGTGACTGTGGACCTCTACATCAACAACCACCTCCAAAATAGTTTGGAGCCTTCGATATATTCCTGGGTTTACTATTTTTAATGGAGTGAGACAAAGCACATACTTGCTTTCCAGAAGAAACAGATACACCCCTGACTAACAAGCCTGCTTTACTGCTCACTATCTCTGGGTTAGAATAATCTCAAATCTTTTTCAAAATCCTATTAAAATAGCTTTAGGAATCACAACATCCTGTAATGTTCATTTCATCTCTCTAGGATATATTTTCATCTTAAAAAATAAGCAACTAAGAGAAACAGAAAAGTGGCATTAAGTTCTGCTTTGCCTCAGCAGAACAGAATCTTTGTTGACTGAACTGGAGAAAGGAGGGGTGGAGAAGAACAGCATTTTCAGATCTTATGAATCATTTTTGTCCTGTTAAAGCACCAGGCACAACTAGGGATGCAGCTCTAACTGTACGGGCAAAAAGTAACAGCCCTTGTTCCAGGAGAGTTTACTGCCTAAACAGAAAAACCAAAGATCGAAAAAACACCCTAAATATAAACTGAAGTTAACATGTGTTTTATCCTTCATCTGTTCAATAATTGTGGGTGGTGCTTTCATTAATCTGAACGAAGAGCAATCTAAAAAAAGAGCTGAAGGTTTAAGATGCAGTGACAGAAGAGATAATGCAGCAACTTGGGGGCAGAGTGTATGTACAGCTATGTGAGAATATATATATATGTATATATATAAAAAACAGACTGCTTTGGCAAACCAGCCACACTGGAAGAGGAGAGCTACCAGGCAGATGGGACTGCATGAGCCTGACCCTAAAGGAGCCAAAAAAACCCTGCAGTTACACACAGAACTCAAGATGACCCCACATATTTTCTAAGGAATTTTTATTTTTTTGTGTGCACATGCAATAGCAAAGCTTCAGAGTGGCAGCTAAATAAAAAGCCAGAATAAAACACTGAGGTCACATGAAGGAAAATGGCGGAACTCCACTGCTTTCCAGAGTTCCCTGGAAGGTCTTTATGCTTCCATTTCATACAGAATATGGCACTTTCTTGGTTCATCAGGATGGTTAGATATTTGTTTCCAGCTTCTACAGTACAGTTTGCAGTTAACTGTTGTTTTATGCCAAAAATATTTGTAACTTTCCACTATACATGGAATGTGAAAATTCTTTTTATAGGTGTTTCTGGGCAACAGAACTTTGTTCATGAAGTTGTTCTGAGGTATAAAGAAATAGTATGATTTACTATTCACACCCTCATTTTGCCCTCAGGAAATAAAAAAACAACAAAAAACTGTCAAAATCCACTCCTTTATTTGACACGTGCCTTTATCCAAGTCCTGCTTCCCTGCTCTGTATAGAGCTCCTTCCCTCTTCTGTGGCAGACAGGTCAGATATCAATGGTTAGAGCCTGCTCTGGGCTGCACCAAGATCAGAAACTTCTAGTTTAAAATTCTTTTTGGCCAACAGCTCACAGAGATTCAGAGTTACATTTACCATGTTTTATGAAGACGGAAACCATGGGTTTCACAGAACAATGCTGTCACTTGGTATTCTCCTGGATGAACTTTCTGATCATCTGAACATTATGTCAACTGCAGATACAGTGCAACATATTTGTTTTATTAGAAATAGAAAGTCAAGATTAAATGGCCTATTTGTGCATATAATAGTTATACACACAATGCCCAGGCATTAATCCTAAATTTCTGCCTAAAATTAAAAGTAACATTATCTAGGCAAAATGAACACTGACATTTCTTGGATATTATCCTGGTGGTTGATCTTGAGGTTTTTTAATCTTTCCATTTTCTAATCAAGAAGATAGCCCAAGGCTGAACAGTTATGATTGTTGTTGTAACAATTTTCAATCTTTTTTGCATAAAATAAGGGTTTCATGCTTTGTTTCTAGAGTAAAACTATCCTCTTAAGCCAACCCTGAAGTTGCTATAGTCAAGTTCATGAGATGACTGGTCTATTGAAAGTCATGATAAATTCTACTTTTACAAGACAATATTTAGACTGGAAATTACTTCATACTAAGTCATCTGTGATACCATTTTAGTAAACATCTTGAGGGAATCTGAGCCTGTTCATGTTTTCCTGAAGCTGAATAACTGCCTGATAAACAGTGCAGCCTAAATCATGAAGGAAATGGTTAACAAGGACTTCCAGACTGATCCCAGGCAGAAGTCTAACCAGCCCCTGGCTCCCTAAGATGAGTAACTGATGATGCCCTGGTTCACCATCACCTCAGGCAGGAGACGCCTGGCTCAAGCTGCACCTGCACTTCCACCATAAATTCGTGTTTAAGCTCCTCAACCTGACCCAACTGGGTGTCATTCTTGATCTCCAGCCCACGCTACCTTAACTCTGCCATCAGAGCACTGCAGCTGTATGCAGGTCTCTGAATAAAGATGCCAGCATGGCACAAAGGTTGGGCTTTTTTTGTTTTACTTGTATTATTCTTCAAATACAATACTTCAGTAACTTAGCTGCTGCAACAACAGTATTTGTCTAAGAATAGTTTTTAGAAGGCTTGAAGGATGCTGCTGTGAACTGTTCAAGTGTGATATTGAAACAGTGAATTTAAGGAAAACTTGCTTCAATTTCTTTTTTAGCAAGAACATACCCTACACACACATAAATAGGTTTTCAAAATTTCTCTCTGAGACAGAGGAAAAACAAATAAACCAAAATAAAGAGTATTAGGGCAATCACAATTCTCTTCATCTCTGGCTGCAGTTCTGTATCCAAGTACCACTTTTAAAGTCAACCTCACATTTTAGGGACTTCAGGCAAGCCTATACCATTTCTGTGCTCTTTTTTCCCTCCTCCAAGTAACTCAAATATGGGCAACAACTGTGTATTGCCTTTTAGTTCCCACAGAGATAAGGCTGTGATATTGCAAAACTCTAACTGCCCAGAAGTTTAATCATAAAATCATACACTGTTCTTCCAAAAAAGAAAAATGTGCTAAGAAGTAGGCTTTATTTCAGAGACTCAATAAACTTAAAGAAGGGGTAGAACATTCATCTAATGTTTTCAGGGTATCAAATGTAACTTCATTTGACTGCACAGATCTGGGCCAAGGACAAATTTGGGCCATTTTATATAATACAGGACTGAGGGGCAAGAAGAAAAGGTACTGAAGCACCTGGACCATAGAAACCAGAAACTAGCATCTGCTATCATCTACTAGGATTTGCAGACTTTTTTTTCGACCTCAAGACCTTCACAGTTGAATTTCACAAGTGATTTGTTCCTCAGAATAGAGAAGCACTGTGCAACATCAGATACATATTGGAATATGTCAGCTCCACAGGTGTTAACTAGATCAGGATTTGGTCCACAGTTCAGCAGCTCTTGTGACAATTCACACATCAAGATCAACTGAGAGGTTCCCCAGGAGGTCCCATGCAGCCACAACCCACGCTCTTATGTGCTACAGGCAGCTTTTAATCACATCTCATCACATTTGTTTGCAGTCTTAAGGCTCAGACCTCAGAAAGCAAGCAGGAGATTTTTACTTTCGGTCTCATACAAAGACCATAAGGAATAAAATGTTGGCACAGACAGCCAAAGCCTCACAAATTCTGAGTTTGAGAATAGGCATTCAATCCAGCCTGCGGAAAATCCAGACTAGCATCAGTGTAAAAGAGATAAGAGTTAACTCACCAAAGATCAAACCCAACTTTCATTTACGCCTATGCAACATTGATTTCAGTTAACTACATGTGTGTAACCGGGGGCAACATTTGATCTGAAGCCTAGTACCTTGATGCCCAGCTATTGTAAAACAGAAGCAAAAAGGTAACTACAAACATTTGACTGATGTTGCCTGCAAGCAGGGCACTGCAGACAGCTCTACCAGCAATTCATATTGACAAAAATTAAGATGGGGCATGGCAAACCTCACTACTAGAAGTAATTGCAGAAATATTTGGAGTGTTCTTAAAAAAAAAACAAACAAAAAAAAACCCCAGAAAATATGACACTGGGGAAAGGCAACACAAAGCCACAGACCAAGAAATAACTACTACATGCAAATACATGCAAGCTTCTCCCAAGTTAATTCTCCTCTTAATGGAATATTGATTGGTATGCTCAATGTTTAGAAATGTGAAACAGTGTGGGGGAGAGAAGGAAGGGAAGACAGAGCAGCGACTTTTGTTTAAATGATACATACTTTTCTCATACGGCCAGCCAAAAATAGCATAATAAAGAGAGCAGTGCAGTACATCTAACATTTTGCCTTGCATTTTATTAGCAAGTCTGTCAAGGATGACCAGGGAGTGTTAGTCACACACTTTTTGTGCCCTTCTGCAGGAAGAAGGCACAGCATTTTTCATAACCTCTCATCACACAATATCCTTGGTGTATCTGGTATTTCTCTACTCTGAGTAGGATGGATTGCAGCGTCTGTGGTAGTAGAGAGACTTTTCAGATGTAATCTACAGAGCTGTTTGCACAACTGGGGAGAAACCCACTGTCTGGGGGAAAAGCAGGGCAGTCCACTGTCACAAGGAATCTCTGGCTAAGCTTTGCTGCATCTACTTCTATCCCCAAGAAGGATGAGAAAAAGAAACAAGTTGAATCTCTGAAGCAGATATTTATATGGTCCAGTTTTTAAATAAAACCCTTAAAATATAACCAGTATCTCATAATCAAGCAGCCACTTACTCTAACCTTCCAGAAATTTCTCCCTGCTCCAGTGACTACCAGTAAAATTTTAGGAAAAGTGTTTCTTCTATATTTTTCTTCTTTCATTCATGAAGTCTTCAGAGAGATTCGTTAGAGCCTCCAACTTGTTTTACTAAAAAGCCACTCAAAAAGAGGGTAGGAGAAAAAAAACCACAAAACCCTCAACCAGAAGAGCCAACTTCCACTGACATCGCAGTTCCTGGCCCTGATAATCCAAGCAGAAACATCAAGCTAAATAGCTCTAGTGAGCCATCCCATATTAAGGATACACTTAGGAATACAGGCACTATCAAAGAGCCATTGCATTGTGTATAGGTTAATACAGCTGAAATAGTTTGTACATTTCACATACACGTATGTTTTCGTGCTCTACTGCTTGTATTAGAACAGAAGAAACTTCATACAGAATTAGCAGCTTCTCTGACCCTGCTTTTCCAAGCTTTAAGAAGGGTTAATGAATAAGCTCAAGAAGATACAGCTTAACTACATTCTGCAGCATTTCATATAGTTTCAAAAGTATTTTCCAGACATTTATATACCCAACAACATTTTGTAATATGAAGTGCTCCAATTTGGCATTGTTCCACCCTTGGCAGGCAAGAGACAAAAAAAAAAAAAAAAAATCAAGAGAAAGTGAAAAATGAAGTTTCTGAAGTATACAATATGTTAGGAATCATTTAATGAATTCAGGTGCTCAACAAGCTACAAATCAACCAAACTTTGCAATACATATAGATTTCAAAGCACAGGTAAACACAGCTGCATCCACTTTAAAGTTATTCCATGTCTTGTGATTATTGCTATGAACTTCCTGAACTCTTTCACCTCTCCTTTTGATCTGGGGTTTACCTGTGGCTGGAAAAACTAACAGCATTTAAATTCTTCTCCCTCTAATTAAGGGAAAAAGCATATTTAAGCCTTAGACTGAGAAAATAAACCTTCCTCTGAGTAGCTAGCTACAACATGCTGCTATCTGCAAATCCACCAACATTGCTTTCACAGACCAAAAACAAAATCCTACAACAAGGTCTGACAAAGCAGATCTTAGAACAGAATTATCCGATTTAAATATTAATTACTCATCAGCACGGACTTTAAGAAATATCTGAAGCAAAAGGCCTTAAATCACACTTTAAGCCCAGGATTTCTAAAGTCTGCACTGTCATGCAGATCTTGGTTTTGGGGTAGAGGCTTTTGGTTTTGTCTGGAGGGCTTTAAACAAAAATAAAAAAAAAAAAAAGAGCCAACAAAAAAAACAGAAAACAACAGGAGTGAAGAACTGATAATGAATCTCTCTCCCAAGATTCAAAAACATGAAGACACTTATGAATGAGTCTAGCTCAACAAATTAGGCACATCGTGAATTTGAATCCTGCTACCAAACAGTGTTGTTGACTCAGATACCTCTGTATCAACTTGAAGGATTCTTCACAGTATCTCCCAACTACATTGACAGTCCAGGAAACACTCCTGGCACAGCACAGCTTTTAGTTAACAGCAGTGTTGCAGAGGAATTTTTATCAGTGGCAGATTTTCTTGCAAACTGCTGCACTGAACAAGTTCGAATGCACACCTTGAGATAAAATCTGCTTCCCAATCAAACTGTGTATTACCTGTACTTATGTAGAGCTCTAAAACTGGAGACCAACCCAAGAAAAACCAACCCTGAACAGAAATCCCAGCACCTAACATCACATATCACATAGCATACTGTAATGGATGGCATATCACAGAATGCTACAAAAAAACCCCACTGAGTTCATTTTAAAATAAGTCTGTCTATAGTTTCAGCAGACTGTTTCATGGAATCAGTATTATTATTGCAATTCAGTACTATACATTATCTGAAATTTAAGGCCACCAAAAAGAAAAAAAAACCTGTGTTTTTCTGCTGTTAATGCCAATTATGGCCAAAACTCAAGTCGTGAATATCTGAAAATCCAAGCCTAAGCATCATAGACTAAAATAAAACAAGAAAGCTGCACATAAAAATTAGACAGAACGGTCCCATGTTCCACATATCCTAATCCACAACATAAAATTATTTATGGAAGAGTGTGACTAGGAATGCAGTTACTGTCATTTATCAGATGGTCAAGACAGCACAGAGGTAACTGACTGCATAACAACAGCACTGGGAAGGCTTCTGGGCACTGCTTGTACCGGGTCTGGGTTCACCATACCAGGTAGACAATGCATATTCACACCCTGGCAAGCACTGTTGACTTGCAAAAACCTGACAGAAAGGTGATCCCATAAGAGATTTCTAATCTATTTCCTTGTAATGCCTTTCTTTATAGCTGAGGAGGAGTTCTTTGTACTTCTGGTAACAAAGGAAACACAGAAGTGGCAGAAGCATGTCAAAGTTGTTTATGTTTCATACAGCCTCACACTCGGATTTGCTGTTGGCAGTTTACTTCTCGGGAAGAGCATCTTAAGCCTCCACACAGGAGCTCTACCTTCATACAACTTACTTTATGGAAGAGTTAACTGCACAGAGGGATGCTGAAACCATTCTCCACACTGAGTAAACCAACATAAAACGAGAATTATTTTTTTTTAAATGTGACAAAGTGTTAATGCAGTAATTCAGTTACCTGCAGGTATATTCAACATTACCTAAATTGTACATTTATGGGCTTTGGGATACAGGTTTCACACTGTCTTTCTTCTGCAGAGAGGCAAGTACATTAAAGAAGTGATTAGATACACAAATAAACCACAGAACCTAATGACACTATGTCATAGTTAAGGTTACTGGATCAGCACACTGTGAAAAATGGAAGATCTGGAGGGAAAATCAAAAGAGCAGAAGGACCAAGCAAGTCGCTAACACACGCTGAGATTTTTAGCTAGCTAAAAATCTCGACTGCAGCACAAGAACTAGTGATCTGAAAATGATGTAGACTTCAGCGCAGCACCATAAAGTTGAGGCTCTGCAAAGAGCAGCTTTGGGATCAGGCCCTCAGCTGTCTGGGCTCCCTGGGTCCATAGCCCACAGCAGCAAACCCAAGTGACCCATGGAAGTTAATGGGCAAGTCACTACAAGATCTCCAGTAAGACCATGCTCAGCCTAAAGAAGGGACAATAGAAAACCTCAACAAAAATATTAAAGAGAGATCAAAGTGCAATAGAAAACTGCAAATGAGTTTTAAGATTAAAAAAATGCATGATGGTGTATGATGCAAGTTACAAGGGTTAAACAAGGTGTGACAGCCTGGATTTTCTCTCTTATTTACAGATCATGGGATACTTTTCCCACCCTAACAATGTGTGTGAGTTTCCACTACGGCACACAGAGGCAAGAAGGAAAGGAATAAACCATTATTTTGGCCCTTTATTTATTATTTTTCTGTGCTTCAGAAGAACTGGGTCCATCAGGTATCGGAAGTAAATTAAAAGGTCAGGAAAACAAGTAGGCGTGGACAAGACTGAATTGCAGATGAGCACAGAGAAGGAGACACACAGCACTGGGACAGTCGCCAACAACTGCCAATAGGCAGGGTCCCGATCCTGGAAGCTGCCAGCACAGCCCGAGCAGCTCCCAGGGACACCAGGGATCCCCACCTGGCACAGGAGGTGTGGAAGCAGAGCTGCATCCCCAGAGAGGCTATGAGCAAACCTGGGCGAAGGAATTCTCCAGCAAACAGACGCTGCAAGTGACAGCACCAGACACAGCGCTGAGTAAACCCAAACATCGCATCTCATCCTAGATCCGCACCTTCCTCTCCTTTCATTGAGAAGATTTCCAGTCAACATACACGCTATATACTTTTTATTATTTCTTGAAGAAGAGCAGCAACCGTGGCAGAATGCTAATCTAGAAGCCAAGACAAAACAGAGCTGGGTTACTTTCTTCCCTCAAGATTTCTGCTTCGTAAAAACAAATGAACAAGGGTTTGTTCCTGCACACCACCACTTTTTGTTTCGTTTCAGCAAGACTTTGACAAAATCTAATTCACTGTGCCATGTATCTAATATACTGGGTATTTGAAGTATGACCATCACTCAATAGAAACGTAATTAAAAAGTGACAAAACTAGATTCCCCCCTCCCCAGCATGCAGATGAAAACCAGTAACCCTGCCTCTATTTGTAACCATGACAACTATAGAATATTTTATTTCGGTAATATAATTCACACTGAACATTTGCTCATAGGTTTTGTTGTTAAGGGAAAGGTTGACACACTGTGCACACATTTCATAAGCTACTGGAGACAACAAATGCAGGAAAGTCAGGCAGTTTGAGACCAAGAGCCCAGTTTGTATTTCAGAGTTCATTTAAGACCCTTTATTATAAGCAAAATGAACAAAAACTCATCCACATTAAGTGTTACAGGTCATTGCTTGCAAGACAGCTACTTGGTATGACAGGATGTTTTTCTACTTTTAAATAAATCACAGTGATAACTTCATTTTTTTCAAAGAGTTACTCGAACGTCAAGTGTTAAATTTTCAACTAAAATACCAAAGGCATTTTTAGGAAATAGCAACATGGATGTTATGGGGGAAAAACAGCTATGCAAAACAAGGCGATGAAAAGCACAGTTTACATAGGCAAGCTAAGTCTCATTCTGGTTGGGTCACTAAGTCATTTGCATAGCTCCAATATTTCATCCTCAACTGAAGACAACTTCCAGAAATAAAACACAGTAAGAACAGGTTATAAGAATAAACAAACAAAAAGCCACAATCCGGAACATTATTCAGACAAGATTAAACAACCTCCCGAGAATAACTAAAGTTTGACGCAGATAAATGTCAGAGTAAAATATTGCTGTACTTGATTTTTCTCCACATGGGGAAAAATAAGATAAAGCCATTAGCAGTTTAAGCTAGAATACAACAATAATAGACACACTGTTGCTTTGGAGGCAAACAATAATAAAAAAGAATAAAGCTTATGGAACACTACCCCTTTTCTCATAGATCCTATCTTTCAAGGAGGATTTAAAGTTTCAGCAGATTGCTAATTATAAGAAACAATAACAATGTTATCTGCATTCACCTTAAAGCTACAGCAGTTAGGATTTTTGAAAGTACCTCAAAAGGTGAGGCTGATAAACATGTTTAAATCGGTGCAAGAGACTCACACGTGCCTACACACACACACTTGCTTAGCTGCTTTCAAGACTACCAGGAAAAAGAAAGTTTCTTCATTTATCGGAAATATGCTCTATATAATCTTCCATTTAAACAAGTAATAAGCCTGCAGCAAACATGCATGGCTTTTTCCTTCATTGATGGAAAAGTGATTAAATCCCCCTTAATCCAGTTAGCAGAACGCTGTATTTTTTTCTATGCAGTTTTCACATACAGTAACAAAAGATAAGCAGCCAACTACATGACCAGGGCTCCATCATTTTTGGTTGTGGTGGGGAGATAGATTTATCTCCAGCGTTCAAGGGATATTTTCAATTTAATAAATGAGACCAGAGAAGGAAAAAATGAAATAATCTTGGAGACGATGAGCACACACTGTTTATGAAGTGTACGACAAACACCACCATCCATCTCCCGAAGTCCCTTCCTCCAGACCTTTCTCCACCCTCCGGAGAGGCACAGAGACCTAAACCCAAAATCCTGGGGACCACAGACCAGCATCCTCACACAGCAAGGACAGCTGGCCACGTCCACTCAATGTCAAAACAGAAAGTAGCTTTTCCCTCCCAGCCTAAGCCAGACCTTCTGAAAACCAGCACCCAAGGGATGCACGTCTGCTCCGAACGGCACCAGGCAGCACTTGGGTTCGGAGATAAGTTACAGGAAAATCACCCTCAAGGGAGAAAAAAAAAATAAAATAAAATTTTAAAAAAATTAAAAAAATTTAAAAAAATTAAAGAAAAAAAAAAAAAAGCATCAATGGAAAAGCGCAGCAGCAGCCAAACAAACCTCACACCAGCGAGGACATGTCATCAGCATGGGAATCGTACGGAATGTTTTAATATGTATACACATATATATATATATATATATCAGCAATATTATGCTGAAAAGTTCCTCGCAGGCATCATGCGTGGGGATGTGGGGAAGCAGGAAGGGGGCACGGGGATGCACGCCAGGCACAGGGAGAGGACGGGGCTGGCCGAGGCGATGGGGAAGCAGGCAGGCAGGGAAGCAGGCTGCCTGCGGGCTGCGCGCCCATCCGTGCCAGGCAGTTCCGGGAGGCTCCGGGAGCGGGCCCGGGGACGGCATGGCACGGCACGGAGGATCCACCGGGACAGCCGCCCCCGGAGGGATGGGGTCTGCGGGGACACCGCCGCCCCCGGGACCGGGGGAAGGAATTGCGCGGCCGCCGCCGCTCCCCGAGCGAGCGCCCGAAGTTGTGGGTGCGCGGGGTGGGGGCGGAGACCCCCCCCCCACGCCAAGATGAAAAGCCCCGGGAAAAACCCCAAACCACCACAGCAACGTTCTGAGGGCCCGCCGGCCCCGGCACGGCACCCCCCAGGCAGCGAGAGGCACGCAGGAAGTTTTTAATGCGGGCAGCGAGCGCAGGCGCAGGGCAGCCCCAGCCCCGCGATGCCCGGCGCGGCGGGCGGGCGGCGGCGGGGGCTCGGCGGGCTCGGCACCGCCGCGCCGCTTACCTCCCTCCGCGGGGGCGCAGGCGGCCGCGTCCTCAGGCGGCGGGAGGATGCGCGGCGGCGGGAGGCGGCAGCGGCGGCTCGAGCATCGCAGCCTCCGCCGCTAACGCAGAGCCCCGCGCGGCTGCGGGCGCCGGGAGCCGCGCTGGAGGCCGGGCAGGGAGGCGCGGCGCGGCGGCGGAGGCTGCTGCGGAGCCGCGACCATGCTCCCGTCTGGCCGCCTTCCCCTCACCTACTGCCCGCTTTAGCCAGGGAGGGAGGTGGCCTGGGCGCCGGGGCGAGGGGCGGGCCGGGCCAATCACCGCGGCGGCAGGAGGCGGCGGAGCCCGGCCCGGCCCGCCCCGTCCGCCGCGCCGCCCCGCGGGAGGGACGGAGGGAGGCAGGGAGGGAAGGAAGGAAGGAGGATGGAGGAGCCCCGGCCCTGCCGCCGCCTCGCGGGGCCGCCCCGCCGCGCTCGCTCCGCGCTCCGCGCCCGGCGCAGGTGCGGGCGGTGGCGGAGCCCGGAGCGCTGCCCGAGCCCCGGCTCTGCCCGAGCCCCGGCGCTGCCCCGGGCCCGCGGCCGGCACTGCGGGCGCACAGCGCGCTCCAAAGGTCACCGCGCTGCCGCTGCCCGCGCCAAAGTAGCGCGGACTTGCAAAGAAAGATTGCCCCGCTTTATGTAATCGCTGCTTCCCGAGGGCGTCATCCCGGGTCTCTGCAAGTCCACAGGAGTGTTGGGCTACGTTGGGACCGTTCTTTCCCAGCAACGCGATTATTTTTCATATTTTTTTTTAATGTTTTTTTTTTTGCCATCGTGTTTGGAGTCACTAGAGATTTTCCGCGTGGAAATCTGCATCTGTCTCTCTCTTCTGTATAATCTTGTATCTGCGTGTGCTGCTTTGTAGGGATCTCTCTGATGTGCAACACAAGCTGCATATGCTGTAGTTTTAAACATAGAACACTTTGTCTTTTATATTTCCTGTAAGCATAAAAATAAGCTTAATCAAATTATTTTTTTCCTTACTGTGCTGGTGAAAGAAAATGTGCATCTATGCTCAAACGTATTGGAAGTAAGGCAGTTGTGCCAAATGCCAGCAAGGGGAAGGGAAGGAGGCACACAGCCCACAGAAACAGGCAAATCTATGTTTTTATTGGAAAAGGGACACATGCTGCCCGATGCCTGGAGGAAGCAGGGTACAGCGCTAACAGAGCAATTTCATTTTCTCTCTCACCAACCTCATAAACAAAATTATTGCAGTGAACTAAAACAGTTCTAAACCCAGCCATCATCATTAATATTAGAATGCTTTTAGCTGAATGTGTCCTCACGCTGTAACAGGCAGACTTCATATATTTTTTGTCTTTAAAAATATCGTGGTCTAACATTGAAACCTCCAGTCCTGTACATCACAGAGGAATGCGAGGGTCAGAAGTTCAGAAGAGTTTAAAGCTGAATTATTTAGCACGTGCACACACGACACACTCTTCTGATTTGCACGCAGGTTTTTCCCTCGCTTTCGAACAGGAGAGCCCTGGGCACTGTTATTTGCCCTGGTGCAGCATTATTTGCCCAGCACATATGGTTGGCCCAGAATCGGAGGAAACCGATGCAAAGGAGTCTCAATGGGACTGTTGACCTAACAAGTAGCATGTCAGTCTCCCGGTGGCATTTGAATGTTCTCACAGCGAATGCTTCGAGACAGGAGAGAGTATAAAGCAGAGATTCTTCGGAATCCTTAATTAGACACAGTGATTTTGGAGTACTGGCTTCTGCTGCTGTCTTCCAGTGCCTAGTACTTTGTTTTGTGACCTTGAGGTTAAGGATACCAACCAGTCCTATTTATTTTTAATAAAATCTTACAGTTATATGAGACAGTTCTGGGTTTTATTTATTTTTAGCATAAGTGCTTCCATCTTATCTGTCTCACAGGTTTATAGTAAGGATTTAGCTAATATTTGGACAGCACTTTTAAGCTATGAAGCTCTGTATGTCTATTATACTGACCATTTTCTGCATTTTTCATTTTAGGAAGGTATTTTGGCTCTTTCATATCAGGAAGATAGAGTTCAAATCTTGACTTCAGTTTTCCCCTCAAATTTTGTCAAATATCTGATTTACAAATGCTGACATAGGGTCAGATTCTGCATTCAATTACAGGTAATGAATTTCAAAGAATTTCTTGATCCTCGGTGACTTTACTCTTGATCTAAACCAGTTTGACTCAGAATTAGCATCACAATTTCATATTCATGAAGAATAAGCATTTGATTACATTGAATATACCATTATACTTTCATTTTCTTGCTCCAATTTTATTTTACTAACTTCAGTAATTTAAGAAGAAGCTGTTTCATTTTATTTTTTTTTAATTCCTTTTTTTCTCTGCTCCGATTCTGAGAAAAAAGCTGGCAGGTTTTGTAGAGAAGGTCAGGGAGCTGAAAAGTTATTTCAGAGCATCCTGCTCCTTGTGAAGTTTTTTAAAAATTAAGAATAATACTTGAATCTAGAGAAATTCCCCATGCTTGGCATGCTATTTCTGGCACTGGAAAAGATCCACTGTCACTCATATAATTTCTCAGCATTCAGGAAATCCTGTGCTCCTCTTATGTAGCTCATGTTTTAGGGGAAGCAAACCTTTGTCCACATAATAACACTGAAAATAAGGATCCTTCAAATGCTAATGAAACAAAAGATGTATTTCCAGAAAAACAGATGTTCTGGGGTGAGGCGTTTATTTGGATAGAGCTGTGGTTTTTTTTAATAGAATCTGTTACAGGGTTGTGTTTGACAGGCTGAGGATTATTTGAAAGAATCCCAATTTTGGATTAGGCAGCTGATAGCCTGGAAGACTTTGGTGTCTGGTAAAGCTTGCTCCTCTGAAAGAAGAGATTTCCTCTTCTAGCAATAGATCATTATGTTACAAGGCATGTATTAGAATGAGAATAATACAACTTCCCCCGTCTTTGCTGATCATATCAAAACTAATGGCATCTTGAATTGTCAGAGCATCAAGTCCATCTTCTGATAAAATATTAGAAGACACACAGATCTATTCATCTTATTGGAGATTTCATTTTAGTCTGAAAAATATTTGATGGCAATGCCATTAGATTAGCTGTGGGCATGTATCACAGGGACCAGCATAGTAGTTGAGTACTAGGATTTTGCAATAGGGGTTCCTAGAAATATTTCCTACTTTGTGGTAAAATTTATCCCCTAGGGAGTGAAGTTCTTATTTATTTGAAGAGATTTAATACATAATTCTTAAGATTGCTACTAAAAAATTATTAATTTTTTTAATGCAGGTTAATCCATTTCAAAGGTAATGAAATTTCATCTCTGAAATTGTTGCCTGAGATTTTTTTGAGCTATAGAGGAATGTCTGCTACCCAGACTTTAACTGGAAGGTTTCACTTCTGTTTTCAGCTGATGAAGATCTCCTTAATTACAGGTTTACAAGATAGATCCTAATGTCAATGCATTAATTTTCTGATGTCTGAAAATGTTAATAGATCTAGTAGAATATCTAGAAAATACGGTAGTAGATATTTTGTATATTCATTGGGTTTAGGGGTTCTGGAAAAGTCAGTGGAGATTTGAAAGATATCTTAGGGGAATTTTTCAGTCATCTTTTCATTTATTTGAAGTATAAAGACTGTTTGCTGCTGCTTTAGCATTCATATGTACTTATTTGTTACAATTATCCTTACCATTTAACTGAAAGGTAATGCCTAAAGGAAGCAGGAAACTATATTTAAAGTAATTTTTATATGTGCAGCTTGAGTTAATTGCCAAAATATGAATTTAAGATGGATTAAAACTACTAACGTGTGGAATTTATTGGAAAACAAAATTGACTTCTACGGGCACACCATGTTAAATGAAATACCTCCTTCCCTGAGCAAATCTTTCATCTTCTACTGAGCTGCCAAAGATGCTCTCAGGGCAGAGGTGGCAGGAACATTGTCCTGTCACTGGGAGCTGGTTAGAAAAGAATTCTGTCCTTCATACATCCCAAACCTTGCCCACCTCCATGTCATTTACAGGGTAGTCATCAAGGCAGGCAACTATTCTTGTGAAAAGAATCAACCTTCAGACAAGAAGAGGAGTGTCAGAGCATCACTGTTTGGTTAATAACCTACTGAGGGACTGAAATTACTGTACCAAGACATGAGGAAGATATGTGATCATCCCCCTAATAGCTGACAATATTCCAGTATTTTTTTCACAAGAGGATTATATTCTAACTCCTCAACTTTACATATCCCTGATTTCCTCAGGCATTTAGCTCTTTAACCTGACCACAGACTGTTTGCAGACACACACACATCTCTGCAGGCAGAGGTTATGAAGTCATTTGCTTGGAATTGGTGAAATAAAGATTTGTGTGATTTTAGGTGTATAAGCCAAAAATGTCCTTGTCCCTGACTTGCCAAGGGAATGAGAAGAGTCTGATCCTCTAAGAGCAAGCAGTATATTGAGTTGATTTCTCTTAGCTATGACAGAACCATTTGCTAAAACTTCCCCCAGAAGACAGAAGTGGGTTCTGCTGGAGTTGTGATTGTGATTTCTGATGGGCAGTAATAAAAGTAAGATATATTTTACTATACTGGCAGAGTCTAGAGCACTGTCTTGAATTATTTGAAAATCTCTAATGGTTAGGGATAGCAAAGAAGTCAGGTTTTTGTTGGACTTTTTGGAAGTTTATGAAGGTTCTGTTTAACAACTTTATTTCCAGTCACCTCTAGTCCCACTCAGTCACATGGAGAGGCATTTTCATTGCCATTGAAGTCATTGCATCAGCTGCTTGAGTTTTATCAGAGTAACTCCACTACACTGGTTTGTGAGGGAGGACGTGGGAGGAATTGGACTTTCAAGGTGATTTTAGAGGGAGTTGTGCTGTTTGATTTGTTTGTCTAAAACAGTAACAATATGTTTCCACCTATTCCTCATAATTATACAGGGAGAACTAAAATACATGCCATTTTGAACTGAATGTCTGTATTAAATTGGTTTGACTCCTATTTTCTGCCATCTGTGGCATAACTAGAACAGAGAGTGAGAACAAAAAATATAAATGACTCAGTCATATTTCCTTTAGGAGAGGCATCATGCCCCCCATTCTTGTCAATTCCAACTCAGAATATTCTGCAATTCTGGTAATTTTAATTGTAAATAATTCATTTCAACTTTGAATGAAGCAGTGGTATGACACCCTGGGTGCAGAGAAGAGATGTTGCTGTTCTGTCATTTAATGGAGGGATCAAAATATATGCTACAATATTTTTGGTTCAGCATCTACACATAATTTTTCTGTATATTTAGATGGCCTCCCAAACAATCTCAGCAAAATGCTGAGATGTAATTCAACTTAATTAAATACTGTAAATGTTAAGTACCTCATAAACCTGACTGTGGAAAGAACCAGAAGCAGGTTCACAGAGAAGAAAATGAGACAAGCAGGTGCTGCTGAAGCCTCTCAGAAGACTTAGTGGCCACCTGCATTAGTTGCCACTGATAATGCAGGGAATCATATCCAGGCTCTGGGGCGAGATGGAGACAGTGCCACACTCCACAGTCTTTGTTTTCCTTCTGTCCAGACTGAGCAGAGAAGGTCCCTTCAGACTCACAGAAAACGTGATAGGGGAAGGTTGATGATATGTTGGGCTTTCCTGGGGATAGACTGAGGTGCAGCTAGGCATTCCAGCATGGAGCCTGGAGACACACAAGGGTCTCACATACCTATAGACATCTATTTTAGAAGGTCTGATTTACCCCAAAATTTACATATGAGGTAGGTGTTTGAGGCAAACATATTGTCCCTTCGGTACCTTACAGCATTGGTGGAGCTCATCCCCACAACATCCTGGAAGGGGGTGGCATCATTACTCTGAGTATAACAAGAAATTTTCCTTCTTTATAGTTAATGTCTTGTAAAAGTCAGTTTAAAATGACAATGATGTTTCTAGTTTATATTTGGTTAATGCTTTTCACAGATTATGAGCGTTATATAAAACTCCTTTTAAATGGATTCCTTTAGGAATCAAGTTTTGAGCAAAGGCCAAGTGTTCCTATCACTTATCAAAGAAATTATACAGAATCACTTTTAGACATAGCACAGGTTAATGGTGAACAAATGAACGAATAAGTTATAAAGGGGCAAATTATTATTGCTGAGTGACCTGAAGTGCTTAATCATAGGATCATAGAATGGTTTGTATTGGAAGGGACCTTAAAAATTATCTAGATCCAATTCCCCTGCCATTGGCAGGGAACCTTCCATTGGATCAGGCTGTGCAGAGCTCCATTGCTGGCTTGAAGAGTTCCAGAGATGGGGCAGCCACAGCTTCTCTGGGCAGCTTGTGCCAGTGCATTACCACCCTCACAGTAAAGAATACCTTTCTAATATCTAATTTAAACTTACCCTGTTTCAGTTTGTGAAGAGGTCAAAATAAAACTAAAAAGGTCAGTGCAAGGCATGAAGACAAGAGGCTGTGCAGGGCAGGGGCTCCTTTTGGAAAACAAGGACTTTGAGAAAGATCTTGGATTCTTTTTGAATAAACACCTCAAAATGAAATCTCACTGTAATTCTGCAGCTAAAAGGGCAATGCAATCCTGAGATGTAAAAAAAAGTAGTATCAAGCAGATAAGAGGATTTGATGTTGCTCACATGCACAACAGTGGTAAGGCTACTGTGAGGAACCGTGTCCAGTTTTGGTGTTTGCAGTTCAAAAGCAATGTGGAAATAGTAAGGGGAGTTCAAAGGAAAGGTATGAAAAAGGATTCGGAAAAGAAGCATGACAACACGAGGCATAAGCAGCTCAACTTACTTAGCTCATCAGGGAAGAAGCTGAGAAGTGACTTGGTCACTGCAGGTAGGTACTGACCCATGGAAAAGATACCCAAGAGCGAGGAGCCACTTTATCTACCTGACAGAGGCATTACAGGACCCAGTGTTTGCCAACTTAAATCAGACAAATCCACTCTTAAAGGAAGAAATGTTTTCCTAGCCCACAGAGCCCTAAATAATAACACTGTTAGCCCTGTGAAAGCTGTCACAGGTAGTGATGTTTAAGAGGATGTTAAATGTGTATTTTTAAATACTTTCTTTGTGGAAAAATCTGTACATCTTTCTGTGCTTGTGTGAGTGGGAGCCCTGTCAGGATGTTGGTGGCAGTTCCTTGTCTCACACTCTGAGAACCTGTTATTCGTCCTGTTCCTCAGTCCCTTGTGAGGCTCCGGGTACCAGCACTGCCAGGGTTGCTCTCACCATCCTCATAACACCTGCAGTTTCAAAGAATAATTATTGGCAAATAATCACTGTCTCATTTTGTGGCTTTAGTGAGGCCTTGCAGACTGTCAGGAAGGATTTGTTTTTTCTCTTGGATGAAACTGCCCACATATTGTATTGGTTGTTTGGGAATTGTTTTATTTTTCTGCGTTCATCTGGAGCATCAGAGATGAATGGATGGCCTTGGATGGCTTCTTAACACTGTTCTGCCCTGGTGCAGACCCACCCTCCTCTCATCATAGGTGTCTCAGGGCTGTATTTTCCTTTCATATTTATGGTAAAATGAATTCCAGTAGTTAAACTGCTTAGGTCTTTTGGGTCATGTCAGGTTGGCAGGGGTCCTGAAGGTTACATGGTGTCTCTAGTATATAAAGCACACTGTTCATACTGGGATCACCAAGATATGTGCCATTTAGTCCATTTGTGCTTTTGCAGAGGTCTTGAGATTATTGACAGGTTCTGTTTGATTCATACTCTGCCAAGGACTGAACTGCTGTATTTTAATTTAGGGGTTTAAAATAGGGATAAAACATTTTGCTTGGAGATATATAGGAAATCAGGCTTTCAACTCTGTTTTTAAATGCTGGGAAACTTTCTATAAATGGTTTGTATAGTCAATAAGGATATGATTAACAATGTTGTGATGAATATTCTGCACAAAATTTTTGCATTCAGAGGGCTTTTGTATCCAAAAAGAGTGATATGATGATCTTTCTGCCTTCTTTCTTTAAACAGTCTATAGAATTTCCCCTGGTAATTCTTTCATGAAGCATAAATCTTACAGATGAGCTAATGAGAACATTTACAAACAAACAAATGCAAACACTCAAATCTTGCTTCTCTTATAGTATTTCCTGGAAACTCTGTTGCATTCCTGTCTCAGTTATTTGGAGTAATAATTAGCCAGGTTGATTTTCATAATGTTCTCTAGGACTAATCACAGCCCCGTGAGCACAGACTAAAATCCTGGCACCGGCTGAGCTGTATGAGGGTTTGGTTATGAATAACCCTATTCAGTGATATCCCCTGTGCAGAGCATGGGTTAGTAAGCTGGGGTATGTACACAGCTACACACATGTAAATAGTGAGAACAGTGCCAGGGAAATAGAATTCCTCAGTATTTAGGAGAGAAAAACATTAGCGAGAGGATGTTTTTTTTTCCCCCTGCCTACCCCTTTTGAAGCTTTGTTTCATGGTAGCCAGAGGGAGAAAAAAACACATTATATGAGTAAATTGTCTGGAGAATGTAACCAGGGCCCCAGTAAACACTGAGAATGAAAACCCATGCGAGTGTGTATTCAAGCAAGTATGTGCAAAGATAGTGTTTTCCGTGAACACCCTCTTGGATGAAAATTCTGTTCTGTAACTAAATAACTGGGGAGAAGTCGGGGTTTGGCTGAGCTGTCTTGTGTTGGGATTTTTCCCAAGGTCCCTTGACTTGCCCCTTTCATTTCTCTTCCCCTCTGTCTCAGCATAATGTGTGTGGCTTTGCCCAATACCCTGAAAAAATTCAGAATGAAATCTGAGCTCCCTGATGACCAGTGCTGATTTTCAAACAATCAGACTCAGGCTGTGTGATTTTGGAGTGGTAGGGTTGGGATATTTTAAATTCTATTCTGTCAAAGAATGATTAGCACATTAATTTGGGCCATATTAGTACATCTCCCCTGTGTTGATGGGAGGATAGACCCCCTTTCATGTTTAATCTAAAGAGGGATTGATGACTGGTGAGGTTGTCTCACATAGGGACATCTGCCACTGAAATAAATGATGAGCTCAGAGAGTGAAAATGTTTAGGCTGCACTCTGTAAATGTGGATCCCTTCTGTGCCGAAGGCAATGAAAGCCCTCAGGTAGCAGCTCTGCAGATTTTTCTCATTGTGGGCAAAAATAAGGGGTTTTTTATTATTTGTTAGCCCAAGGCTTCTTTCTTGAAGTTGCTACGCGTTGTTGATGCTGATTTCACGTTTCATAAACAGCTAAGTCATGTTCAAGAAGCAGAAAACTGACCTCAGAGATGACATAACCACTGGAGGCAGAGGAAAGCAGCAGCACTGCTGCTGAACGACGGTGAAAGAAAAGGGCACCTTTCCTGAGAGTTTGCTAGCAACTTTTACTTGATGTGTGAGTTTAGTACTTCTGTGTTAGAACAGTAAAGCACCTTTGAATTAGAGCAGGCTAGAAAAGTTGCTTAATGTGCTTTTTTCACTCTCTTACTTTTAACCGACCACTGCAAAATTCCTTCTACCTGTAACGAATAATTTAATTTGGAAAGGCAAATAAGAGCTCATTAGCTGATGCACTGCCACAAAGTAAGTGAGAAGGTCTGATGCACTCCTAACAAAGTAAGTGAGCAGGTCTAATGCCTAGGGACAAACTTTTACAACCATTTTGAAATGGCGCAGTACAATGCAATAAATCCCATAGCCTGTTCAGTGAAGAAGAAGGGAACATTCTCCTTCCTGTTTTACTTGCATGCAAGTTTTCTGTATCTTGAAACCCTTTGCATTTGAATATTGGGGAAATGCATGTATGCCAGGGGATCACATACAGACAAGTTAAGCCTGAATGCTGCCAACAGGTAGTCCTGTCTATTGTGTTTTCCATTCAATTTTCTGTGTTTTGTGGCTAGACAGGCTCCCCCTGTCTGAGTGTTCTCCATCACACTCCTCAAAAAAGAGGCAGTAATATTTCTGCGAAGTATTTTTCTTTGTATCTCTTCCTATGTCTGGATATTTTGACTGGTGTTTCTTTCTGTCTCAAAAAGCTGGTTTGTTACCAGTCTCACTGTTTTAGAGTGAGTGTTTAATATAAATCTGTCTTTTTACTCCTATAATAGACATTAGAAGAAGCAGACAATAATAACACATCTAATAGGCATTGAAAGAATTTCTGTACTGTGAGGGTGGTGAGGCCCTGGTACAGATTGCCCAGAGAAATTATGGATGCCCCATCCCTGAAAGTGTTCAAGGACAGGTAGATGGGAATTTGAGCAACCTGGTCTAGTGCAGGGTGTCCCTGTCCATGGCACAGGGAGGTTGGAAAGAGGTGATCTTTGAGGTTCCTTCCAACCCAAACTATTTTATGACTGTATGATTATTTTCCACAAGGAATCTGTCTTTTGTCCCAAATATCTTAGTGATTTTCAGAAGTAATCTTAAGTGATTTTTGTGAACACCCACCTTAGTTTCTAGCAATGATTTCATGTGGATATAAAGCTCAGGCAGAAAACTCTCAATAGTGACTGGAAATCACAGGTCAGGACTCTCAGTATTTTACAGCATCAGGTCTGTATATGTTATAGCTAAAAATTTCACTGCTCAAAGAATAGATCTAGAAGGTATCCAGAGGCTCAGTGTCTTCAAAAAGTTGCCTTTAATTTAAGTTTGATTCAGGAATGCATAAAATGTTCAAACTGCAGTAATTTACTACTCATTGGCAGTGGCTGAAATGGTGGCAGTTTCCACCTTCAGTGGTTGTTTTTACTCTTACCCCAGATTCACATGAACAAAGCGTATTTATGACTTGTGAATAAATATTAGCACGGAGCACATCAGGCACTTTGTGCAGCTTGGAGCAGGTTTCCTTCTGCTTGGGCAGCCAGACAGGTATCATGGCAGGCATGACTGTGCTCACAGGTGTCGTCCCTTTGGCTTGGATGGAGAGTTTTGTGTGTGAGCAGGTGTTTGCTGGCTGGAGCCCAAGGAAGAACCTCTGGGAACTCTTTATTTCACATAGTCCTGGGGCTGGAGGCTTGCGGACCCTCACTCAACATAAAGAAATAACAGTAATAACCTCTCATATTCCTGAAAACGGGGCATGTTTGACTGCTCTGGCAGACATCATGATTGGCAGCATTTCCAGGCATGTGACAGCATCACCTCTGCACTTGGGGCCAGCACAGGCAAACAGCAGGCGCTGGCTTCAAAACAGCCTTAGGGAGCTGTGCTCATGATTTGTGCTGGCCAGCCTCTGGATGCAGGACATGCACAACACCGAGTGTGTAAATGCCAGGAGTTTGTGTGGGTTCAGAAAGGGCTCGGATGAATTCCCCAAGGCAAAATGTCAGTGGAGAGATGCTGAACACAGAGGCACTGTTGCTGGCCTAAGAAATCCAAATTCTGCAATTAGTTGGAGTGAGTGAAGGCATGCTAGTGAGATACTCCTGCATGAAGTCCCTGTCTTATGTTCTTAAGGCATCCTCCCTTGGCCCCTGCCATGCAGGGTGCAGACAGACTTCTGATTTTAGATGGTGACCTAAACCTGAGGAAAGCTTTCTGTGGTTGGACCTTTCTGGGGAAAATGTAACTTTTCAACCCAGTTGTGGGTGCCCCATCCTTAGAAATGTTCAAGACCAGACTGGATGGAGCAGCTTGGTCTAGTGGAAGGTGCCCCTTTCCCATGGCAAGGGATTGGAACTGGATGACCTCTAGGATCCCTTCCAACCCAAACCATTCTGTGATTTTATGACTCTCTAGTCTTTCCACCAGCATTGCTCAAGGGCAGGACAGGCTGTCTGGAGGTGCAAATTAGGCAGTAGGTATGCACTGCAGGGACATGGGATGCAGACATTTCAGCAAGAGATACCAGGGAGTGAGAGTTTTTCCTAGCTGAGATGTTTGGCAGCTATAGAAACACACTAATTCATGGAGCCAACTTGTACTCCTGGGAAAGGACTATCACCACCTCTAAAGACATCCCATTAATTCTTAGGGGCAGAGAGAGCCCCTTCAGAGACACTAACATTTTCTTGCAGATCCCCTCTACCACAAATTGTGACTTTTCTAGAGATTCTGAAGCATAAGAAACTGAGGCTTAATTCCACCTATATTAGGCTATCAATTTTTTTTTTCCAGAAAGAAAAAAAAAGAGTATCTTGAGTTTTATCCTTACATTGAGGTCGTACATTCAATGTACTTTTAACTGTGGGGTAAAAAACCACCTCCAGTTTATTTCCCTTTCTCTGAGAAGCTCAGCATATGAATAACATACTTAAATTACTGCAGAAATGCAGCTAGGGACAAACTAGAATAACTTCTTTGAATGTGATTTGATTGGAGTTACACAGTGATTCTCGTTTAAAAAGACAACTTTAGCACAGTCAGTGAAGGAAAAAAGATCACCTACTTTGATATTTGTCTTATGTCAAAATCTTATTTCCTTTCTCTTTTGCTCCTCTGTGACTTCTTCCCTTGCACCTTGGCATCACTTGGATTTCCAAGTAATCCCTACCATTTTCAAAAACTGTTTTAAAATGGGAATGCTCAACTCACTATTGAATTGTGAACTCACAATTTGAGGCTGAATCTGCAGAACCTTAACAGAGATAAAATCCATATTGACTCCGGGCCCTTTGATGCCATATGGCAAATGTCACTTGAGTTATTAACAGCCAAACAATAATGGGCTCTGTTCTGTATTTGAGGAAGCCTTTACCAATGACTTGGAGGAGATTTCTTCCTAATCCCAGATGCTGATTAGTTTATATTCTGATCCACACAGTTTGCTAAACTTTATGATTTTTGTACTAGCTAAAATGAGTGCAGAAGGTGTTATTCAGCCTATAAATGGCTAATAATTTTTGAAATTTAGGATTAGAAATGTACGTTAATATGTTGAATTTAAATCTAATCCTCTGTTCACTCATCAGCCCAGACTATTTCAAGATAGTTGTTACTACACAGAAAAAAAAAATCTTTGTCTCTCTCAGAATTGGCATTTATACTTCCTGTTTCTGCACACCAATGACTGTTTTAAAGAGCAACATCTTGTTAGGCACTAGGGATGAAACCTAATCCTTTCGTCCTGTGAAGCTGGGATTCCTTTATGTCAGAAACTCTCAACCAGAAAAGCACATGTTTCAGAATAATCCCTTGGTCTTCAGCTACTCATGTAGTTAGGCACATGGGTTAGCCTGTCCAGGGCAGCAGTCCCACAATTAATTGCTCTCAGCCTCTGCATTTCACAGGACAGTGGTGTTGATAAAAGCGAGGCGCTAACACGATACTTTCTCCAACATGAAGCAGAGGGAAAAGGAAACATTTTGACATTAGGGTCACTGAAAAATACTGTGCTGTCTCTTCCTTGTGACATTAATTATTTATCAAGACTCCAAATCAGGCTCATTAGGGTTTTTACCTTTAACACAGCCATTCCCTTCCTGCCTGGTGTCAGGGCTGCTGTCCTGGGAACTGCATTATCTATGGCCCTGAGCTGTTCGCTCATTCACCCAGACCTTTGGATTTTTTGCCAGCTCCCGGTAGTATTTTGGCAGTTGCCAAAAAATTGTTTTACAAACCAGTGTGTTTCAGTGCAGTGTATTCCAGTGGTGCCCATGTGAAGAGGACAGGGCATCCCATGGTCAACTGTGAAATGTGAGACTGATTTGAGCACAGACAGTGGATCCTGTAGACATATATCAGGAGCCTGAGCTTCAAGTGGTCTTCTGAGCAGAGATGGGGGCGGTGATTGCAGGGGAGGAACTTCACGTGTGTCTCAAGTGCATGTGTTGCACTCCCAGCAGCATCCCACACTCTGGCAGGTCAGATTTTTAGGAGAAATTCCCAGCATCTCTGTTGGGATACCTTGGAAGGATGCTGTGTTTGCCAGGGTGTGCAAGGGGTTAAGCCCAGAGGAAAGACCCCTTTGATGGATGGGAATCCCTGAGGTGAAGCCATTCTGTGAGAGGGTCAGCAGCAATCCCTGAGGTAAGTTGCGTTTGTGCGGTCGATTATATGTCTGGTATAATTGTATCTGATACACAGAACATTTTCCCATCATTCTTCTTTGAACCCACCATGTGCACGACCCTGCCATGTGAGGTAGAAATAGACTTGTTCTTTCTCTGAACAGCAGGATGTGAAATGCTTTTGTGATCTCCCTTCCATAATGGCCAAATGCCCTGCGTAGAGTTTCAGCAGCTTGTCGATCCTTCAAAGTAGTCCACTGGGGGTGGGAAAAAAGGAAAACCTGCTGGAGATACGGAGTTACAAAATATTTTAAAACCAGAGAATTAATTAAAATGAGTGTTTTTTAAAAAAAATAGAAACATCTGTGTGCTTTCAAGATGTTTTCTGTTGGATTCCAGTGAATCCAGAGGGAATAATTCGGTAGTAAACCATATTCACAAAACAATAACCAAATGTTGGGTCATTATTTTCAAGGAAAGACAGATGTAATCTGAACAAAAGTGTGGCCTGATACAAATGCCTGAATAATCTAGCCTACCTCAGTTGTACTACTGCTTTCCATAGAAGTTTTGGCTGTTGGGAAATTATCTTAGGTGCAAATATATATATTTTTTACCTAATAAGAATAATACTGGAAGGGTTTCAGAGTTATGCAAGTATTGAAGTTTCTAATTAAATAATTTGTATCTAAGTCAAAGATGAAAAATCCAATAACTGTGATGGTATATAAAGCTGCTGAAAGGTGTTTTAAATATATGCATCTATAAAGCTTCATAGGTGGATTTCCGGCCCAGCTTTCTGAACTCAAATAAATCCCTCTCTTTCCTCTATGTGTTATCCTGTCTTATGTCTGTCACAGAGCACTGGGCTGAGTCAGGCACTGGAATCCTCCCTATTGACACAAGCAATAAAAGCACTAATAGTCAACCTTTTTTTCTTTTTATTAAGCCTCCAAAGTCACAGCAAGTCTGGTGACTGATGAGTAAGGGTGTGGTTCCAAAGATGGTCTGTTTTAAAATAATTCCCTGGCTTTATTGGCAGTCTAGAATTTAAACGTGTTTGCTACTGAAAACAATTTTTGACAGAAAAATCTTATTTGAAGTGAATGGGGAAGTATCTTCTTTTGTCAAAACTTTCCTTCCTCTCCCCCCACCTCCCCCCACCCGAGTTTTCAGCATTGACAGACATGGAAAATTTCCCAGTCCCTTTCTTCAGAACATTGTTATGGTGAAGACTGTATAAAAATCGAACGTATATACTAAAAGACAGGTTTTCTTTTCCTTTGGTATTTTTCATCTGCTGCAATATACTGTATATCTCAACTCCTTTGAAGTCAATGGGAGCCTTTTCATTGATTTTAATGGCAGCTGGATCAGACCTTTAGTGAAAAGCAATGTACAAAGGCGCTGTGCTAACATCAGACTAGAGACAAATCCTTTCAGGTGAGTAGCACCTAATGGCAGCCTGGGCTTTGCCTGGGGAGGATGATGCCTGCTGGGATGTGATTTGTTTCCACTTTCAGTGCTGGGCTATATGCAACCAACCTTTTGCTGCCCAGACCCTGCTTATTTAGGATGGGAGACAGAAAAGACTATTTTTTTACAGCAAGTTGAGAGTGAGTCTTGAAATAAAATAGATGCAGGAGACTAGTAGGGTTATGGTGAGGCTGGCTGTATGGGGAGAGGCTGTCTATAATTGAGAAAGCTTTGCCACATTTGATTCTGGGAAGGGTGTTCTTTCAATGTGGTGTGTTTTGATAAGCGGTATGAGAATTTTTAAAGTCAATAACTTGGTTTATAAACTTCAGCTCAGCTGGACTTAATCCTGCAGCTAGCAAATCCACAGACCAAGTAGCCCAGCTGTGTCCTCATTTGTTAAGATCTTAAACCCAAGAAGATGTCTGGGATGCAGAATTATTTTTTTTTTTCCCTTACTCATTTATACAAAGCTTAATAAAGGCAGATAGGAATAAGATGTGTGGCAAACCCAGCTCTTTCAGCAAAAAGAGGGAGAGGAAAGAGAAAGAGATGCATTTAAATAATATTTAGGTTGGCCCAGATTTGGGACCTCCGTCTGTAAACCTTATCTCTGCCTCAGGAAAAATACAGCAATCAGGCTGATTCGTGGAAGCACATAAGCACATGCCTACAGCTTCTTGTCTTAGGTGTATTTTCCTAAACAGGGGTACTTTACTGATTTAAAGCCTGTGCCACATCATCATATTTTACAGAATGAGACTCTCACCCTGTCACTCCTGAACAAAATCTTTGGGGATAAATCCAGGGCTTGTGTGGTTCTCTGTTAAAAGAAACTGCAAATTTGAGCACGCACGCAGCCCATGGCAGGGCTGGGGCTGTAATGAAATCTTTCTCCTTGCAAGAGTGGAAATTTTCAATAATTTAAATTATTTTATAATGCTCTCTATGTTGTTAATATTACATATTATTTGCTACAATATATTAATAAAGGCAATAATCACTAAAACAGAGTCTCAATGTGGACCTGTTTAAGAAAGTCACATACAGTGCAGCTGTAACTATTTTTTAAAAAAACCATCCATTATTTGTAACACCTTTTAAAACTGTTTATCACTTTATACTTAGCAAATGCTGGTATATCCTTCTCTCCTTCTGTTTCCAGCATGCTAATCTGGCATTTTTTGTTTACTTCAGTGCGGATGGTGAGATGTAGAAGGACAGCTTATACACAGAGCCTACTCTGGTTCCCTGTGAGATCCGTATGAGTTTTGACCACTGACTACAATGACAGCTGAAGTGGGCCAGGCATGAGAGATTGCAGTATTGTTTTGCATGTAAAATAGAGACTAAATGCAGATATTTATGATTACAGAGAACATAAATAAAACTGGAGCAGCTATTTTATTTTTTACCCCCAGTCCTTTCCCGAGGAGAAGAGAAAAATAAATGTATTTCATTGAAGTAGGTTGCATATAAATTTTAAGTCAATGGAAGGAAATATTTCCTCACCCTGCACTGCAGACAGGCTGTTCAGATTATCAGTGGCTGCTCTGGGTCAGATACCCAAAGTAATTTTCAAAAGCATTCAGTAATTTTGGGGCTCCCAAATAGTCAGGTCTCAGACTGAAGAGCCCTGAATGTTTCCTCTGGCAGTAGTGCAGTCTTCCTTTACTTTCAGAAGGGATGTCACACATTTCCTCAGGAGCCTAGGCTGAAACCTGGCTCCCAGACAGGTGCAAAATTCCCTTACTCTCCATGGGATAACACTTTCATGGCCAGAAGTTGCTGCTGCAGGTTAGAGTGATACCAGCATAATTTGTTGGAAAAAAGCAGCAAACTATGAACCAGGCAGTTACGGATGATTTAGGATTTCTGTCTGAAGCTGTAGGGATGACCCTGTGAACTTTTCCAGTAGGTAGGCAATTAGCTCTTTGCTGACTAAATGTGCTTCCACCAGACTAGGGACTATATAATTCAGCATTAATGATTGCTAGCCAGGTGCAGGCAGGTGCTGGTGAGCTGAAACTCCCCAAAGGCAGGATCAAAACTACAATTCTGGCTGAGCTCTTGGAGTATGCTGCTGGAATGAGTCAACAAAGCTCATTCCTTGCAGTGCCAGGTTGAAAGGTGTTTCAGTCAGTTTGGCTGATAATCTCATCTGGCCAGCTTGGTCAATAATCTTTTTTGGCCAACTTGACCAAAGCTGGAATAGGTGGTTGTTGCTCATTTCTTGCAGCTCATAAAAGCACTGTGGGTTAGGTTATATCTATATGAGAAATGAGGCAGGCAGAGCTGCCCAGACAAGGTCGGTGGAAATGACAGAGCAAACTGGCCTTCAGCAAGGACCAGTGGGTTAAAAAAGAATGTTTGGGTTTAGCTGTATTCTGTACTCATTATGTGCTGCCCCACTGTCTTCCTACAACCCTGAGAGCACCAGCCTCATTGGCATTTGTTAGAAATTGTACTCCTTGTTGCCTACATATGGAAAATCGTTGGAGTCAAAATAATTTGAGGTAAAGGTTGGAATCAGCCTAACTTCTGGCACAGGGAGAAAGAGAGGTGAGCAAGTAAGTGCACTTACTCCATGTGTTGTCTGTGCATTTGGTCATTTTAGATTGCCAGCAAAAAAAGCCAGTGGATTTATAAAGAAGGGAGAGGGAAATACAAATTGCAGCACACTGTTGGTCAGATTATAGATACTTATTCAAGTAGGTCAAATTTTGCGACTTATCTGCTTATCAGTGGCTCTCAAAAATTAAGCATAGCTTTAAAAGTTACAGTATTGTAAAAGTGACCGGAATTTCACTGGCTTTTATTTCAGCATCTCACAGAAATGATAATTGCTGCAAAGCCCTGCTGTCTCAACTAGTCCTTCCAGTATCATGTTCCCTGTTCTTGGTACAGCCACAAGTGATGCTCAGACAGCTTTCCTGGGAGCCTTGCTGAAATCCATGTTTGTGCACGAGTCTGCACACAAGGAGCTTATTGTAGGTCTGGGGTCTGAAGACTCATTATATTTAAAAAAATCTGAGGTGTTGGGCTATTAAATATCAACAGAATGAGACTCAGCTATGTTTCCCAGGATAAATGAGCACATTTGCTTTAATATTGCCATGTTCACATTTAGATTTTCTTTCTGCAGTTTTATTCACTTATTTTCTAATTCGGAAAATGCACTAATTTGCAGGTTTGCTTATTCCTGGTATGAATTAGGGTGCTTTTACTGTGTAGTAAAATTAAAAACCACAGACTAGCAATAATATCTGTCCTGCAAAACACCCTCCTTAATTAAGCAATAGGACATGAAAGGCTGTATATTTCTGAGTCATTATGGCACACCTCATGTTGTTTTATAAGGCATGAAATCTAATGCAAAGTGACCACCCAAGAATTGTAGTAATTGCCCAAAAAACACTGCCTGGAGTGCCTGGTTACTATTGTGAAATGCAATCAAGATGTAAAAATAAGGATTAAAGAGAGACCTGTGCACGAAAAGAACCCTCTTGGCTGTGGCTGTTGCCCTCCACAACAGCCTCTCACCCTGGACCTGTCTTGTGGAAAGTTTTAAAGAATGTAACTGAATGGTGAAAGTGCTATTAAAAATTTATATATTCCTTGTAAACATCAAGGTGTTCTTGACATCAAATTGTTTTAGGGAATTAAACCCCCTTATAGAAGGGTCTCACATGCTTGCCTGAATTCTTTAGGTTTTGTTTAGCTTTTTACGGACTCTCCTTGTTTTCAAGTTTTAGCTAGGATTTTTTTTTTGGAATTTAGTTAATCACTTCTACATAAACAATAATTAAATGGCCATCACCTTGGAAACTGGCTGCAATGGTAATCTTGAACTCAAATATAGGGTCTGGTACAGCCAATAAAGCAATTAACCCAATTTGTTCAGACCATAAATACAAAAGATAAAACATTAAAAACATCAAGCCTTAGTGGAAGCAAACTTAAGCCATATTTTTCAAGCAGTTGTATTCTCTGCCAGCCCAGAAAGTGCACTGGTTTTGTATGTTGATGTGTATAAAATAATCAGTAAACACCCATCCTGCTGGGCTGTTCAGTTTAGAAAAGGATATATGGAGTCCTGTGTAGTTGTGGTGGGTACCACAGGGTGTTTGGACCAGACTAGGAGTTAGGAAAAATAGTGATTACAGCCTGCTATGGATGGAATAACTGCTTTTGAAATGTCCTAGTAGCATCCTGCAGTGATGCAGCCAAGGGAGAATACAGGTAAATGTAGTTTACCCCCTTCTAACTTGGGCAGTGCTGAGTTTATACCAAATGGTTAAGGATATCTATTTTTTTATTTATTATTACACCACTGGAATGATGCCGTTAGGGTTCCTCCCAAAAATTCTGCAGAACACATCAGTTTAAATGGATGCTTTAGACTTCCCTTCAGGAGACAGGAAGAAAAAAGAGAAGGTGACAGACAACCATAAATACCTTAGCTGGAAACTTTCAACCCAGCCTTTTTTCTTCCTTTTTCCTTCTCCATTTTCGTTTTGAATTTTCTTTAATTGAAACCTCTGTGGCAATTCTAGCCTTCATTGAGCATTGAAATGCCAATAGAGCTGCTCTATAATGGAGGGCTCTGTAGCAAGACTGTACAATAATATCCTGGTGCAATATAACAGTAGGTGGCTGGGGAATGTAATCGATTTCCAAAAGAACTGGAATGACCCTCCTCACAGACATGCAGCTCTCCCAAACTCCACTGACTCCAGCTCTGATCAGTTCTGGTTCACTTCCTTCCTTAAGAGAAGGATGTTTAATCTTATTGAGAGCCAGCATGCAGCGTTTTTTCTTCCCTTTTTGCTTTAAATAGTCTGTGCACCATTACATCATCATCTTTATTAACCTGCCACACTTCACCCAAATGCCTTTGTTGGGGTATATTTGTATAGAGCTGTAAATGTCAATACTGGAATTATTTCTTTGGGGGACAATGATTGTGGTCTAACACCAGATGCCTTCTGTTGAAAGAGGGGAGAATGAAGCAGGTACTGAAAAGGGAAATGACTGAATGGAAGAGAATTCACAATTTCTGCCACACACATCCTGCATTTCTGTATGAAGGAGTTCCAATCAGGAGAGCTGTGCTTCCACTAGGAAAGGTTCTTGGTTGTGCATTAACTTTTAACCTCACTATGTATAAGCAACAACTATGAAATGGTTCTGCTTGGGTTTTAATTTGTCTTTCAATTTTTAAGAACTTTCCTTCTGGGATGCACTTGCTGTGGGAGACACACATGAATGTTTACAGCTCTGAAATTAAATTTTTTGTCCCTGTGTGTATCCTTATACAGAATCAGGATGTAAGGAAAGGGACTATGCTTTTGTTGTTTTTTTGATTTTTGGATATCTACACAACCTATAAAGGTCTTTGAATGGGCAGCACAAAACAGGGCTTAACATTCAGAAAAACTTGACAGACTTTAAGATACATTTTAAAATATTTCTTATTTGAATTATAGGTAGCAATGCAAAGTATCAGAATGGTCAACATTCTCACCTGGTAAATACCGGTTGTTTAATAGCAATATAACACCGTCTCTCCTTAAATTAGAAACTTTATGGACCAAGGATTTAGCAAAGATTTTGCTCTCACTTTCTGTTTCATAAAGATGATCTTCAGGTTTCTGAAATCTCCCCTTACAGGCAGAAACACTGTCAATTCCATTTTATAAACTGTTAAATATGTTTAAATTTCAGATAAAACTGACAGACAAATCAAACTCTCCTCTTTAGATCCCTCATGTGATAAATGTGATAAATACAGGGTTTATTATTTCCTCTTTTTTAGTTTTCTCATTTCATGCCACAGTCTCAACTGCCTGTGTCTGGACTCTGCTTGCTTAATCTCTGCTACATTCAGTGACATTTAAATGATGTAATAAGTATCTACTTTTTATAAAGTGCATTTCAGTCGCAGACCTGAAATTCAAAAGCACAAACTTGAAGTGATCAAGAAGAGCACTCAGTTTCCCTGATGTGGCTTCCTCAATATATCTTGCAGTCCTGCAGAAGTAGGAAAACGAAAGGATTCGTGTTTTTTATAAATTGGAGCCATTTCAGAGTGCGTGCAAAACCCGCGCTTCAACGGAAAAAGGGTGAAATCATAACTAAAGGAGGGGTTACAGTGAAATCATAACTAAAGGAGGGGTTATAGTGAAATAGCAACTAAAGGAGGGGTTACAGTGAAATCATAACTAAGGGAGGGGTTACAGTGAAATAGCAGCTCGGCTGTTCGCTGTTCCCCTGCCCGGCGGGGACAGCGCTGCGGGCTGCGGCCGCCAGAGGGCGCGCGCGGCGCTGCTGCTGCCGGCCCGCGGCGGGGCCGCTCTGTCTGTCTGTCTGTCTGTCCCTGTCTGCTGTCTGTCTGTCTGTCCCTGTCTGCTGTCTGTCTGCCTGTCCATGTCGCTGTCTGTATGTCCGCTGTCTGACTGTCTGTCCCTGTCCGCTGGCTGTCCCTGTCTGCTGTCTGTCCGTCTGTTCGCTGTCTGTGTCCGCTGTCTGTCTGTCTGTCCCTGTCCGTGTCCTCTGTCTCTGTCATCTGTCCACTGTCCATCCCTGTCCCCCGTCTGCTGTCCATCCCTGCCTCCTGTATCCCCTG
>VRYO01001589.1:23083532-23151688 GCA_009812075.1 Sialia sialis | reverse complement strand
TGTCCATCCCAGCCTGCCCGCTGCCTGCTGCTCGCTGCCCATCACCCGCGGGTGCTGATCTCAGCGTGTCCCTTGTCAGGTTCAGCGTTCAGGATGTGAACCCACCCCTCAGAAAATTCCAGTGACACCCCGAGCCCCCCTCCCCCCTGCCCTGCTGTCCATCAGGCACTGCTTGGGTTCATGGTGTGTTTTTTCCATACTAAATAGGGCGTTCAGGGACTGGGGACCTTTGCAAACCTCATCACCTCCCATTTTCCTGGGTACCTGCTTCTTTCACCTGCTTTCTCCAAAATAAGAATGGACAATTGTATCAATCTTGTCCTTTCTCCTGTGAAAATCCCAAGTCCTTTTAAAACAAAATGTTAAACTGCACACACATTTCACCTTAATAACAAGAAGGAGAAGATGAATGATACCTGGGAAGTATTTATCATGTCACTGGTAGTGCTATTGATGTGCAAGGGGCACTACAAAACTACCTTGACTAGAACAGAATGAAAATGTGCCAATTTCCCTTTGTTTAGGGAAATGGGGCAGCATGAGGGAGCTGCTGGAGAGTGTTTTAAGAATCTGCTTGCAAAGAACTGTTAGAATTGCAGGTACATATTTAGTAGCTTTAATTCAGTCTTTGAATCTCCCAGGATTTGTGGGTCAGTTCATAAAGTTCTCTGCATTTATCTTCAGAATTAAACCTGAATATTGAGGTTTGGGCACTTCTGTATGGAACGGTCCCAGTCTGGAACCCAGCTCATTGGAATTGCATGTTCAGAGTTACACAGAGCTTGATGAACGTTGCTGTGTTGGTCTTTACCGATGATCTTTGTGCTGTAAACCAACGGTTTCAGTCCCAAATGTCAGTATTATACAAATCTTCCTTTCTTTCTTCAGGTAGCCAACACTACCTTTTCTGTTTTTCTGTCTTCTCCATCCAGAGATGGCATTGTGAGTATAAAGCCTGTAAAGCTCTTTCTGGAAATGAACACCATTATGCAAATTGTTGCTTGAAAGAGAGCACAGACCTATGCAGTGCAGGTTCAGGCTGAGCTTTCACTGAGATCAGCTGTAATGCTTTTCTAAATACCAGGAGGGATTGCAGAACTGGACAGGTATGCTGCTTTTATTGATATAAGCTTCTGGAGACCACAGGATGAATTTTGGCATGTCAAACGGCAGTGGAACCATTTCTGTCTGTCACAAATTCTTGTTCAGATTTAAATTATTTCTGTTTAGCTTGCCCAAGTCCCTCCTCAACCTGCTGGAGCCCCAAGGTTAGCTGACCCCTAGGATGTGTTCACTATGATGTGATCACTAGAAAGGACAGAGTTGTTGGAGTGGATCCAGAGGAGCCATGAAAATCAAAGGGCTGGAGCACCACCCCTAGGAGAGAAGGCTGAGAGAATTGGGATTGTTCAGCCTGGAGAAGAGAGGCTTCAGGGACATTTATAGAACGTTCCAGTACCTAAAAGGAGCTGAAAGGAAATCTGCAGAGGAATTTTTTACAAGGACATGGAGTGGTAGGACCGGAGGGAATGTATTTGAACTGACAGAGGGCAGGTTTAGATTAGGTGTTAGGAAGAAATTCTTTACTGTGGGGGTGTGAGGCACTGGCACAGGCTGCCCACAAAAGCTGTGGCTGCCCCATTCCTGGAAGTGTCCAAGGCCAGGTTGGATGGGGCTTTGGGAAACCTGGTCTAGTGGAAGGTGTCCCTGCCCATGGCAAGGGGTTGGAATGAGATGGTTTTAAAGATCCCTTCCAACCCTAACTATTCTATGATTATATGTGAAGAATTACATTTCCAGGTAAGAGGAGTCTTAGCCTCATGGGACAAAAAGGACATATAAAGTTTCTGATGTTATTAAACTAAGCAGCCTGAGTCATCATGTGGCCAGAAAGCACCTGCAGGAATTGAGTTTTGAAAGAAAACAAGGTTAATAAAAAACATCGAGGTAGGACACACAAAAGGGTAGAGGTTGTACAAATTAGAGGAGGGTGTAATCTTGTATCAGTGCACTCAGAGGAAAAGACTGGCTGTCATATTTTTCAGATGAAGTAATCAAAAAAGTAGAGCATCAGTCAGTGGTATAGCTGCAGTAGGCTGAAAATCATCTTTGTATCCTAAACGTACCGCCCAGTGACTTCTTGTGAAACCATGTCTGCTTAAAATGATGAAGAAAACAATGCTGTTTGGGGAAATCCAAAACTTTTGTGAAACAAAGCCTTTAAATATTGTGCTTCTGGCTCCCTTAATTTACATATTATCTCTTCTCTGAGTCATAATCTTTGTTAACAGACCAGGTGCTAATTTTATCTGGCTAGGAAGAGTTGCCACTGAACAGGCTGTTCTGTTTAGGGTACAGCGTCTGACATAGTAAAGGCCAGGACTGTGCTGGCCTGAGAATGTCCAAAGGATGGATAGGTACTGGGATTTGATTTTCCTTAGAAGTCTAACTAAAATGATTAGTTACTGACCTCTAAAACAAGCTTACAAAGGCCAGTTCCTGAATATTGCAACAGGTTTCTCAGCAAAAATATTAAAGTAGTTTTTATGACATTGGATGGCTGCATGTAGGAAACCTTCTGTGAGGGTGGAGTAGGTCTGCTTTTTGTGTACTTGCTGGATATATTGCCATTTACAGTAGTTGATATAGCTGATTTCCATGGTTACCACACAGAAGGATTATTCACCTTGTTTATAATTTTGGTTGCATGTTTAGAGAAAGAGAAAGGAAGGGATAAAAAGCATATTTGAGAAGTGTAGCCTATACTTAACTCATAGGGGTCTTGTAAGGTTGAATTAGCTAATATTTTCTGCTTTGCTTTGGAGTTGTAAAAACTACTTATGCTTTATTACTGTTATTTTATATTTTTTATATGGACAAATCTTGCCAGGTTTAAGAAATCACATTTCTTAAATAGCTTAACCTTTGAGACTTGCAGGAAGAATTTTATATTATGGAAAAACCTTTGCTTCTAAGGAGAATAAAAGACAGATGATCCAGTAATTAAGGTACTGAGCTGCACCTTAAAAGATCTCGGTTAAGTTTCTGGCTGTGAGGAATCCTTCACAGTAAGTCACTCTACGTCAGACTCAGTTTACCCTCAGTGGAGGGTAACATTTTCTGTTCTCACCTGGTCTATTTAGATTGTAAACTCGGAGCCCAGAGCTCACCCTCGACTGCCTGTTCCCATCTAGTGTGGCTGTACTAAGAACCTGATCTTACCTGTGAAGAATGAACAGTTTAATGATGAGATAACTCTCCTGCTTGTGTTTAACTTCCTTCAGTGGACAGTGAATAAGGCAAAGGAGATGTCATTGTAAATTAGCTACTTTTTCTGACTTAAGCTGCACAAACATTCATAGTCAATGGACTGCAGTTTTATTACGGGGGGTCGTGGGAGCTATTTCACTCTGGAATCTTTAAATTAACCAAGGTGTTAACTAGTGTTGTAAAGATAATGACTCTTTCAGTCTTTCTGAAGCTCTGTGCAGACTGGGAAGCCAGAGCCTCTGCTCGCAAATGCTCCTGAAGCAACAGTGTCATCACTTTCCACCATCCAGAAAAGTGGCTCAGCATCCTGATATTGAAGGATAGATGCCCAGTTTAAAACCTTCAGCAAAGTGGAGAAGGGATGTATCTATTAATCTGATCCATCTTGAAGGTGAGAATCAGAAGATTAATGAAAGCTTTTGTAGATGTGAATAGGAAAGTGTGTAGAGAAGGAAGTTTTTTTCAATCCTTTTTGTGACAGAGTTATATTAGAGGACCAGAAAGCACTATCCTATCTTGGAGATGCTGGGCAGGACTGATATGAAACATCAGGGATGTGGTGTGTCCCAATTCCACAGGACTTGCTTATGCTGAGCTCTAAAAGGTAAAATACAGTCAGAATATAAGCCAGCAGCTCAGAGTACAAATTTTAGGCACATGGGATAAACTGAAAAGTATGTGAACTCCCTCTGCAATGCAGAAGGGTTAAAAGTATCACATAAATCCAAGATGAATGCTGGAGGCCTTTTCATCCTTTTTCTCCTAAGAAGATCTCTGGTAAAAAATAATTTCTGTGCCACTAGAGAGCTCCAGCAAAAAGTACTCTAAAGGCTGGTCTGATTGAATATATTACTTCTTGGAAATATTTTGAAAATATGTTTTTATTTGGTCTTACTAAAGTAATGTGAAAGTACTAAGTGCTTTTTGTCTCTGGAATCTAACTTTGCCTCTAGACTGTGCCAACCAGGTCTACAAAACAAAGAAAAATCCATGTGATCCCTCTAAAACGCATGAATGCATTATCCCTGATGCAAGTTACTCCAAAATATAAAATGTTTTTTCTCATGTAGATAGGTACAACATTATATATGGCACTCCTAGTAAGAGTTTCTGAAATAGTTATGCTGCATAAAAAGGTGAGAAGGCTGAATAGTTAGGTCTAGGCAAAGAAGTCTTTAAAAACATTCGTCTTAGAGCTGCTTCACAAAAGAAATGACATCCCAGTTTTAATTTGTCAGGAAACTGGACAACTGGATGCCAAGGGGTCACTCTTACAGAGTATGGGTAGTCCAGCTGCCTTTCCCTGCGCACACTGCAGTGAAATTTCTTTTTTTCTCCCTGCCAAAGATGAATTTGAGTCTTTGTTTTGATTACATTATTTAAAATTAATTGTGCTTTTGAAGTTCTGTAGACAAGAAACGGGATAATCTGCAAGCCCCATGAATGAAGATATTAATATTCTCCATAAATATTCCCAGCCTTGTGCTGAGGAGAAGGTACCTGATCAGAGTGTTTCCTTGGACTGGAAAAAGAACTCCAGGCCTCTTGTCAGTGGAGTGGTGACTGATCACTTGGGCTGGATGTCTCTAGTTGTATCTCAGGAAAGAGGTGCCAGAAGGTGAGGTGGGTTAGAGAGCAGAGAGGCTCTTTGGGGTCCTCTTGCTCTGACTGGAGGCTGGTCCTTCCCATTTTCCATACAAAGCTGTGGTTTATAGTAAGTTCCAGGACCTTTGGGGCAGCAGGGAGTGGAAAGGATGACTGTCCCTTGTTGGTATGGCTGCAGTGGTGTTGTGGTGCTCCCAAATCCCAAATCCCAGCTCCCCTGGTCCCTCAGCTCAGCCAGCTGTGCCACCTTGGGCACAGAGCTGTAGAGGCAATTCCAGCTTGTGCTGGATGCCTGTGATGTGTTTTAGCCCAAACTATTTCACACTAAGGGTCCTCTTCTAAACACTGAATTAGGTGGGCTCTTTCAGAACTTCATGGGTGATAGCTCTGGAAGTAAAAAGTCTTCATGACTCACTGAGTATTGTCTGTGAGAAATGATTGAAGCCATCTACTTGCAATCCCACTAATCCCTGCCATGTCCCTGAGACAGGACATCAGAATTCCTCTGATGGCTGTATCAAATGCCATGCTCAAGTCTTGCACGAGGAGTTATTTTTCAGAATTCTGATAAAGGAAAATGTAGGTTATTATGAGAAATGGATATAAATTTAATAACAAGGTCTGATATAAGCAGGAAGGTTTTTTACATTGTCTGTTCTCCTAAGATTACAGACAGCCTCTATAATGTGATGTGCCAGCAAAGCAGGAAAATGCTTTTTGCTATTACAGCTTGGTGTTAGGAGTGTGGATCTTCCCTTTTCAGTCATTCAAGTGTAGTGGAGAAATATTTGTGTGCAAATAGCAGAAACAAGCAAACAAACACAAATTCAATAGCTGGGAAAATCTTTGGATACTGTTTCCCAGAGAAGCTGGTAAGGTGTGTCAAAGAAAATGGTCCAAAAATCTAACTGTCGTTAATTCAGGAATTTCACTGATTTTAAATAGAAAGCTCTATAGGTAGGGTGTGGCCTCAAGATAGGGCTTGAGAAGTTTGCTATCTGTGAACGTTTGTTGCTGTGATGAAGTTATTGACAGTGGGAGAAACAGATCCTGTTGGAGTGTTTGTACAACTGGCTGTTTTTCAGGAAGAAATACTGTTGAAGTAAGAGGGAATAGCACTCCTTTGTGAAAAGGGTGATTTGCATTTAAATCAGTAGCCTTTGCACTGATGATTGCTACAAAACTTAAATTCTGCTGAGTGTAGAATTATTGAGCAAAATCTTTCAAGGTTGTGTGGTATCAGACCAGTGTTTCTGATTTGAATTCAATGGATTCTACAACAGAACACAGCTGGGTTCAATACAGGAGTGAATCAACCTCAGGAACACCACAAAAAATGATGACCAGAGTTCAAGCAAAGAGATTAGATGGGAGACCAATGATAAATATGTGGAGAGACTTCCCTTGCTGTTGTACAGTGAGCTGGGTTTTCTGATCACCTGAAAGAAACAGTGACAGAACATTATGCAATTTCATATCAGAGAAACATCCCAGGATATCCCAAAAGATGTGAAGACAGGAAGGTGAGGTACCCACCATTTAGAGCTGTCCCTTCAGCTCCTTTTTTTTGCTATGTCATGCTCTCTTCCAGCAGGACCCATTTTTCAGAGTGTGCCAAGAAGCTCACAAGTCACTAAATTGTGAGTCTGGTCCATAAGTTTATCCTCAGTGTGCAGGCTAAGGTCCCCATCTCATGTACTGAACACCAGTCAAATATTGTTTCAGAGTGTTTTCCCTGCCTTACAGAGGGATGCTTGTCACCATCGTGTCTGCATGCCTGATGTATGTTGACAATTTCACCCTTTCCACGTCCCAGCGAGCGCAGGATGTGGTATTAAGAGTATTTTGTGTACGAAGGACACAGACAGGGAGAAGGGAAGTGATTTATGTGAGTCCATTCACAAAGTCTGCAGCAAAGTTGGAAAAAAAAATACCACTGTGGCTGTTTACATTAGCAAGTGGGGGAGCACTGCAGGAGTGGGCTGCAACACAGACAGCAGCAGTGTTCAGGACCTGTCATCCACACTAAAATTGGTTTGGAGGATTTAATTTGGGCTGGATCTACTCTCACCCAGGGAAATGTACTCTTGTTGGCAGCTGGAATGCACCTGCTGCACATCCTTTGGTTTAATCCAACCATCCAAGAGTCCAGTTTGCCTCCTCTGAGATTACTCATGATATGAGCCTACAGGTTTACTTCTTTACTTATCAGATTCACTTGTAGCACACAGTCCTGGATGGAGCTAAAATAGGTCTGTAGAAACACCCTCTGTCTCCTTCTAGGTTCAGTTCCTCTCCAGCATTTAAGGTGAATCCCAGGAGGCACCTCCCACAGGGTGTCTGACATGACGCGTAAAACCAGGCAATTACTTGCAGATTATTGATACTGTCCTTGGCTCACTTTTCTCATTTAAAGCCATTCTCTCAGTAAGCTTGCTGCCTCACATGGCTTCAGCTATCTGCTTTGCATCAATGACTTACAAATCTACCTGTTCTCTCCTGACCTCCCTGCCTCCATCAAGCCCAGCACCTTGTCGCGTTTCTCTCTGAAATTTCTCTCTGAATGTCTTGCCCTCCATTTAAACTTCATGTGGCAAAAACATCATAGCTCAGTGAGCTGCTTGAAGTCATTATAGCAGGAGCCCAGACAGCCATTAAGCATAATAAAATTTTACATATGTCTTAGGCTAGTGCTAAAAAGAAAAATGTTTCAGCTAATTGAGCTAATTTTTTATTAGATATTTTATTACATTATTGTATTATATAAGTGTACTTCAGTAACTATTCTTTAAGTGTTTCATAAATGACAGAACTAAGTTGATCTAATATAATGTTTTAGTTCAGTTTTGAAATAGATTTCTTGGGCATCACAAAAGGCAGAAATCCATTCTCATACTTGTGGATCCCTCTGTCATATTTGACGCTGGCCACAAGCTACATTTTCTTGTCTCAGGGAGGCTGTGAGCCCCAGGGTAATGAGCTTAAATGGTGTGAGACCTACTGCAAGGCTCAGTTGCAGCAGGCACTGACAGGAAACAGCACTGCTGTCAGGAGACCTCTGATGTGATCCCACACAGATTCCTCTCTCTCTCAATAGTGTTATTAATGATTTAGGTAGCTCTGAATCTGGGATCTGGGGTGACTAAATCCTCATTCCTGCAATGCTGACCAAGACCATGTTGCCATAAGAAGTCTGTGGATAGCTTTTCACCAGAGAGCAGGGACATTAAATGACTAAAATGGAGTTACGTGTCTTGATGCTGTCAATGGTAAAAGGCACATCTGGGGCAATGGCAGCAGTTCTGTGGCTCACTGTGAGCCTGGAATGGAGATCAGAAAGGAGGAAACACTACAGAAGAGGTAGTGCTATGTCCTGGGGCAGCAGCTCTACCCAACCACCCTCCATGGGGAGCCCTGCCAGAAGCTCCCAAACCCACCTCCCTCACTGCCAGCACTGGGAGCTGTGCTGAGGGTGCTGTATTTCAGGCATCAGTCATCCTGCACAAGCCTTGTCTGCTCCACTGGCCATTGTATTTAGGGCTTGAGAAATCCATATGTTACTGATACATTTTGTAAGTTATATTTGGGACAGGAAAGCTCTGTATGGATCAAGGGGTTGATGGAATATATCGATCTTGGCTGGGAGGAGTTGCGTGTTGTGATTGTTGGTGACCCACACAGCAGTTGCCTGAGCAGCCTGTGCCATGCTGCCTGTGCTGCTCATCCAGGGTTGCCTCCAGGCTGTGTTGTGCTGCACAAATCCCCTGATCACAGGACAACCTCAGCCAGATCACTGTGAGTGATGCCACAGGCAGCTCCCTCTGGTACCAGCAATTACACTGCTTGCTTAGCCTTGCCTTTATGGAAAAGTACAGTGAGAAGCTGTCATGCAAAAGTCCTTTGTGAATAGTGTGGTTTTCTATTAAGAAAATTTATTTCATATTATCTGAAATGACCAAAATTGTGATATTTATTTCCCTGGATGGGAAATAGCCCACACAGTGGGCTATGGCAAATTCCAGCCAGGGTGTAAGTGACACTGCACGGAGAGTGCTGGGACAAAAGGGATGTAAGATTTATTTGTTATCTGTATTCCTCTTTTTATTCTGTCTTATTAAAGCAGTTATTGATCTGCCTTACCCAGCAGCCTGATGATCAGTGAAGAGCTGGCCATGGGAATGTGAGCTGTCACCCACATCATGCAGTGTCAGGGTGTCAGTTTTGGACAACTTCTGTAATGAAAGATTTCAGGCAATTTTCCCCAGCTTCTGAATAAAATGTCCCTGGACCCTCACAAGGTGGCCAGTTTCTCTTAATTAAAAGCAGTTTCACGAAATCTCATGAGGCTGCACAGGGTGCTGTTCCCCACCAGTCCCCAGGAGACAAAACCTGTCCAGGTATCCCAGGCAAGATGTGTCTCTGGTACTTCTGTTTTTCAGTCCTTCAGTTGCTGGTATTTGCCTCAGTAAGAGAATGTCTGCTGTGATTAGTACAGAGAAGAGTGCAAAAATCTCTGATTTGGCAGAAGTCCTCCTTGATTGATTTCCAGATCACAAAAGACAACCAGCTGCCAAGCCTCTGGAGCACTCCAAGTAAGTATTCACACAAGCAGACACCACACGTTTGACAGATGTTAGTCACATTGCTTAATGCTCCACTAGATGCTACAGATGTGAGCGTGGTATAAGAACCTACAGAGGAAAAAAGAGGATAGAAAAAAACACCAAATGACAATTTCCCTTAAGAGATCATTTCCACACTTCCCCGTCTAGATTCTCAATGCAGGTTCTGTTGTATAATTAATAGCATATCACCTTTATTCCCACACCAGTCTTACACCTTACAGGCTGTCATCTGAAAACATAGGCAGAGATTTTGTGCTGTGCTTAGCTCGGAAAAGGTTATGGGAGAATGTTAGAGTCAGGTAGAGAATTTTAATTGCAAATTACTAACGCATATATTCATATACACATGTGTATATATATATATACACATATACAAATATATATGCATGTACACACACAGAGATAGAAACATATATATATATATACATATATAAGGCTCAGCTGCCCCATGGTCCTCTCTAAACCTTTGCCTCTAGAGGCACCCATAATGATTTCCCTTAGCTACAGGTAAAGAGGTAAAGGAAGGCAAGAGCAGATTGTGTCTACTTTGGTTAACAGAGTTCTATGGCAAGAAGGCTCAGCCATGGGAAATGGGTCTTTACCTATGTGGTGGGCTGGCCCTGGATGGACACTGGGTGCCCACAAAAGTCACTCCATCACTGCCTTCCTAAGCTGGGCAGGGCAGAGGAAAATACAACAAAAGGTTTGTGAATTATGGGCAGGGAGTGTTGTGGTCAAAACAGACTTGACTTGGGGAAATTGCTTTAATTTATTGCCAATCAAACCAGAGTAGGATAATGAGAAATGAACCCACATCCTAAAGCATGTTCCCACTCTTCCACTCTTTTGAGACTTCACTCGTGATTTTCTCTACCTCCTCCCCCCGAGCAGCTCAAGGGGACTGAGAATGGGGGCTGTGATCAGTTCATCACACCTTGTCTCTGTGGCTCATGCTCCTCAGGGGGAGAGCTCCTCACACTCTTTCCCTGCTCCAGTGTGGAGGACTCCTCTGAGTCCTTTCCAAATGCTGAAGTTCTTGATGAGCTGCTCCATGGGGTGCAATTCTTCAGGAGCAGGCTGCTCCAGCATTTGTCCCCTGCAGGGTCACAGGTCCTGCCAGCTGACTTGGTCTGGCAGGAAACTGCCAGAAGCTGCTCCAGCATGGGCTTCCCATGGGGTCACAGCCTCCCTTGGTCATCCCCCTGTTCTTTTGTGGGGTTTTCCATGGGCTGCGGGTGGATCTCTGCTCTGACACCTGGAGCATCTCCTGCCCCTCCTTGTGCAGTGATGTGGGTGTCTGCAGGGCTGTTGCTCACACATTCTCACCTCCCTCTCTGGCTGTAACTGAACAGTTGTTTTTTGTCCCCTTTCTTAACTCTGTTATCCCAGAGGTGCTGCTGTCATCTCTGGTGACTCAGCTTTGGCCAGCAGTGGGTCCATCCTGGAGCTGACCAGCACCAGCTCTGTTGGACATGGAGGAATCTTCCAGCAGCTTCCCATAGAAGCCACCCCTGGTAAAACTCCCGCTAGCAAAAACTTTGTCATGCAAACCCAATACAACTGGTATCCCGTCCTGGGATTTCTTTGAAGCTCCACACCACAGTTTTTATTCCTAAAATGATGAGAAAACACTGTCTTTCCTGAAGACAGCTCTTGCCATTCTCCAGTTGACTTGCCACACCTCAAGACACGAGCTGTGAGCCCTATCATGCAGGACAGACATTTCAGATATTGGTATCCAGCTGTCTCCTGCATCCTTTTCTTTATGAGCTCAGAACAAGGGCTCTAGCAGCATAGCCCAGGATGTCTGGAAGGAAGGATGACTGATGTTGCATGCTCAAAAGATTAACAGGTTTGAGAACATAAGTTCTGTTGTACAAGTATTCCTCGGGGCTGAACACATCCCTAAATTTTTTACCGCATATCATCATTACAAAACAGTGAAATCTCAGTGTTAAGTATTTTGCTCTGTTATCTGCATTACATAAGGCTCTGGAATAAAGTCTCATACAATTTAACTCGCTTGTGTGTACAGAGCAGTAAACACATACAAATTCAAAAGGAAAAGGAGAAAAAAATGCCCTCAAGAAAAGTATGAATGAGCTTGAAAAGGGCAAGTAAATAGCAGAGACATTTATATTGGTCTCTCCTACTGCTCTGAACAAAACAATTATGAGATAAGAGAGGCAAGAATGGGAGGAAATTCTTTCATTTTTCACATTGGAAGTCCGAAGGATCCAATAGCCTGTTTATGAAGAGCAATAAAGAAGATACATGAACTTGGTAAAGATGTTGTTACAAATATATTGGCCTGTTCAGAAAGGCCAGGAGTTTGGGTTTTTGGGGACTTTTTGGGTAGTGTTGTTTTTTATAAAAAGCTACACTTTTATAAAAATGTGCTTTTTATAAAGAATTATCACCTAAGGTTTTAAGCATGGAGATTTTTTGTTGATAGAGAATAACTGACAAGAATTGTTTGTTATAACTGGCAGAGAGGACTAATGCCTTTATTTAGGATTTGGAAATAGTGAAAAAAAAAAGGCAGATGGAAACTGGAATTTAATGAAGCTTATATAAGCAAATATAACCTTGGCCAGCTTTTAAACAAAGTTTAAACCAGATATTCCTTGTTTCTAATGTGAAGGTTTAAAAACCAGAATGCATTTGCCTTCTACAATAAAAAATGATGAGTGGTACTCAGAAAGGAGATTTATCACTTCCCTTCCTTTCTAGTCTGAAATGTGTGTTCTTTTGTAATGGTGTGGGGAAGCCCATCTTTCTACCAGTTAAGAGATTATGTTCACAGCATTATGGCACTTTAAAAGCAATAAAATTAGTGTACATATATTTTTTACTGATTTTTTCCCGTCTCTTGTTTAAAAATAATGAGATAATGTATTTCAGTGAAGAAATGTGAATTTGTTACCAGCCTACTAGTGACTGCATTATCCTTTGGAAGAAAATCCAAGCTTAGGAGCAATAGTAAGGTTTCTGCTACTCTGCCAGTGTTCCCTTTACCAAGAAGCTTTTTTTACTTAGCAAAATCTAGCAGTCTAAATAATGTGAGTGCTTTACTTGTGTGGTATTTTTCTATCATAATTAGACATAGAATATGTTTAGACTAGAAATCTCTCCAAGTCAAGAAATAAAAAAATTAAATAATTCTATAATCTTTAAAAATTATTATTGGTGTAGTAACCCCCTCTGGGGATTAACCACCATTGCAAAGCCTGTGATTAAAGTTTCTTAGTCCTTATCATTTCTGAGTTCTGTTTTCAGTGGTTTATAAGTTTTCCAGACTGTAATAACTTGGATTAAAACTTTCCAAAGATGTGAAAAGCGCCTGTGTTTAGCTGAATATTTTAGGAAGCTTTAAAAAAATGAATCAGCACTTTTTAAAACTGGGTCAGGGAAAAAATGTTTTTCTGCCAATATTAAAACAAAAATCGTACAGTTGTTTTATTAGCAAGTTTTTGCCTGTTCTGCTTTTAGCTGTTAATTCAGGCAAGGACTTGAAATCTGGCAGATAGATTGCCTGTGTGTCAGGGAAGTGCTGTCCTTGCATACAGCTACCTCCATTTAGCCAAACTGTTGGTTTCTGAAAAATATTTCTATGCTTTTTTTTTTTTTTTTTTTTAACATTTTGTCACTGGCGAGTTATTCTGGATTCTAAAAATTTCAATCCCAGTGAGGAAGCTGGATGAGATGTGGGGCAAGCTGAGATCTGCTGCAGCATGAACAGCTGGGACATGAAGAGCAGCATGAGGAGGAAAACAGAGATAGCTATAGTGGGCTGGCACTGGGAGCTCAGAGGTGGGTCTGTGCTTTGAAAGTGGAGAAAAGTAGAAAAATCCTGGTAAAAAATAGGGGAAGATATGTGAACAATGCCTGGAATCAGCAGAGGAGCACTGGGGGAGGTATTTCACTTGGAATCATAGAATCACAGAATAGTCTGGGATGGAAGGAAGCTTAAAAATCATTTTATTCCAATCTCCCCAAAGGACACTTTCTTCTATGCCAAGTTGCTCCAAGCCCCTCTGTACAAGGACAGCTTGTTATGCCTGCAGGTCAGTGCCAGGGCACATGGAGTACTGCAGTTTCTTTTGTTATATTTTTTATCATAGGCCCTGGTGCAGTTTTGTCCTGCATAAATCATCACACTCCCAAGTGCTGCTCAGGTCCAGTGTTAGCCTGTGTCAGGGACTGTTTGCAAGATGTATTTTTGTGTAGATCCCCTGGTTTGGGGTGGTGGGGAAGGTGTGCTGGTTTGAAATGAACCATCCCATTCCATCTGTCTTTAGTTGTAAACCATACTGGGAAAAAAAAAAAAAAGCCCAAAACAGTAATTTCACGATTATAAGCCGCACCTTTTTCACTGAAGAATCCAGCCTACCCCAGTAGTGCAGCTTATATTCAGGTGCGGCTTATCTATGGACAAATCCTGTGGTCTACCCGGCTACCGGGAGGTGTGGCTTATAATCAGGTGCGGCTTATAGTCGTGAAATTACTGTAAATCCCATTTATTGCCTTTCATCTGCACCTAGAGGATAAAAAACAGGGGCTACTGTCAGCTGCTGTCTTATCTCTGCTGGCAGGCTCTATAGAGCAGATCTCGAGGTTTCTGCCAGGCTGGAAGGGTGCAGGAGGCAAAGTATTGCTGTGTTATTTTACAGTTTTTTAAAGAATCAGGTTCATGAATGCTTCAGAAGTTGCATACAAAAAGAGCAACCCACAGGAAAAGAATATTTGGCTGCAGAGGGGAGGTGATGTGGCGGTAGAGGGTGAAGGAGGCCGTGCCAAGACAGGGATGGCTCTGACTCTCTCCTCTCTGCCATTTAGTCAGAGTTGCCTTAGGACAGCAGAGGTAGGCAAATGCTTGTGCTTTTGTGAGCTGCAGCCCTCAGGAGACATCCTGAGGAGTCTGATGGGTCTGTTGGCCACCAGCTCTTTACTCCTGGAGCAGACCTGGGCCCAGGGAGCTCCCTGGACTCCGTGTGTTTTGTTGGGATTGCTGGCAGGGACTCACAACCTCCTGGCAGGGCTTGCTTCAGGCACTGAGTGAATGGACCACAAAATGCGTGTTCAATAACAAGAGAGTGGGTTGGTACTTGGTTACTAACTGGCTTGGCATCTTCTGCAAAGTCCTTCCCGAGTGTGCACACAGATCAACTACTGATTGTGTGTGCACATGTAAATAACATGGTTGGGAACTGACCCAAGGAGATGCTACCCTAGGAGTCTTTTGGCTCACTCTATTATTGAAATGCTCCTGAGGAGAGATGTCATATTTCAAAATTTCTGAGCAGTCAAATGAGAATTTACCTAGTTTAAGGAGAACTAGCTTTGAGTGCTAAAGCAGTGGTGGCTCAGGAGGGATTGCATGGTGTGAATCAGTATTTTCTTAACTTTATTAACTGTAAGGTGTTTCTACATAGAAGTTTGTGAAGCCAGAGAGAGATTTCAGCTTTGCTTAAGGACAAGTTACTATTTTTTCTCTTTTCTTTTCCTATACAAAAATCACAGCAGATATTCCAGTCAAATGTAGATTAACCTATTCCATATATGCCCAAGACAGAACTTTTCTACTTTGGTGCGTGTGTTTGTTTTGTGGATAGTTTGTGACAAAATTTCCTATAGTCCCCAAAACAGTGCAGACTCCAATAAAAGCTGACAGAGGAGATGAAGCAAGGAGGCAGGGAGAGAGACCTTGTTGCTTTCAGTGATGAGTAGAAATGAAAGGGTTTGGACAGCAGGTCTATGCTTCAAGAGGAAAGACGTTACCTTTCCTCCACTTTGCTTGGATGTTTGTGAGAAAGATAACATTGCTGTGGACAAAGCTGGAGTATAAGCGAAGCAGAAGAAATATTGTCATTTCTGATGAGGATTGAATAGGTCTTATTTCCAGCAAAGTGAGAGGACACCAACACAGATGCAGAGTGGTTTTGTGCATTGATAACCTGTGTGTGCTAGTAGTGCCAGTATTGCTTTGGGTTAATTTTACCTGTTGGTGGAGTTTATGTCTCCTTTGACAAAATGGGGACAGCAATGTCATTCCCATCTGTTTTATCTATTTGGATTTTTAATACTAAATTATTAACTCAGACCTTGGGTGTCTGTTGTGCGTGTGCATGCGCATGCCTGTGCGAACACATCTGACCATCTTTTGCATCAAATCAGAAATCAGAAAACTTCTGAATTATTTAAGGTTAAAGTACAGTAGCAATATTTTTTAAATGTAGTTTTGCACTGAAAGGACTACAATGCCAGAAGTGACAGCAGAAGAATTAATGCTTTCTCCAGGCCCTTTTTATCTTAGAAATGATTGACAAAGTAATTTTCTTCTTGTACTTCAATGAAAGTGTATACATTATACACACCAACAAATCCTCACTGGGCCAATTACACATCATATGACTTATCTTGTCACGGCACCTAATATCCAAACAATAAATTAAAAGGTATGCTTTATATGCAAATTTGCATATGAGGATATTTTCCAGTCCCCAAACTCAATTGTCTTATGAACACTACAACATACAAGGAAAAGAAACAAGCTGGCTTGGATTTGTGAGTAATAAAACCTGCCTGGTGGAACGAACTGCATCTGTATGACTTACAAGGGTGTGCTGTATAAGTAACATTTGTTTTACATATTGAAATTATATTGGGAGATGAAATACCGAGCAAATATTGAAGCGCTTCCTTTCACAGAAGATATTCTGCACACATGCAAAGCTATATATATGCAACACAATATTTTTGATACCTATTCATACCACTCTGCAATGTAAAGGGACCTTTCCATAAATGACAATCTCACTTGTTTTTCATTTTCAAGCGAGGATTTTAATGGGAGATGGAAATGCCAAAATTTGCTTGCATCCTTATGGTACCTTCTGGACCTTTAGAAAGCTTTAATTAGATTGGAATGGATGGGCTCTTGGAATTATTATGGTCTAGAGGCACAGCACGGTGCTAGGTTTTCATCAGAGAGTTATCAGCCTGATTTGTCCTGAACTAAACTGTTTAATAACATGGAGGCAAAAGGGGGAATTCATCTTTATTTCCACTATCCTAAACACATTGATTCACAGCATCTAATGCAACAGGTGCAGCACTCCTCCCATCTTCTGCTGTGGAGCGACCCATGCAATGCAAAGAGCAACTTCATTGAAGGAGTCCCCACGGACACGGGAGGTGATGGATCATTGTCATGGTCCTGCACCTCTGCAGGCTTGGGCATTGCAAGAGCCTGAGGGGAAAAAAACTGCTCAAAATAATGGAGCTGAGATGGTTGTGCTGGAGGGAAATGGGGAAAAGATTTTGGCCTCTGAAAAACAGTTTATTTCCCTTTCCCCTCTTTGGCAGTGAATTATCCCACTGATCCTCCCCCGAGCTGCTGGTAAAGTTGCAGTTCAGCACTTTCTGAGTCTGTGAATAGAATTAACCACTTAGATCCAGTCCTGTTGGTTAGATAACTTGCCAAAAAGCCAATAACTTGTTGACCAAGATTTTCAGCTATGCATGAAAGAATTTTGAAAGTATGCAGCCATTTGGTATTGGAATTTGGACTTTGCTGAGGGAACATAGAAGCCCAGCTACCATACCCCGCTTCATATCAATTAGATCTCTACAGGACCAACCACAACAGATTGCTTTTTTGATTCTTGCCCCTCTGGTTGATCCAGTCTGCTAGCTCAGATTCAAAATGGGTTTAGATCACTGAGTCCTGCAGTTGTTTTAGACTGGTGAGATGCATTCTTCAGTATCTAAATATTTTATTTTAACTACTGCTTTCACAGCTTTAGGCCCTAATCATTCTGCACTGGCACAAAGATCTAGAAATAATTAGTTGAAATTAGTTGACCTGGACACTTAGTTGGCCAACATTTTGTTGTTTCTTCAAAACTGCTACAGACACAGACTGAGCCTGAGTGATGCCTGTGAGATCTCACTTTTCGTGAATCAAAGATCAGTGTTGCTTGATCTCCATTTTAACAGAGCCAGCAAAAGAAAATGTGGCTAACTAATAGGCCTCCATCAAAGTGCAAAGGAATATGTGATGCTGGTATTAAACAAGAACTAAATGAGGAGGTTTTGCTTTATGTACCATCAGAGAGAAGAAAAAAATGGAAAAGAAAAGTGTTAATAAACCCCTGTCTTTTGACAAACCTTTAAAAGGTTGATGGTGTTTCCATCTAGCTTTAGACACCAACATTTGGGGATTAAGTTATGAGATGAATAATAAGCCTCTTTTGCTGATCAGTAGAGTGTTAAAAATTCCTTCAAAGGATGAATCTAGACAGCAGCTGATTTGAGGTGATCTTCAGAAAAGCCAGTCTTTCCCCAGCATCAGTAGTGAGAGGCTTGGATGACTAGCCTTGTAACTTGGGCACTACAGCATGGTGTCTGACTTCATGACAGGTGAATATCACCAAGGACTTCAAGTGGTTAAAGCCAGACTTAAAGAGGAGCTCTGGACCCACATTTTCTATTTGTATTGCGAACCACTGGATCAAAACAACAACCCGTGTCATGTCACACAGACACCAATTTATGATGTTAACTTCAAACACCTAATTGAGGGCAGTAAATAGAGTTATGTTGTTAACTCTGCAGTGTGTCACTTTCTTACTGCACCATTGACTTTGACCGTCATTCAGCCCTTCACAGCCCGCTACGAGATGGTGAAATCTCATTCCATTGTGCTTGGCAAGGATAACATATTTTTGTTTATTGTAGAGTTTATGATGTCTTTTGCACTTCATTTTCTTGCTTTTAAGATTTGGTATTTTTAGCTAAGTTTCCTTAGGAAATGAGACATGCCATCACGCTGTCTGTCAGCTCCCTCCTTGTAACTTCTGAACCTGGGGCCCAATTTTATCTCCATTTGACAGAGGAGTAAAGGTTTCAAAGATACTACATTCCTACAAGTTTTGTGAAAATCAACAACTTCGTAGATGTGTATATATCATTGTTGCAGCTGAAGTCATGTCAAAGAGCATTTGACCCGTGGTTTATTTGTTCCATCTGGCAGTGGCCAATTGGCCATTCCCTGTGCAGGAATGCTGAACTGATCACAGCCCAAGTCAACTTTCACCTGCCTATTAGGCAAATAAAGTTGAGAAAGAGGGTCTGAATTGGCTGGGAAATTGAGAGGCATGTTTTGCTATAAGAAATGGTGGGAATTGTGGTATGGTATGTTTCAGGAGACAAGGAGGAGCAACAAATATTCTGATGAGAGGGATTTTGGAACCATGTCACTGGAAAAGTCATTATTCAACAAATTTATCATTCTTCTATGTTTTATATTGTGCAATTTACTGCAGTTCTAAAATACTGATGGCTTAAAAAAGGGTTAGGAAGGACAATCACTGGAATAGAATGAGATGCAAAATTTTAACAGTTGCATGTTTGTAATATAGAAAAAGAAAAAAAGTCTTTAAGAATGAGTTGCAAGCAAATTTTTACAATGATCCAATGATCTACTCTCTGTCATCTTTTCATTAGACATAGATAAAATTAATTAGCAAATTACCCACATGGAAAATAATTCCTATTAGGTTTTGCTTATTCTTTTGCCTCCAGTAATGATCTCCCATAAGTTTTCTAACAGTGGCATGTTAGGATCAGAGGAACAGCAGCACAGAACTTGCTAAATTATTAGTCTGTTCCAGTATCCACACTCCAAAAGCCATCATAATGAGGTATGTCTAGGGAGGATGCAGCTAATCTCCTAATGAATAACTGTAACAACCAGACCTTTGGGGAGATTTCTGCTTAACCCCAAACAGTCAGTGGTGTGCTTATGCCCTGCAGCAAGAGGGCTTATGTCCATAATGAATCTGTATTTCAGTTATTTGGATATGGACAGTGTCATTAATAATATAAATGCAATAACTCAATGTTGGGGTTAAAAAAAAGGAGAAGAAAATGTAGGAAAGAAATTTTTAGTGCTCATTGAGCACAAGAGTGGAAAAATTGGAGTTTGCAGATGTGACAAAAACACCAGCGTCTAACAAAATTGCTTTTATTAGCTTAATTTGCCACATATAGTGCAAATATTTAACTTGAATGAGGCATGAATTAGTAGAAAAATATGTGCTGTGCCATTTAAAGTGCTATACTTGAATAAAATAATGTATATCTTTTCATATGCAGTCCTTGAAGTCACACTACATACATCTTTAATTTCTTCAATTAAGAAAAAAATGAACAAATGGAGTTAGATTTTAATTATTCATAGTTCATTTGAGAAAAATCTTTGTAAATGAGAGGAAGGAGAGTTGTGCTATCTATCACAATGAGAAGAAGAGAGAAAATTCACTCTATGAACTATTTGACAATACAAAAGCTTCTGCCTTCACTAGGTGCAGCAGTCTGACATGTAAAGGAAAAGCATCCCAGGAAGGACTATTTAGGAGCCATATCATGGAAACTGCACCCAAAATACAAAACTGATCCTTGGCAAGTAACCACACTGCACATTTGCTAGAATCCTACTGAGGCATATGTGTGCAGGCATGTCCTTTAATCCTGTTTTTTAAAAGATGGGAATATATAGAACTGCCCTGTTAGATCAGGTTTACGATCCATTCAGACCATCTTTGTCTTTGGCAGGGCCAAAGACAGCTGGGTCAATGTTCCCCCATGTGGGAATGCTGCAGGAGAGGTGTTCAAAGATGTCCATAACCACCAGAGTTTGATTTAAACCTTGGAATATTCAATCCTTCTAGCATACTTTGTCAAGCTCTTAAAAGGAGGGATATTTCTGTTGTCAGTAAGAAAGCTAGTTCCTCTTTGGGTTTTACTGGACTATTGATCTCATGATTGCTTTGCTGCAGGGAGTTGCACAGTCCTATCATGTACTGGATGAAAAATTATTACTTTGTATCAGCTTTTAATTGATTATCTTTCATTTTCATTGAACGTCTCCTTGGCAAAGGAGAATAGAGCTAGCAATATGCCTTTTTGAGCAATTCATTATTTTATATGCTTTTGTGTAGGCTTTCTTGGTCTTCTAATTTGCAGAGTCAACAATCCCAGTCTTTTCATTCTGATTTTACATAAGTGACCTCTGTGCTCTTAATGATTTTCAACCTGTCTCTGAACATGTAATTTTTAATAACTTTTTGAGAAAACAGGGTCTGTTTGGATACAAGATTATAATGGCTCATCATTATTTCATATACTGGTATTAGGAATTTTCTAGTTATCAAATTGCATTTGCTTGTTTAATTGCAAGTGCAGTCTTTGCTACATGGTCAGAATTGCAACTGATCTCTTTCCCAACACAGTTTAAAGCAGTGGATGCTGTATAACTCAATTCCTTTCAGTTTGATATGTATCACTTTCCATTTTTCAGTTGTGAACTTTTTGGTGTTCATTAAGCTAAAACCTGTATATGTTAAATTTCTTTGAGAATCCCTAAAATGGTAGCCAGATCTCAGTTATGTAAATAATATATTGTCATTTGCAAATTGAGATACTTCACTGTTCATCTCCTGTTCCAGATGTTAACAGGTATGTTAAATAATGCCATTGCAAACATTAAATCTAAAGGCATCTGCTGTTAAATTTTTAACTTGGCCATTAATTCTAACTTTATCTTCTGTCTCTTAGCCATTTCTTAATTTACACTGGTACTTTGCCTCTGTATGACTTTCTGAGCTCAGGAGTACCATGTTGTTGGCAACCCTGCCAAAATTTTTGTGTAATCAAATTAATATTTTCTCCTTTACCTGATAATTTAACAATACATTCAAAAAATATTAATAGAGTTGTGAGGCACAGTCTGTCTATTTTTCCTGAATTTGTGCTAATTAGATATTGTTTTATTGTTTTATCTTGATTTATAAAGGAACATGTTATCGTATATGCAATGATTATTTTGAAAAATTATCAAGATATACCAATGTGAAAGTTCAGCCTTTTCTAAAATATGAGTGCATTGTCTACAATCCCACAAAAGTGTAATAGAGTAGCTATCTGGAAAGAGAGGTTGTGTATTTTGCTATCAGCTCAGCTACTTTATTCCTAAAATCCTTGGAAGATTTGAACTATACAGTAATTTCACGCGTATAAGGTGCACCTTTTTGACTGAAGTTTTGAGCCTAACCAGGAAGTATGCCTTATATTCTGGTGCACCTTACATATGGACGAATTCCAGAGAATTACCAACCTGGAAAGTGCCAGCTGGGCGGGGAGCCGCTGCCGCTGCTGAGTGGATGGCGAGCTGGAGCTGCTGGCGAGCAGGCGGCAAGCCGCCACCTAGCTGCTGTCGAGCGGGCAGGGAGCTGTGCCAGCCGCCACCAGGAGCGGGAGTGCCGGGGCCCACAGCACGGGGTGGGTGCTTGGGGATGCCTTTAAAGGCTTCGCCGGTCTGTGAAAAGTGTTTGCAAATTGAGCACCTGACAGCAAACCCCGCGATTGCGTCATTCTTTTACTAACTCGTTACTTTGTTGCACATGGATCCTCGCTTCAAAAAAAGAATGCGCCTTATACGCTGGTGCGCCTTATATATGGACAAATTGCGGGGACTTGCCGGCAATCCCGAAGTGCGCCTTATACTCTGGTGCACCTTATGAGTGTGAAATTACTGTAATCTCCTTTGTCCAGGAAGTCAATCAGTGCAAAGAGACAAGCAGTATGAAAAGGGGTTTACAACGATGGTTCCCAAAAAGGAAAATTCACCTAAAATACAGTTGAGGCCTTGAGTAAAGCCCAAGACAACAAAATCACTTCCCAAGGAGATGAGTGTGATCATTTCTCTGATACATCCCGTGCTTTGGCCACCTTGAGGAAGGGTGATTGTGGCATCTCCCATGGGAGCAGCTGGGAATAAGAGCTGGTGCCAAATGCACAAATCCACTTAGGAGCTAGCACAGCTGGAGCCCTCCAGCCCACAGGCATCCACCCTCTGTGAGGAGAATTTGGCAAACTGGTGCCAGCAGCCAATGACCTTTCCTTGGTAGAATATTTCCTCCTCCCCTTCCCTGAACTAGGCAATGCAGTTCCATCTGGATGGAGCACCCTGTTTGCTGCTTTTTGCCAGAAATGCTCTGATCTCTTCTTCAGCTTGGATTTTCTCATCTTCTTCACCTCCTGCACTGGTGTTTGTCCTGGAGAGCAAAAGCTGTAGTTGCTGTGAATATTTCTGAAGAATGTTGTAGGATGACCTACTGGACCTCGATATTTGGTCTAATCAAAAGAATTTTTGTTGAATTACTTTTTAATCTTTCTTTTTGTATTTTAATTAATGTATGTGGTGCCTAGAGCAAAGGAGGCCAGGCCCTTCCAATTAAATTAAAATTAATAGTAATAAAAGATACAGAAGAAGACTGGAATTAAATCAGAATCATAAGGATTGAAATATATCACATTCTTCTTGGCTTTTTCTTACCATATGTAGGAGTGCAAAGTCCATGTCCAACTTAAAATATGTTCTGGAACTCTGTCAATTTTCTGCTAATGGAAAATTGCAGGATTCCCAAACTCTGTGGTGGTCCCACAGCCACATTAAATTAGACAATTATGGCTTTCTCCAGCTGAGCTAGCCACTAGAAGGAAGGTACAGCTGTGCTTTAAATTTGCTATATTGTGTGTATTTTCTTGGAATTTTGTTTTTTGTCCCTGATGACTTCATTTTTGACAGACTTATGCTGTTTTCAATCCAAAGGCCACTCTCATGTGCCTGAGAAGAGCCTCTCTGCCATGAGTGGATCAATTTGTATGAATAAGAACATCTATTACAATTTTTTGTCATATTGCATCCTAAATGTATTGAAACAACCGTTGCTCCTATTTTGAAGAGACTTGAAGTAAAGCAATGGGACAAAAGACTATATAAAAATAGAAAACCTTCCATGGGAAGTGTGTTTGCCAGGGGATTATTGCTTTCTTTTACACAGGCGTGACTTGCACAGACATGCAAACACATAAATGATCACTCACACTCACATAAATCAGTGGCAATGGGGCACTGTAAAAAGAAAGAAGAAAATTTAGTAACGCCAAAAAAATCCAAAATAAGGTTTTTAGAACAACATACCGTGAAAATTGTTCCTCAGTAATGTAAATTTTGAGTCTTCATGCCACAAAGTAAAAGGAAATGTTGATTTTTAAGTCAGTGCAATAGAAGTTTTCAACATCTTAAGTAAAAGATGGTGGTGACAGCCATTACAAAACAATAACCTATTTTAAAAATGTTCATATCTCACTGCCTGAAATGATAGTATACATCTGTTTTTAGGAATATGGATGTAACTACTTTTTTAATGTTTGTTGAAAGTACCACACTAAGTGAAGTGTGTCTGTATGTGTGTGCATGTGTATTCCAGAAAAAAGTACAGCAGCTATCTGTCCTGAAAGATCATATTCCTTCACGAGAATATAAATCTCAAATCACTGAGTCTCAAAGCAATGTCCCTGCAGAGTAAGACACTGAGCCTGCACATACTGGAGCCTGAAAAGCTGAAGTTGGGGAATGCCTGGAGCAGAGGCAGATGCAGTAGTTTTTTGTAGCTTCTCCATACTCTAACTGATATTGCAGCTATTGGTCTTAGATTCATGTAGCTCCATCCCAGACTGAGAAAACAAAATACAAAAATAATAACACACTTTTGGTCTTCTTTATATGTTTTCTATGTGCACACCTCTGAATTTTTTCTGCCTTACTTATGTCCTCTTTCCCTCTTCAAAGCCTTCTTAAAGTCCTTTCATGCTGTCTTAGAAACACAAACATGGGATTTTCTGTCTCTGTAACAATTGTCATTTAAAACATCCTTCCTTATATCTCTTTGTCTTCCTGTTGCTTCACCTAATTGTAAAAATATGTATTTTCTCCAAGCTCAGGAAAGCCCATTGTTCAGCCACCCAGGACAACTTAACAACTAGTCTGGACAAATGTAATTTAATTACTTCTTGCTCACTGGCTAAGGTGCTGAACTGCGTTTAAAGATCCTGTGTGTTCTCCAACCTCATGCTGAAAAGAAATCTAGCTTCCACCTCAGTTTCTTTTAAGTGCTGCCTAGCAGCAGGAAAAGAAAGGATGGCTTTGTTCAACCAACCGTTTTCTCAGCTTCTCCCTGTGCCTTGTTCTCCCAGTGTGTCTGCTTAGGAAAATAATGATAGTGCTGACATATGTCACAGAAGAACCAGGAAAGCTCCAGTTCTTTGCCAGAAAGCAAATTTACAGATATTTTCTTTGGGAAAATCACCTGAAAAGAATGCACCTGGCTTTTAGCTGATCTTTCATTCTCTTCAAAATGCCGATTACTTTCACAGTTTCGTTTAATTCTTTCTACAACAGGTTTAAAATCTTCAGCTCCTTCTGGCCCTCTCCATCCCTTGTGATGGGTCAAGGACCTTGCCTACGGTTTCAAGGTCCTGTGGGAAGGAATTGGTGACCACATCTCCTTTCTCTGTCACTCAGGACCCAAAGTTTTCTGCTTCCATTTCCTGGTCTCTGAACAGGAGGCAGCAGTTCCAGGGTACTTATTCCTAGAATCTACTCAAGATTGTTTTACAATCAGTTTGACAGTCTCTTGAATAAAACATATTCCTGAAATGAAACTTAATTTATTTCCAGAAGCTGCATGACAACTTCTTTGGTCAATTATCATCAAGATAGGAAAAAAGTATTTACAAAATTCTGATTCCCTGATTCTGCTACCCAGGAAGGAAATTATGTCTAGAAGGAAAAATAGCTTAAAGGTTGCAAGGTCTGCCTTGGATTTTCTGGAGGAGAAATGGCTTTCCCTGTCAGTAATGTCCTGTGTAGCCTTGGTCAGCCCCTTGGGCTTTGTCAGTCCCAGAGCTCACACAGACAATTGCACTCAATCTGGCACAATTTGCAGCTACAGTGGGTAAGCTATCTCACATTGTGATCAGATCCAGCTGTAATTTAAAAACACAGATCTGTGCCTCAGCCTGGGTTGGTAGGTGTGTTTAAAATCAGCCTTTCTGAAATCAGTGGCAATTTAGTTTTCCAAATGACTTGGGCTTGCTGATAGCTCCAGGCTGATGGAGAAATGTGCTCTGCAGTGATCGTGGCCCTTCACCCCCCACATCTGGGATCTGGGCAGGACATGCCACAGCCCCTTCCAGCCTGCAGGCTGGCATTTCCTTTAGAGTGAGGGCACAGGGAGCAAGGGGCAATGGGACCCTGCAGGGCTCTTCCCAAGCTGCCAGGCTCCCCTGCTCAGACTCAGGTCTTGCTGACTGCTGTAAAAGGGCGATGCTAACACTGCCTTCTCAGCCTCACAGCTGGATGGGGAGGAAAAATCCATTAAAGTTTGTGATATACTGATATGCTATGGTTCTGGGAGCCACAGAAGTACCTACGATAGACAGCTAATTGTAACAATTTTGGCAGTACATCCCACTGTGAGCCCTGTGAAAACTCTTTTTTTAATAGATGATTTACTAAAGCTATTCAAAATATACAACTTTATTGTTTGGTGCATTCCAGAAGCCTAGAGGCCCAAATTGAGAGTGAGAGCCCATTGAGCTTCATGCTAAATGATATTAAGAAATGTTCACACACTGCCCTGATGAGCTGAGTATAATATCCAAGAACTGAGGGTGGTTTGTCATTGCAGTTTTATTGATGAGCTGAGATGCAGGAATATGAAGTGCAATTCCCAAGGTCCCAGAGCAGGACTCAGCACAGGTAAGACTTGTATCCACTGCTGTGCCAGACCTGTGGTCAGGCACAAGACTACCTTTCCAGTATGCTTTTATTGGTTTTTTGTTTTGTTTTGTTTTTTTAAAATGCAAATAAATAAGTTCTGAATTGCAGTGCTCCCAACTATTGCCAAAAGTATACATAATTAATCACTGTTTTTCACTGCATTTTACTGGTTCTTTTGCCTGGAGCAGGGTGTGTGATGTGTCAAAAAGCATTAGAGGGCCTGTGGTCATGCCGTGATGACTTTGTGAGTGGCTCCATCTCCTTGGCTGTGGATATGACATGATGGTGCTGGTTCTTCAACACAGGGGAGCTGCATCTGATGTGCCTTCTGGGAATGGGCCATAGCCAGTGCTAAATCCTTAACTATGCAAGGATTTTTTGGAAAAAGCATGCCATGTACTGTTCAAAACATTTAACAGGACAGCCAGCTGGGCTCCCTGGACTGTTTAATTTAGAAGTACAAATGTGGGCAGGAAACTGAGTTTGGGTCTCATAAATACAAATTCTTTCAGTCCTATGCAGACACCATCTTGAGACAGCTCCTGTTGTGTTTGTGTACTTTAGATCAGGATAATGGCTGATGGGGTGAAAACTGAGATTCATCCATATTCTCCAGGTAGCTTTGAAAAATCCAACCCAATTCTTGGGACAGAAAAACAATCTAAAGAAAAAGAATATAAGATAATTTTAGACCTTCAGTACTGTGATTGCTTCAAGCAGTGCAAAGCTGTAATGAAAGCCTACATTTTCTTGTGCTCACACACAGGCATAGGTACACACAGAGAAGTATGTAACAGATATATCAAGATGCCTAGTGCTAGTTGGTAAAAAATGTCACATTTCATAACTTTCACATAATAGCCATCTTTTTTGAAACTGAAATACAACATCTAAATGTCAGACTACTCTAAATGTCTTCAAATCTCCTCCTGATATTTCTTATGTGCTATTGTTCACTATATTGCATTTTCTAGTTTCCACTTGCTGTGATACCATGGCATTTGATTTTATTCTGACCAAGAGGTCAAAAACTCAATTCAGTGTCAGGTGTTTCACTGGTCCATGGATTTGCCACTAAGACACCATGGATGATTGATACAGCCACTGTCCCACTTTGCATGCAACAGGAACCTATAACCCCCACTAGGAACTCATTCTCCACCTGGTTTGGGGCCAGAAGTACAAATCTGTTGTCATGATCACGTCTTCTGACTCTTTGACCCAATGTCATAGTATATCTTTGAGTTATGGGGGGGTTAGTTTGAGGAGTTTTCCCCCCTTAAAGTTTTTAAGAAGGGGGCCTTCTTTAGTATATTTCTTTTACAGGTGAGAGACATAGGTCCTTATTTATTTTTATGAGGTTTTTCATTTTCAGTTTTTAAGCAGTGTTTAGTACCTTTATATAGAAAGCAGTACATCACTCCCCTTCTTCTACCCTTCTTAATGGAAAAGTAAATGGTTATTCTTTCCTTCTACCTGATGTATGTCTTCAAAATACCATAAAGATATGAAACCGATGGAGTTTCTAAATTATAAAGCAGGAGTTCTTTTATATTACCGTGAATAACAACTGGAAATCCAGTTCTTTATAATAAGTTATTTATTCTCCATTTTGAGGTTTTATCCACACCCCAGGAGGTGGCCATGTATTTTTCAACAGGTGCTGCATCAAGATTGCTATGATACTCTCAAACCATATTAGATTGTATCCAGTGGAAAGAAATGAATTTGAAAGCAAGACTTACAGGCTGATGAAAAAGGAAAATCTTTTCTCTTGTTGAATGCAAAATTTTCTATTAGGTTCATAGCTGTTATCAGCATCAGCCTCATGTAAATACATACTTATGATCTAATACAGAGTACTGACAGTGTGTCTGGGAGAACAAGAATCTATGTGGTGTATTCTGGCCAGAAAATTTACAGAAGCTTCCCAAATCTTCTGAAAACCCTAACAATAGAGTTCTAAAGGGGCAAAGGTGGTGGGCAGGAGGAGACATTGCAGTAGGATCACAACATGCCATGGTTATTTACTTGCTTTTAAGGAAAAGTGAGCACATCTGTTTCTGATTCATGACAAGAAGTCAGGAAGGAGAGAGGCATGAAAAGAAATTATGATCTTTAGAGGAGAGATGGGATGTCATGTCGGAGGAAACTTTTCTCTAGACTGAGTGGTTCTCAATTTCCTGCAAATGCAATGCCCTGAAACCATGACATTGTAAAAAGAAAGAGGATATATGTGATTTTCAAACAGTTTCTAATGAGATGTGTGTTAAAGTTTCTGTCTGTGGCTCATGCAACCCGACTTACCAAAGTACAGAAACACTTCATAATCTTCAATGCTCTTTTCCTTTCAAACCTTGGAAAAGCTTTTGTCCTCACCTCTGCAGATGAAGCACGGAGACAGAAGGGGCTATTTCCATGCAGTGACTTCAGGTGGGGTATCTGATGCCTCTCACCCTGTCTCCCTCATTCATGAGTTCTCTTGGGGTCCCAGATATTTCCTGTGAAATATCTCTCTCATGTAGCCAGAACATGATCTGCAGGAGACAATAAACTCTTAAAAGATCTTTTTAAAAATATAAATCTTTAACGTTTATATTTCTATCCAGAAAAGACAAAGCAATGTCTACTTCTGAGCCTGGTAGGGCTGAATACATGCACAAGAAAATTTGTTGCAGCAGACACATGGAAATGACTCCTGCAAAATGAAATACCTGGGACCTTTAAGTCCTTCCACCAATACAGTAAAATTTCCTTCTCTTTGTTCTTTTATAATTCACTGCTTTTTATACAAACATATATCCACACATATATAAAATATGAAATATACAATCTAGTTTTGATTTTATTTTTGTAAGTGCAGATGGCTCTGTTTCACAACAGCTAGGATCACAAGAATGGTAATAGTAAAAGCCTTATGTCTCTGTCTGTTTGACAGGGAACAGGCACCAGTGCTCCTATAGACCATTTATTCCGACTCTTTCCCAACAAACTCTATTAAACAGCTGAGGCAGATTTTGAGATTAGGAATCTGAATTTATTCATCTCTAGGCCACCTATAGATACTTGCTGCCCATAGATCCAGACTTGATATTCCAAAGAGAGGTAATAATGGGGTCAGTGCAGCCTGCAGAGACACTGAGATGGCCAGCAGCTGGAAGTGTGACACTGTTGTCTGTGCAGCCACCCAGTGACATCTGAAATGCCTGCAGTGTTTCACCTGCATGGGAAGGCTGTGAGACTGCTCTGGGTCCTGTGCCAGCCCAGTGAGGTTCTCTTACATGGCATTAGGTGCCCATATGTGCCTGTTCAGCTGCCTAGGTGTGAGTGTCTGGTGTCATTCCAGGTGTCATGGGCTACCCTGGACTCCTCTTCCTGTCGTCTGTCTTACAGTGCGAGGGTCCTGACCAGCTTAGGTGGTTGGAGGGAGGTGTCTGAGAAATAAGGAAAACAGCAGCTCCCACCATTCTCCTAGGTGCTACCCTCAATTAATCTCTTCTTGACCTTCACTGACCTACATGATAGTGAGCATCCATTGCTTGTGACAGCCATGCCTGTGACTGGCAAATGGCCCAGCTTGCCCTGCTGTCATCCCAGCTCCCCTGAACTTGTGGGAACAGCATCAGCCCTTGCTGCTCTCTGGTGCATGTGCTTTATTGAATCCCTGGGATGTTTTAGTTGCCACCTTGCTCAGTCAACAGAGTTGAACCTCTCTGCCTACTTTGGGGTCTGCTAAAGCAGTCTCTGAGTGCCATTGTCTCTACTGACTTAGGGGAATTTCCAAGACCTTCTGAAGCTGCAGCTGGAGATGTTAAGTCCTCAGGCATTTTAAATGGGAGTGGAGATCTGTTATAGGCTGCTGAAAGAGCGTGCAGTGCAGGCTGACCAAGAAGTTATTCCAGATTGTCCATAAACTGGGCAGACAAGATCAAATGTAGGAAAGGACTGAAAGGTAACAAACAGCAGAAGCTTAGAAGCCAGAGAGAGTAAACTGAACATTTTTGAGATGCCTTTAAAATTAATTACAATCTTTTGTTCTCTTGCAACACATCTAGGAGAGATGATGTAACTTTGCATAAATGGTAGGCAGAAGCAACTTTTTCTTTGGGTCAAGGAATCTTTTTCTCTGCTTATCAGAAATGTGCACAGTAATAAAATGTGGGATTAATGTGTGTTAATGAAACTTCAGGCATACATATTTATGCATAGATTTTAGCATAATGATTTACAAAAGAAATTTCCTAGTGAAATAATAATAATAATAAAATCAGCTAATCTTTGCATTGTTTTTCTTTTCTTTTTGCTTCTCTTTTTTCTTACCTTTTTTTCTTCTGTAAGTCAGGGCACTTATCCAGCTATTATTTAAGCCTCATGCCTATTAATGTCATTGAGGCTACTCATATGAATAAAATGAAGTGAATACCTGAGTGCTTTTCAGGACTGAGTTTTCAGTAGCCAGACTCCCAAAACATATGCATATTTTTTCTGATTCTGAGCATCTGCTCTGCTTGGCCACACCATCCCCCATAACATTTATAGGAAAGGTTTTTCCTTTGCTAAAACAGTTGACAAGTAATACTTTTTGAAAGGCTGAGAATCTGTTTTGGTTTTGACAGCTGAACAGGTATCCAAATATCTCTTGAATGGCCATACACGTGGAGCTTGTCTGGTTAAGAGCAGTGGGCTTAGTAAAGCTTAAAATATGGGGCAGCATGGTTGAGACATGCTCATCTGCTTCACTATGAATTTACAGCCTCCCCATCCAAGAGATTGAAGAGATGGGATAAAAATACCTGGACCTTCCTGAATACTAACCTTGTGGGAAAGTGGCAAGGTGATAATGTCAAAATCCCACCATCCCTTTTAGGGTTTGAAACCAAACACTATCCTCTTTTCTTTCTATACTGGGAATTGTGGACACCTCCGAAATGCTGTTCTGTTACAAGTCCTAAAGATTCTGTTCTGCTTTGTACCCCTGTACCCCATGTCCTGTGGGGCACGTTTTGAATTCTCTTGTGCCTTTTTGGGTACTAGAAAGCTATGAAGAAGAAGCCCAGAAGGAGTGTGCAATGTGAAAAATATTGAGCAATGTTGAAAAACTCAATAAAATCAAGTAGGACCACCCAACAGGAGATTCCTAGAATAGGTCTGTCCTGTAAAGTGCAAAGGGAGATGGAAGAAAGCAGAGGATATGAACTGGAGGTGGGCACTTGTGATGAACAGTGCAATGGACAGGTAAAAATCAAAGTAAAATTTGATTAGGGCCTGGAAATTCTCCTTTTCTCCTTTATGTAGATACCCAGATTGACATGCAAAGAAAGATAACCATATATAAAGATAGCTGTTATTCACCCGTGGTTATTTTTTTGTTGGCCTAATTAAATTTTTAAAAAAGTTGACAACATCCAGTCAGGAAACAGTATTAAGTGATGTAAGTGCCCTTCAAATCCTGTGAGAAAAGAAATGCAAGCAATGTAGAAGTTACATCAGCTTTCCTCATCCTGGGGTTTATTTTTAACACAGGTGACTTAGAGAATATTTGCCAATAATGGATATATTTGCAGGAATCAGGACTCCTTTGCTTGCTGCTAGGAATGATGCTCATGAAACACAAGGGTGACTAAATCACAAGGATCCTGTTTTCAGTTTGTGGTCTAAGTTGCCTCCCATGAGCTCTGCAAGTGAAGATGATTTCCCAATGAGTCAAGAAATAGTTCTGAAAACCACTGGAAGGTTTTTTAGGAGTTGCTTTGCATTTTATCCAGGAGGCAGGACAGTACCATGATAGACTTGGCTGTGCTGTTGCACTGGGGCTGTCAGGGTTTAAGCATTGCTGCAATGTATCATGAGGAACACTGTACCACTTGCATTGGATATATGTCAAAGCTCTTTCTTCCTCTCTCTCCTTTTCTTTTTCTCTTGAGCTGCAGAAGACAGGAGCATTTGTAAGCCATGAAGCACAAAAGACAAAACAAAAGCATTTTTATTACTATAATTGAGAATTTGGAAGAGGGGAGTTAAGTGCTTGTACCTAATTGTACTGCAATTACGCTGTTTAATCCAGCAACAGGCTTCTTTCAAACCTCATCACTATACCTGTGTAGAAGAATCTCATTTCACCACTTACAAAGGCTTGTCACTTTGGATATTAAGCACAATGAAGCTTCCCATTTTCTCTGCCTCAATTTTTCACAGGGATCATTAGAAAGATAAAGACAGACAATGCAGAATGTGACCCCATTAATGACATTGAACCAGGAATGAATGGGATTCAATGTCTGTAATATTTACACATTAGTGAGACACAAGTTATTAGTGTCGGATTGTTTACTTTACCTTCATTGCTCATATGTTCATTGCTACTGGTGTAAGCAAACTCTTCATGGGTTTCTCTTATTAAAATCCCAGAAGAGTGCTGCTGTCCCTGATTTATAGATGGAGAAATGACGTTGAGAAAGATTATGTCTCGTCTGTTCAGGATATTGCCTTCTCTTAAAGTCAACAGAGACAAGGTGCCCATGTTGCTCTGTGGATCTGAGCCCGAAGTCATGAACAAACCAGGTTCCAATAAAGTCCTTTAATGATGAGTTTGACCCTCCTAGGTATTACTTATGCAAGATGTTGTCTTGTTTTCACTCTCTGCCTGAACAACAGAGCCCTCCTACTCTTCCTTTTCTTACATCTGTTTAGGAGTACCTGCTTTTATCCCTTCTTTCTGCATGTGAAGAATTTAACCACTCATGGTTCCATTGATGCCTTGGTGTCACTCTCCTCCCCTGGGCCATGCAATGTCCTCCCTCACACCCCAGAGGCTGCTCCAAGTGACTCTGAAATACTTTGCTTTCTGTATCACAATACAGGCCACTGTCTGTGTCTTATTTCTATTGATTCAAATTATTGTGGCCTCTCAAGATCACAGAGAAACTTGAGGTATAAACAGAGTTTTCTGCTACTCAACTTAAATGGTTTAAACATTTTCTCTTTGTGGTTAGTCTTCTTGTTAGATAATGCTCTGTTTCAGCCTGATGGGATAAACTGTGTTCCTCAGCACTCTACTCTGGCTCCTCTGCTCTTTAGCATTCATGTGCTGGGATCCTGCTTCCCTGTCCTATAAAAGTTTGATATCACCTAAGTGCTCCTCCCAGGCTCAGAAGGCAATTGGGTCCTTTGTGGTTTTGCTGTGCTGGTATATCCATGCAGTGTCATCTTTAGAGCTCTTCAGTGAATGCTGTACTTTTGAAAACTGGCTCAAGATCAACTTCCATAAAAGGGAGATTTTACTAATAGAAAAAGCTCTGGTTGTCCATTGGCAATTTCTACATTTTAATTATAATTTGGTTCATCACTTTAATGATAATACAAAACTCTGCCTTTTTATAATATATATTTATATATATATGTTTCCCAAAGGATAAAAAAGCAGTTCATAAACTCAGCCTTATCTAACACATCTCTTCCTGCAAGAATGGAGTGCAGACTCCTTTGTAGCAGAAAGGAGTGGGTATCTAAGAATGTAGAACAATGCTACTGAGTAATTTGGGATGGGAACTCTATCTCAGCACATAAAGAATTACCATATGCTCTTCACTGTCTTTTGATGGGAAGTGGGAGACAAAGTCACTTGGAGAAGCAGCTGAGGTTTGGTTGTTGTTGGTGATGAGAACACAGGTGCTGCAGGAGCAAGGGAGAGGGCAGTGTGATCTGTCAGGAGGAAAGGGGATTGGAGGTAAAGCTGATATCCTGCAGCAGGGGCTAATTGTATGAAATATTGCCAGTTTCTGAAGTGAATCTGGGATATGGCAAAGTATGCTGGACTAGAGTAATTTGGAATAATTAATGGGAACATCCATTCGTTTTGAAAATAAGTTCTAGTTTTGTTCAAATTGACTCCAATCCAGTAATTTCTCTCTTACCCTCTCTCCTGGAGGAAAGGTAAACTGCTGTCATTTTATCTTTCTCTCTGATCTTCTGCACTGACAGATACTAAACATACTCAGCCTAACTAAGTTCTGTTAATATGCTGTATTTTTACAAAGGAGACCCATAGTTCAGAATTTGGGTAAAAAATGATCTTACACTCATGGTGGAGTGATAAAGCCACAATATGGTTGGACTTAATTTCACTCTGCACTTCACAAACAGTTTATTTCCCATCACTGTTCCTTGAAGTGTGAGTTGAATACTGCACATTAGAACATATTATGTGTGGCTTCTTCTTGCTTTATGAAAGAGGTTAATGCATCAGTGAATGATGCTTCAAACATATGTTTAGAATGTCATTTAGTGTAGCTATAGCTATCTGCCCAAGAAAATATCAACAAGCAAAACAGGTAATCACTTTTCACCTTAATTACTGTAATAACACATCCAACATTCAGGAACAGTCTGGCTGTACTGTCCATATTTATTTTATTACTGACACAGATCTTTGAAGTTCTGTGATTAATTAATGCTTTTACCAATAACTTCAGTATATCTGGTGGTGCTAAGGGAAATTTTGACACTGAGTTTTCAACCACTTTTAGGTTCTGTGATTTTTTTAATTTATTTTTTTTTTCCCCACAGGAAAGCTTTATAACTTTTCTAAAAATTTCTTTCTCCATTTTGGCATTAGGGAAGAGTCTGTGCTCTGAGCCCTAGAAACCACTTGGCATCTTTTACACAAAATGGGCAATGAGGAATTCTAGTGTAGGAAAAGGAGGTGCTGATGCTTGTGTCTCTCTCAAGGTTGACTCTACGGGACAGTCCATGAAGGTATGGGGCTTCTGACCAGCTTGCAAGGAGTCCTGCATAGTCCAGGCAGTCCTAAATCTGTGTTCAATTGCACTTGACATAGCTCGTATCCCCATCCACCTCCCAGGTGGTATAAAATCACTTCTACTCTATCATCAGCTCACAGAGCACACAGTCTGCAGGTCTATAGCCCATCTACAGTGTGTTTAGGGGCAATTAGAGGATTTTGCCTTTTCAGACACACTCTCAGTTCCTCCCTTGATGCTTTCAGGTGGTTGTGTATGCTGCTAAATGCACCCAGCACTATTCTGTGACTGAGTTGTCGAGTAGAAAAGAACAGACCATGGCTGCACTATCAGAATTTGTAACCACCCAAAATAAGATCACTTTGTCCAAACAGTTTTCCAGGAGTGGTTCCTGTTTCCTGCTAATGCCTTCAGTATGCTCATGAGTTAATGAGCTTGTGAGCCCAAGCCAAAACCACGCAAGCAACTAGTGTAACAATTTAAAAGTATAGATTTAATATCACAGGTAATTATTGTAGACAGTCATTAAGTGCACAGAGATAATGGTCAAGATTTATTAGTATAAATCACTCCATTGCTTCAAACATAATCTATAACAAGGAACTTGGAGCAAAAAAAATGTTCTCTGTATTGCCAGGGAGGCGAAATAGGTAGGAAACCAAACTTACTTAAGGGTACTTTGGGTGAAAAGATGGTATTAGCACATTAGGAAAATGTACAGAGGGCTGTGGTAAATGTCACAGGGCATGTGGTCATCCTTATCAGCATCCAAGTAAGAGTAGGGTAAAATTAATTTCTAGTACATACTGCGCCTAACTGAAGGGATTATCAGTGAAATTAGTTTTTGGAAAGAGGGGTTATTTTGTAATAAAGTCTTGTTTTATCTGAAAAGCTGAGCTTTGTGAGATGGCATAGATAAATGCTGTCAGTCTGCACACGTCCTTCAGTGCTGGTTGATGGCCCCACAGGAGGAGAAAGTAAAGTATCAATGCAGAACAGAAAATGGCACTCATTAGTTTGTAATTAATGACAAGTGAGATAGGATAGCAAATGGAAGTGTGGGAGTGCTCAAGGGAATTCTTCTACAGCTCTTCCAAAAATATAATTTAGGTCTTTATACTTCTGAATTATAGTGGAGCAATTGCATTGGTTAAATCACCAAATTTACCATGATTTTGATTATGCATGATAGTCTGTATTGAAAGAAGGATTAGGAGCCTTGACTAAAATTTATTCCCATTGTAGTTGGTCTTTGGTGTAGGACAAGGAAAGGTCAGCAGAAGGGGAAGAAAGAGCATTTATTTCCTTACTTTATAGATCCATGAGGAGGGTAATGTAGCTTTCCCAAGGTCAGGCTGGAAGTCTATGGAAGTGTTTGAGAGAGTCTTTTTCTTTGGGGACTCATTCAGTCCCTTACCTGTAAGAACATCCTTCTCTCCTACACTCAGTGTTGAACACCACAGGCTGTGTTTTCAGTGTCACACCAAGAAACACTGACCCAGAAAAGTGGGAAAAAAAAAAAAAAGAAAAAAAAAGAAAGGTGTCTTAGAATGATTGAAGCTGAACATTGTCTTGATCAAGGACAAAATGTAAATCTTCAGTGAAGGTGTGAATTCTTAGCAACAAACACAGTGAGAAAAGAATTCAGGAGATAAATGGAATTTATCTGACAGTGTAAGTTCGAACTAAAATCTAAAGTAATGCAGTGAACAATGTTTAACAAGATTTCAGTGACTCCTGGTGCCTTTATAATCTGCCAAGCCTTTTGAAAATGTTCCCTTTATAAATGTTTATCCCAGCTGTCTAGTGAGATTAAGAGCTTTTCTTCTTGAGTTCCATGTTCGCCAACAGTTCAGGATTTATTTGCATTGGCAGTTCCTCTGGCATCAAAGGTGTGGTCACTGCCCCAGGCTGCCATCTTCCAGGGGGTCATACAGTTAATTCCCACAGGAACAGCTGAGCCTTATCTCTTCATTTTGGGAGAGCTAAATCTCAGTGCCAATGAAAGCACACATTTGGTCCGTGGCTGGTCAGGTCTGCTGCCCTTTACAGTTTGTTCACACATTGTGTTTGAATCTTGACCTATAGAGCTGGTGGCCTTGCATGAGCTGCTTTCTGAGATGTCTGACAGCATCCACAGCTACTGCATGGGCTGGCAGATGTGTGGCAATCCACAGGGAACCAGTGTCCTTCTGGACTGAAACACCAGTAGTAGCATGAGATGTTCGTATCTGAGTGGCCCAGGGGCTGGGCAGTTCAAGGTCTGTTTAGACTTCCCTGACTGCACTAAGCAGCAGCATGGCTCAGTTATGCAACCAGGACACACAATGACACACTGAGACCACTGTGTCCTGAATGTCTTCCAGCTACTTCTGACTAAGAGGACCTTGTAGGTCATGTGCAAAGCAAAATCAGGATTTTATCCCAATATTGGACCCGTCTAGGATTTGGTGGGACATGGTGCTGGGCGATCTTGTCTAGACCATGATTTTGCCAAGAAAAAGTTGAATCAGATGTTTGTTGAGGTGCCTTTCATGCTGGCATTCTGTGGTTCAGAATCAGTTCTGAAATGTCCTTTTTACAAACTACTGTGGAGAGACTCCAAAGTTGGACTTAAGCATAGAATTTCATCATTTGCACAGGACACTAGAATTGAGTAAGAAAATTTAGGTTCATCTGACTGCCAGTTGTCCTTCCCTACTACAACTGGACAGCTAGAATTCAAGAATAAAATATTGTGTACCAGAGTTTCACAGAACAACTTGAATATCAAATCATAATCAGAAATATAATCATAAAATTGTTTGGGCTGGAAGCAATCTTTTTTAAAAAATGTAGTTTAGCCCTTCTGCTATGGACAGGGACACGTTCCACTAGACCAGGTTGCTCAGAGCCCCATCCAACCTGGCTTTGAACACTTCCAGGGAAGTGTTTCAGTTTCTCTGGGCAGCCTGTTAAAAGTTCCTCACCACCCTCAGCTTAGAAGATTTCTTCCTTGTGTCCAGTCTAAATCTACTGTCTTTTTAATACTGGGGGTAAGAAGCTTTTTTGTCAATGAGTGGATGGATCTCTCTCTGAAGCAAATTCTTGGCTCAGGTATGAGGTATTGTATCAGGTGCCGAACCTGTGAGTTAAACTGATAAACAGTCTCCTAAGTGGGATGTTGAACTAGATTATTGCAACCATTGCTCTGCTCTAGTTTTGATAGAGGGTAAAATCAGTGCCAATGTAGAGACTTTCTGCATTGCAGGTGGAAATTTGCTATGCAAATGCAAAATGAAATCAGTTTTAATCATGTGCTTATGTGAAGACAGACACTTAAATGTCAAGATTTGATGTTAGCAAAGTGGACAGGAAGACCACCCATGAGGATCGTAGCAAAAATCAAATTTTAGCTCCCAACCACAATAGTTTAGAAAAGACTTGGACAATGCCAACAACTTGGTAACTTGGGGCATAAATTGATTTATGACCTATATAAGAAAGGGATTCACTGAGGCAGGTTATAACTGGAAAACTATTAAAAGATTTATTTTTCTTCTTCCAAAATTGGCCATGCTGTTTACTGCCATTGAGGAGCAAGGATTAGATGGACTTCTGACCAGATCAGGACAGTAATTCTTCTATCAGGTATTCAAGACAGAGAAATTTTCCTTAGGCTTTTGACAGAATTTAACTCCTTAAGTTGAAAATATACTTTTTCAGTGTTACGAGTTAGAAATTGACTGCTCCCTTCAGAAGTAAGACACTGGTGCATTAATCAATTCTGCTTTGCCAATGGCATTTACACGGTTAATATTTTCTGACTACTCCACCTGGTATATTACTGCTCCTACACTCAGCTCAAACTCAATTTCCTTCCTTCAAGGTTTCAGTAATCGTATTACCAGGCAATAGCTGAGTTGAAGTTTCCTTTGAATCTGAAATTGTATAATTGAACTTTTGAACTGAAGTCCACCCATCACTTTCTAGCCACACTCCTTGGTGAGAGAGATATTTTTCTTTAGTTTGATGATAGCTGATTACTAAATCCTTGGCTTTTTCTTTACTTTTAATGCACCATACGGTGTATTTGTTTGTGATTTTACCTCAATCACAGTAATCTATTACTTGTGGTACTACTTTTGCATTTACAACCCACCTTTCACTGCAGGCTTTCTAAGCACTTGAGAAGCATTAGGCACGATAAAAGGTATAATGAAGATAAAAAATTACATTGTTATAAGTCTGGGGCAGAGACTGTAATTTTCCATATCTTACCAAGGCACCATGGAATGCTGAGCTGGTTGGCCTCTAGGCACTATTGCTGTATAAGAAACAATAATGTGCTAGCATAAGGAAACTGAGGCACTAAGAGCCACTACAGAAGTTTTCAGAATTTGGACCTTCACAGATTTCTAAGGATTAAAGTCAACACACATAAAGAGAATTTGACATCCTGTATACATACATTTTCTCTACTCCCATAGTAGTGCCAAATAAGAAGAACCTCTCTTAGCCTAGGAAAATACATTACTTTTAAGCTAACTCTGCAACAGTTTTGTATCTGTTATCCCACTTTTATTTTAGTTCATCAGTTTCCCTTGCCTGTCATTAGGAAGATCAGGCTCTCCTGGAAATGGAATGAACTGTTTGTCACAGGTACACTATATTAAACCCTGCTTTTGGTTTTCAGTCCTTTTAGGCACTGTGCTTAAGAAGAGATGTTTTTCTCTCTAGCTAGACCATAAAGATGTCTACTTACACAAGCAGGTTCAGATCTGCGAGTAGGGAGCAGGGGAAAGTTGCGTGACTCACATTCTAGAGCCCGGCCTGGTCCATGTAGTTACTCACACAGACCAACATCAGAAAATCTTCCTCATGCTGCTCTGCAAATGCATTTCATTCTCAAGGAAGAAGAAACACAGAGATCATAGGGAATTGGGGGTTAGGATCTCTGGCTGAGGGGATCAGTGCTAATAAATAATGCACTTTTTGTTGGTTATAAAAATATTCTGGGCTTATTTGTTTCAAAGCATTTTCAAAAGACAACTTCAGCTACCCCATGGTTTGCTTGGTTTTTCTCCTGGGTTATACCTGGTATAGCACACTGAGCACAGGAGAGAGCTGAAAAATGCTGATGATTTCAGCTGCTGCTTGGAGTGATTTTTTAACACTGCCTGACTACCATTTATCCAAAAAAGAGTTTTAACAGCACAGCAATTATTGAAAAGCTTCATTCACAAACGTTTTGCGTATACATAAGGGAGCACGATCAGTGACCAGATCACCTGTGAAGTGAAGGAAGCTATCAATTACAGGGCAGAGAGATGGCTGTGGAAGAAGTGCCCCTCTATGTGCAGTTGTAGTCACAGAGCCCAGTTACAAATAGGCAGTAATGGAAAGCCAAGGGTAAAGGAAGCTACAGCACTCTTTAGAGGGAAGAACACTCAAAACCAGCAGCAAAAGTGTTGGCTTATCAACATGATACTGCAAAATAAGCTAGCAATGCTTGTTCTACTTTCTTATTTGGATCTATGTCTTTTCTCACCATCTCTAAGCAAATCCATTCGTTTTGTGGGACTTAGTGGAATTGGTGAGCTCCAACCAGCCTCTTCTGACTTAGTGACTGGTTTGGTGATGATGGTGGCTAATAGATGAACATTTCCTTTTGCTTCATTAGATTTATTTGACTCTGAAGGAAAACAAGAAGTCATCTAAATGAAGAGGAACTCTGCTGATTTCCCAGTGATGATTGCTTTGAATTTATACAGGTGCACTTAAAAGTGTTATGTAGCTTTCTGCTGACTTTGGGGACAGCAGGTGATAAGAAACAAAAAACAAACAAACAAATCAACCAAAACCAAAACAAAACCCCCCCATCACTACCTAAGGAATGCAGCAGGTCATATTTTATTAGCCTTTTTAGGCCTCTAATATTTTTTGTATGGTATTTGCAAAAATAATCTCTTAAGAAGGGCCCCAGTTTGGCTGCTCAAGTCTTTCAACAAATCTCTCCATCCTTTTCATAGGGTCAGTGGAGAGAATGAGACTGCAGAGCACAAATGAGCACATCCTCACTCTCTCTTGGGAAAAGCACATTCTAAGCTTTTAGTCTTTTTGCCATTTTGTGTGTAGCACAGTGTTTAAAGAGCCTTGTTCCCCTTGTAGTCCTTACATCTGTAGAGGAACTAGCAAACCATGTGTGCACCCATTTAAATATTTGGGTGTGCAAATAAACTGTGGTGCCCTTTTAAGATGTCACAAATGGACTTGATTGTCTTTAAAGAGTGCAGCCTTTGGGAAATATTGCTCCATTGGAGCATCATCCTAACACTCCAACAGCTTTCAAACATCTTCTTTCCTTTCTCATTATTATTAAATAGCACACTTTCCTCCCTTGATCAGGGAATAGCCCTCTACATTTGACTCCCTCACCTTTCTGACTTCTGCACTACAGAAGGGCAGAACGCTGAGTTAACCATCTGTATTGGGAATTTTTCTTGCAATTCATAGTGTCCATATTCTGTTCTTTTATATATTCTTTTATGAATATAAATGCTATAGAATATCTGGGTCAATGATGTCTAAAGTTCTTTCGCTCGCATCTTTAATTGACTAAACTTAAAACAGGCCCTTTTATGAACTTCGGGCTGTATTGACAGCAATTTCTTTTAAAGAAAATGTCAGGAAATCTTGCTTCCAGGATTGAAAACACTTTATGACTTATATATGTCTTAAACCATTTTACTGGAATGGGGCTTGAGAGGCACACACTTTTCAAAATTTGAATGTTTGGATCTGTTCTCCACTTTGTTCCTCCTTGTCTGTGTTTTTAAACTTTTGAAAGAAGAAAAATTTTATGCTCTCTCTCTGGTACCATTTGAATTCATTTATAGACTGCTAGGATCTCACAGAGATTTACAATACTAATTAATTAACTTTCACATTTCCCTTGGGTTGTTGGTAAAGATTATTATCCCCAGCTTACAGGGGTCACCAGTGCTCTCCTCTTATTCAACCTTGTGTAAATCAGCAATACCACCACTAAAATCAATAGCCTTATACTGCAGTAGAATTGATATGAGTTGGGGAGGAATCTGGTCTAGAAAATGTACAGTCTGAGCTTAAATGTGCTTAGTTATGTGTTTTCTTCATGGGACTTCAGTACTTGATGGGAGCCTACAAGAAATATGGAGAGAAGCTATTTGCAAGAGCTTGACAGAACAAGGGGAATGGATTCAGACTGAAAGAGGGTAGGTTTAGATTTTGTTTAGAAAGAAATTCTTTACTGTGAGGGTGATGGCACACAGCTTGCCCAGAGTTGTGGATGCCCCATCACTGAAAATGTTCCAGGCCAGGTTGGATGGAGCTTTGAGCAGTCTGGTCCAGTGGAAGGTGTCCTTGCACATGGCAGGGAAGTTGGAAATGGATGAGCTTTAAGGTGTCTTCCACCCAGACTTTTCTATGATTCTATGATTCTATGATTCTATGATTCTGATTCTGTGACTTTGGGAGACGAATGGGGGGAGACCTTTGTGGGTGCTGAGATGGATGTGGTCTATCAAAGTCTGGAAGAACCCTGAGGGACACCCACGTCCTGCAACATTCCTTGGGAACAGAGAACACTTAGCAGTCACAGTTAGCAAAGGTGCTCCAAACCAGCTGTCTGCACACAGCCTGGGTACTTGCAGACCTTCTAAAGGGTCCATGGCTGGGATATGAGTGCAGAGAGATGGAAGTGCAGCTGGCAGAGGATTTTGTAGAAGCCTGGTCCCCCTCCAAGATTTCAGTGCTGTGAGTGTGATCAGCTGGTGCCTACCCATAGTGATGGTGTGATTCACAACCAGAGCAAATACAGCTTTAAGAACAGATGCCACCCGTTCCATTCAGAACAGAGTCCTTTGGCAGGCTCTGCCTGCGATGAGAAGCACCTTCCCCGTGCCTGCAAGAAACAACAGTGTTGGCAAGGCACATTCCTAATGGCTTTGTTAGATTGGGAACAGACTGGTCAGTACTTTGCAGATCTAAGTCCAAAATAACTTGTCCAAGGTCAGACAGCAGAACAAGAAATAAATATCGGCTCCCATATGTTGGCTCTTGCTTTTGGATTCTTTCCCTAAGTCTTTCATTTAATGTGCTTGGTCTTGAACTGTGCCTGGTGGTGGTTTGTTTCTGGACTCTCCCATAGCAGCTGTATTTATGGTGTCTCCACAGGCACCTCCTGACCTGTCTCTCCCAGTGGAATTGTCTCTTAGCAATTTTTATGTGCATCTTGATTTAGAATATGTATTACCAACTTCGTGAGCACTCTCTGGACAAAGACTTGTTTATGGTGCTCGCGTCATTCTTCGTTCATAGAGTTTATGAGCCCAAGTCTCATTGTCACTATATTACTTTGGAATAATATCAATCTTTTTCTCTTGTGTTCTAGCATTTTCCTAGCCATGCAGGAGACATAGCAACTATCCAAGTCTTAACAATTTTCTCATTGAGATATTTTGCACCTTTCTTCTCTAAATCTGGCAAGTACAATAAGGCAATTCCTTCGATTTACATGCTGGACATACATCTGGACATTTTATCTACCCTTTCCATTAAATTACTGTTGCTTTTGTCAGATTATATTGGTGCTATCTCTGAATGCTTGAAAGATAAGGCTGGCAAATAAGATTAAAAATAAACACAATTATTTTTAAAAGCCCTTTGTGCATACACAGTTTTAGAAATCTTCGTACAATTAAGCCCTCTTTTTTCTTCAAAGAATTCCATCTAAAGCACTTTATCATTATTACTTGAACTTTACTGAGGGCCATTCTTTCAGCTGGCAGTCCCATGATATGAGGTGCTGTGTGAATAAAGGAGAAAAAAACACCTTGAGTAGACAGAGGGTGTATTTTGATCCTTGTTTTATAGGTGGGGATGTCCCCCAGATTGCCAGGAGGCCTGAAGCAAGATAGAAATGGAGAGTCTTCTTGAATCCCAGTCTAATATCTCATACATTTGACCAGGCTCTCAGCAGGGGATGGGAGGTAATGGCTTTGGTGGGCTTTGTGCAGGCTGCATTCTTGCAGCTGCCACTTGTTTTGTTAATGTACACAACTTGAAGGAATGAGGTGTAGTAATATTTTCTATTTATTTCTCTCTATGGCTGCAGTTTCTCCACTGTCTCACCTTTAGCTTTGTCAGCTGTCCTGTCTTTCTTTTTCTTGTCCACACAGTCCATGGGTCTCCTTGGAATCTTTCTTTCTTGCTGTCTTGTAGAGGAATACATCTTGCAGTCCATACCCCACTGTTGCTTTGTGACCCTGTACTTCTGTATTGCAATAAATATCTAGGCAAAAAAATATTACTTCTCTCTGATTATTTCATAATTAACATCACTACTCTCTTTGCTCACCACTGACATTTTGATCCCTTTTCAGACAGTTCCTCTATCTGTTGCCTTAATCTCTCGTTGCTTGCTCCTTCTACTTTCATCTGCTCTTAATGTGTCTACTCACAGGTCACTCTGTCTGAGGGGAAACTGAGTTAAGGACACTTCAGTCACTGTTGCAAAGACCAGAGGAGGAACAGCAGCAGGAGGGATTGCACGGAAATTCTTTTTCAATGGGAAAAGGTAATTCCCAATGTAGCAACAGCAATACAGGCACCAGCTTTTAAGGGCAGTGGCTCTAGGATACAGTGAGTATCCCATAGTTTTTGAGGCTGTTTGAAGTTTGGCTTTCTATTGTATTTTACCCACTGACACTCTCTTAATTAATTTTCCAATTTTCTAATCTCCCTTACTTTCCCACTTAGGCATGTGCCAACAAAGCTTCTTTCCCACACAGTGAAAACCCCAGGCAAACCAATTCTCTGAAGTTCACAGGATAAAATGATGACTCTTCTGGGCTGGCCAAAATAATTTTGGACATTGCCCAGCACCATGGTTTCATAATCTGTCATTTTGGCTCCTGTGCAGTAGGTCTGTGGCTCATTTCATCTAACTTTTAAGTATCTAAAAACTGGCCAGTGTGGTATGACCTAGTCATCCTAAGCTTCTTTTGAGAGACAAGGCAAGTCCTTTTATCTGCTCTTGAAACCTGTCTGCTCTTAGGATAAATCATTATCTGGGACCTCCCCATTTTTTTTATGTTGATGGGTACTGGTTTTGTGACTCCTTGGATGATTATGCCAGACATGGACTTTCTGAAGTCTGTGATGTGCAAGGTATCAAGGTAGAGCAGGATCTAGGGCAGCAACAATTACAACAAAAATGTTGATGCTGTGCTAGGGAATGGAATAGTTTGAAAGACCTACCCCTCAATAAAAATAATAGGGGAAAAAAAAGAAAGGAGAACAAAACAAAGTAAAACAAATGCAAAGTGTGGCCCAGTGCCTGGGTGGGGAGGACACTAATGGGGTTTCACTGTGTAGTGAAACCATTTATTGTAAATGGTCAGGGTTGATAGTGCTCTGCTCACCAAGACCCCTCTAGGTGTTAAAAGGTGCTATTTTGGGCAAATCATTCAGCTGATGAGGCTTTTGGGCTCATCATTGATGCTGTGTCCTGTGTGGCTCATGAAAAGCTAAATCCATGCCAAGGTCTGGGAGAGAACTGAACTGTTGTGTGATTGAGCATTTTAATGGTGTTTACAAAATATGGCAAAATCGAGAGAAGGCTTTACAGTGCATATTAAGCTGTCTGGTGAAAAGAATGGCACTGCTAAAGCTGTGGTTAAAATAGCTGCTACTCTGGAAAAAAACAAGACTGGAGCAAGTTCAGGATTCTAACAGAGTGCTCCTAGCTGCCCCCTGCCCAAGCACACTCTGTAAGCTGTGGAAGCTTTATTGCTGCTAGAGAGCAACCAAGCAACCTGTCTGGAAATAAGAGAAGGAAGGGAATGCAGCAACAAATCTTGCACCAAGATGGAAATTTGAAAGGAGATGTAAGCAGAGACACTGAGAGAGCCTTCAAAGGAACATTAATTTCATTGCATAACCTCACTTCCAAATTTGGTGAGAGCTTTATTCTGCTTTCTGAGAATAAATAACAAACTAGACCTCTGCTAGTTGGGACACATCCATACCATTCCTGGGCTCTGGAAGTTCTCTTGTTCCCAGAACAGGAAGGCTGCACAGAGCAGTAGCTGAGCATGCCAGGGATCTCACAAATGGTTTAACAACACAGAAAGCCTGGGTCTGGCTCCCATGCACAGCTGAGTTGCAAGGTGCAGGAAAAGTGATCCCACTGGACTTACTGGAAATGCAAATCCAAGCGGACAAGCAGCATCATCCTTGAAGCATTAAATTGAAATATATCATGGAGTTTGAGCAAATCTTGGGACATCAAGCCCATGATGTCTTAAGGAGATGCAAGAATAACTCCTGTAAAGCAGAAGGATCAGTGAGCCCAATGCTGCCAAGTACTCCCTGGAATGGATTTCTCACTGCCAAAAGAGGGACCACCTTGGAGGAAACAGGCTGAAGTTTCAGAAAACCACAAACTATCATCTGGTTCTAGGCAAATCACAGATTTGTTTCTGTAAAGGGGCAAGAGGAATACATAAAGTACAATAGGGAAGAGACAAAGCCACCGTGGAAAATATTAGCACCAAGGACCTGGAAAGAAAAAGAAAGAAAAAGAAAAAATAAAAGTAGTACTGTGGGCAGAAAAGTGTTTAGAACTGTGAGCACCAGAGCTGTTCAGGGAAATGATATGTTGTGGGCTAGCTTTGGGAAAAAACCCAGCCCAAAATATGAGTGCATAAATGATATGTGATTCACCATCATTTTTGTTTTTAAGGGTTCAGCCCATGTGCCCTGAAATGTGAACTGCTTTAATACAAAATAATATTCTCCGTTCTCTTGACGCAAGGCCTTGACAGAATGCGGTTCCTTCTGTTCCTGGCATGAGTAAAAGGAGAACTGAATGAAATGATGTGGCAACTGATAATTATAATTAATGATATACCAGCTCCTGGCAAGCTTTTATTTTATTTTATTTTATTTTGTTTTATTTTATTTTATTTTATTTTATTTTATTTTATTTTATTTTATTTTATTTTATTTTATTTTTTTGGGTCAGGCTTAGGGAACATAGTTCCTAAAATATCACCTTCACAGAAATGATGCACTCCCTAAACACTCCCCAAAATTTTATGTGATGTGATAACATCCTGTTCTCAGCAAAACCATCTGATCTTTACCAAGAAGTGAATGCTGGATTTGCAAGGAGCAGCAAAAATTTCTGTCTTTGCAGCAAATAACCCCACAGGTCCCAGGGCTGAGTATTTTGCAGACTTGGTCAGTGGAGAGATGGATGAGAGGAGAAGAGAGGAGATGACACATGGCATAGGAGCACATATCTGGCAAGTCAGAGCTGTTTAAAATTAAATCCATGTCTTTTTAATTTTGTATGGTGCAATAAATCTGCGCCTTTTGGCAAATGGAAGGTGGAAAGTTGAGCCTCAGTGCTGCATGTTGTAAAGCAGATTTAGTAATAATAATGGAAGAAAAATTGATCCACTTGTGTTGCAAGATTTGGTGGTTTATGTAGGTGCAGAGATTTAAGGATATAAATGTTGAACATTGTTGTTATTTAACAATGAATTCCAGCAGGTTTAATAAAACATTTGCTTGTCAGTTTATGACAAAATTTCTTTTAATAATGTGTGGCAAAAAGCCTTGCGTTTCAGAGATATATAATATTTTAGTGTTGTTACATTTGGAAAAGTCAGCATAGACCTGTATTTAAAATAGCTGCGTTTCAGCCTGGCCTCGGTTCTCAGTGAGGACAAATGCCTCTGTCAGTTTTGAAGAAATTATGAGAGAAGGAATCATGAGAAATGGAGGAAGCTCCTAACAAGCTGCGCAGGATGAACTGGCGGCTACATTACTTAGCCTTTGCTTTCTCTAAGCACAGGTGTATAGGGAAATATGTTCACTTTTAGGTACATTCAATATGCAATAAAAAAGACTTTGTTTTTGAGTTGCCTGAATGAAAAATACATCTTTCACTGTTAAAGGACAAACATATTTTCCTAGTGTAGTCTAACTCAAATACAATTCATCTACCTGCCTACCCTGCAGTGGTTCACCCTTGTGCTCAGTCAAAGCAGTGAGAAAATGAAGCCAAATAGGAATGGGATTTTTAAAAAGTTATGGAGGATAGAATAGAGATCAGCAGAGCATTAACTTTGTGGTAAAGACATTGCTGTGAGAGTTGGGAAATTTTTCTTCAGTTCTAAGCCTGGTTACTTACCTCGGGCAAGTCTTTCTTTATCTCAGTTTTCCATCCCCAGCATCCCTCTTTGCTCACTCTTTGGATATTTTCTATATTTAGGCCGAGGTCAGGTTATTTATTTTTTGTTAAACATTTGTATACTGAAGAGTTATGTCTGTCTTCTCAGTGCTATTTAGTATACCACGAATAATTGTGATAAGAGCAAGAAAAGTGCAATTCTGCTGCAAATGTACATCCAGGGCTGCCTGTTGTTTCCTTGGGAGAGGAACCCCCTCCTGAAGGTACCTGGGATTTCAGTTTTGTTGGCTTGCCAGGGAAGTTTATTGCAATCTTCTGAAAAACAAGGCTTAAAACTTTTTAAGCCAGGTGCTTTCCATTTCTGCAGACTCGTGCTTTTGCAGGTGTCACAAGCCTTGCAGCTCCTTACACACTGGTGGGATTGGATGTGCTCTGCATTATTGGATGTGCTCTGCATTGAGCTCCACACCTGCTTAAAAGCACTGAGAAACAGCAAGATACTTCTGACAGTTTTATTCTGGGAAGAACTCCAAGAATGGATAGCGTGACTATTGGGATGTATTTATTCTCTGGCTCCCCAAGTGTTTTAAGGAACAAAGATGACCAAGGAGAAGAGGTACATTCTGTGTGCACCACCTTCAATCAGTGCCACAGGTTTTACCTCAAGAGTTCAGTGCTGCAAAATTATTTGACATTACAATGGAAATAGCACTTTGGGAAAAAATCACCAAATTCTGTTTTGATCCTATAGTAAACCTCAGTAGTTTGAGGGCAAAAAATCCATCTTCTTAACTTTTCCATGGCTCAACATCCTTTGTAAAATTAAATAAATAAAAATCTAATTTATTGAATTTTAAAAATGCAAGTGTTCTTTAATAAAGCACAAGTCTAGTTCTGAAATGAAGACAATTCCGTTTACTTCAGTGATATTAAACTTAACTGTAAGAGAATTTTATTTACTGTAAAAGCTGCATATTCACTTCTGAATTAACATACAAAAGGTGTGCTGTGCTGTAGTTTAAAGTCTTTCCACTAGAACTCCTTGGTCAAAGCTGCTAGAAACTAGCTGCCTGTGTTGCTCATTTTCATCTTTATTCCACCACTGGTCTTTTTACGACCACTGGTATTTCTGAAATAATTTTGTATTGGTCCTTCATGTTATTCCTCATCCTCCAAACGGTAAATTCTGAAATACATTTAAGCTTTTTCCAATTCATGGTAATGTAACAGAAGTATACCCTAAATTATCACATCTCCTGCTTTCAAATGCCCTCTAAAATAAGTGTTTTCTGTGGTGCCATCAAAAATAGGGATGAAAGTTGACTTTATTTTCACAAACTCCATCTTCGTTCATAATGAACAACTTCTGCCTTATCATTTTTCTGTGTCCTTCCATCAGAGAACACCCATCTGCTATCTCCTGTTGTGTATTCTGATTATAACCTCTTTAACACAGGAACTATTGCTTTCTCACTTCTTTTAAATTATCTGGTACAATTTTCTTCTTGTCTGCAACTAAGACTCAAGTGTTATGGAAAGAAAATATAGTTATTAAGATGGTTTAAACTTAAAAATAAAATCATAGTTAGGTAGGTGTCTATTTTGAGTGTATTTCAAATTTGACTTTGGATCAAACAGGCTATTATTATGTGGGGGCTTACTGAGAGGATATTGAAAAAAGTCTCTAAACCCCTTTTATTTAGGAGACTTGCAGTCTGATAGAAATTTCCAGGTAATTAAGGTGGCTTTGCAAGTACTGGGCTGAGTCATCAACATTCCTAAAATAGTTCACATTACTTCTGTCTTTTCTCTTCAGGATTTCTTTAATTCCACTCTCTGAGTGGCTGTTCAGAGAGCTTTTATTATAGCTTTTTTTCTCAACCCCCCAATGGGTGTTTTGTTCTCAAGGAAGAAATTGCATAAACAGAAGTACCTAGTGCCACATGGGATGCCCAGGATACCAGTGCTCATCTCCAGCTGGTGGTCTGGAAGGGGACAGGTCTCAGTGCCTCATCCAGCTCTGGGTATCTCAGCACCTGAGCCTTGCTCTCAGTGCCCAGTGCCTCTGGTCATGATTTCTGGTCACATTCGTGTTCATGATGTGGTTGCATTCATCCTCATGTAGTCTTACAAAACATCAACCTTTGTGTCTTTCTGACAGAGCCTGCGCTTCTCACTACAAAGTGAAACCAGGAACATCTCCCTTTCATAATTCATAGAATCACAGAAATGTTAGGGTTGGAAAAAATCTCTAAGATCACCAAGTCCAACTGTCAACCACCTTGAATGGTGGTTCACCACTAAATATTCACCAATAAGCCATGTCCTCAAGTTCTATAGCCACACATTTTTGAACACTTCCAGAGATGGTGACTCCACTACTCCCATTGGCAGCCTGTTCCAGTGCCTGATAACCCTTTCCAGGAAGAAATTTTTCAGCGTTCAAGAAGTGCTTTAACAACGCCTCCTGGCTTTTGGATACATGATTTAACTTTTAGGCTGTCCTCAAGGAGCCAAGAGCCGGACTCAATGATCCATGTGGGTCCCTTCCAACTCAGAATGCTCCACGACTCTGTGATTGTTGTTTACGAGCTGAGATATCTGTTCCCATCTGTGTTCTGCCAGGACAGATCCTGCTGGCCAGGCAGGTCCCACTGGGTTACACCTGTCTCTGTGTGCTCAAACAGCAACAAACATCCATCCACTGATGATGTACATTGCAGTTGCTACAAATGTTTTATATTCTCCTCTATGATTTCAATTTTCAAAAAAATTTATCCTCTTAGCCAAGCTCTGAGAGAAGTTTCATTCTGAGCAGCTGTGATGGAGCTCTCAGCTGGCTGTCCCAAGCCAGTTGTTTTCTGCCACTTGGGGGGAAATGCCATCAGACTTCTAAGGAAATTTTGCTCATTTTCCATGTAAGAATTCTGCCTCTCATCTTGAAAATGTGTGTGTTTTTTCCTCATATCTTCAAAAACAGGTGGTTTATTTCCTTTGAAATGTTTAGTCAGCTGGTTTATTTCCTTTGAAATGTTTAGTCAGGGGATGTTGTTTCCTAAACATAAGACCTTCAGTGCTTTGCTGCTCCCTTCTTCTCTGTGTCAGCCTGGCAGCATCTGCTCCTTCAAGCAGACCTCGGGGTACAGGGAGCTGCTTCCTCACCAGCCTGTCTCGTTTTTTATAGAGCATAAGAATTGTCCTTGGCATCGGAAATGGAAACCTGGATGAGGTTAGTATTTTTATTAACTCGTCTGGAGCAGTTATTTACATAACTTTGGAATTTAGCAAATAGAGAAGGCAAAATAAACCCTAAACTTCTTGAAAAGTTGGTGCCCTGCTCATTTTTCATGTTACTCTTAATAATGTCTGCTATTCCTGTAACATCAGTGATTGATTTGGCTACTATTTTTTTAACAGTAAACCTCTCAGAAACCAGATGGGATTATGCTTTGGTTTATTTATTGGAAATTTGTGGTAAAAATACAGGCAATGAACCAAGACCACATGGGAAATAAGTGGCAGAACTGAGAGTTTTTAAAAAATTCCCTGTTATCTTTTCTGATTTAAGGTGTTTTTTTTTCCCTTACTTTCTTAATAGATATTTCTTGCTCTGCAGCGCTTCAGGTTATGGCTCTGATAGGTAGAGTTTGACAGAGTATTTAAAATTAAGCCTTCAGTGAAATTTGTTCATTTTCAATTTCAAATATATTTGATTCATGATTCTTATTGGATGAACATGCAATCAGACACACTATATTTAGAAAAGGAAGAAAACTAGTACATGGTCTGTACGTAGCCTGAGTACCCAATACCGTTTAAAAAAAAAAAAGAAAGTTTTTTTACCTGGAGGGCTTGGGATTTTATGCTCCTTAACGTCGAGTGTGTGATCTAAGCAACTGTCTCATGGTGTCCCTCTGAGAGAACTAACAAAGTTCAGCTATTTATAGTCTGAAATAAAACACACCTTTACTAACTGTCCTTTACAGTAAATGGACTTTCATAAGCACAGGGATATGAAAGAAGAACCATTTTTAAGCACTTTTGCTTATTATTTTCAACACAATAAATATCCTTTTAGAGATCTATGTGAATTTCATTTGCATACTTAACAGCAATAAACCTCAGGGCTAAACTCTGTTCTTTTCTTTGCTTGCTTTTAATGTAATTTTTAAAATAATGGCCATGAGCTACTAAAGCAGCATAAAACATCCCATGAATAACCCTCAAAACACTTTTGTGTTTACTGAATTTCTCTAATTTTCCTTTGCCAAGTCAGAACTTGATAAAACACCTGAGAAACTTGAATGGTGAATCTTTATTTGTCCAGGCTCAATTCTCCCCTGCTGAGTCTTCTGATCATTTACAGCTTTTTGAAGAGATGTCAAGGTGGGTGTGAAACAGTGACATTTGGTTTAATCATCTTTTTGATCCAATTTGGTTTCCTTTTATCTGGCTGCAGATGCACAGGCAGGGTGTCTGACAAAAGAGAATGATTATCACATTGGGAAAAAAAAAAAAAAAAAGAGGGATTTGCATACTCCAGATTTGGCAACACCACAGCAGAAGAAAATGGTGGGTGACTGACCTGAGCATTATCTTGGAAGAAGACCTGGGAATCAGGCTGAATTCGAGCAATATAACTGAGAGCTTTCCAGAGGGGATCTATGGCTGGGATCTGCTCAGGTCTGGCTCGGTCCAGACGGCAAACACTTGACAGTGTGACCTTTTGTTACAGCTCTGCCTGACAATTTATAGCACTGGAATCAAAAGGAGGTTCAGGAAGATACAGTGGACCAGCTTTTAAACTGACTAGGCTAAAAAAGATGCTCGGAGTGCATAAAGAATAGTACATTGGCACAGAATTCTCTGGTTTTGAACAGGAGGAGGTGACAGGTACAGGAGTCTGTGCAGTGTGTATGTGTGCACTCAGGTTTGAGGCATTAGCATTTTGAGGAAAGGGACAATATTTTTGTAGACTTTAGTCCTTCTGGCATTTAGATCAATCTGAAATTGCCTCTTTGACACTTTTTGCCTGAGAGCTGAAATTTCCAATTTACCTTATTTAGTTTATGTAAATTATGAACATTACTTTTAAGACACATACATGGATGCTTAGGAGAATGCCAAGATTTTTCTCTCATAAACCAGCAAAAAATGTCTTATATAAATTCTGTGCTTTAGATTGGCTATTACAATTGCAAGATCAAAATTATTCTTGGAGGTGATAGCTAGCATAGCAGCCAAAGACCTTTTGTTCTGTTCTGTTTCATTTTCTTACCAATTATAATACTTAATAGAGGAAGTCAACATGTTGCTACCACTGCAGAAAATGGATTACTGAGAAAATTCACAGCTTTGGTATATTTAGGGGCTTAAGCTTAAAAGCATGAGTTCTTATAGTTTTCCTTTGATTTTTTTTTTCTTCTTCTTTTTTAAAAAATTTAGATAAAACACTTCAAACTGCTACAATACCATGTAATTCTAAAATAGAGTCTAATCCTGCAGAACATTTCAGATGGAATTAATTTCGGCTGAGTTTAGCTGTCCAGTGAGTCATCTACTGTCAACTGAAATACGGGTGTGTGGTTCAGTTTGTAAGATTGGTGTCTAGGATAAACAAGATAGATTAGATTCTGGAGGTGCTCTGGAGTGTGTCTAACCTGCAGAGATTTCTCTCCAGGGGAGCAGTGGATGGAGGGGAAATTCCCAAGTTTTAGGGAGGATATGACTTTGGCCAGTGCCCAGCCCTGGGACTGTGCAGAACCTGCTGGTCCTAGGATTTAGGTACAGATGTGGTCTCTTCATTACCCACAGATAATAGAACATAAATGTAGTCCACAAACAGACTGAATGCTGAAGTTGGCTGTGATGGCCACATTTTGTTACTGGATAAAGTGATGATTCATTCCAATAACTTCCCTGCTCCTGGTTCTTCTCTTGTAGCCCATCCATGTCCTAGTTCAATGCAGAGAAGCTCCAGCTGAAGTGGTCTGGAGTTTCTCACTAAATGGCCATGCTTGCTTGGCCTCATCATAGATGGGGATGGGGAGCATCCTTCCTCATGTGGGAGCAAGTTTGCATTTTTGTTTGCACATTCTGTGTGCTGTATGTGCTGTATTTATGTGTGTGTGTGAGAAGTAGATATAACCTTGGCAGAGGACAGGTGGGCAACGATTTGACTGATTCCAAACATACTTCTAGGGAAAGAGCAACACAAAGGCTTTACAAGTCTGCATATATAGCTGATTAATTTTTAGGTTTTAAGCATGGGAAATGCAAAAACACTCACTTAGAGGGGCTTAAATATTTACAGCTTTGACAGCATTGCGCAGGAATCTCTAAATAATCTAAGCTGAATGTCCAAGAGTTTTGGGTATGTCTAGAGGGTAATAGAAGTTCTGTGGGAGAAATCTAGACTTATTTTTATTATTCTCCCTTTCATGAAGAGGATTTTCCCTTGCAGGTGCTTTCCAGTACCTGAAGGATGCCTACAAGGAAGATGGAGATGGACTATTTACAAGGACAATCAGTGATAGTGGAATATAATGACCCGAGTTCCTCAACATTAATTCAATCTTTGCAATTGTTTTCAGGTGTTAATCAGTAGTTATACCTGGGCAGTTAAAATTAAGCAATTGCATTGTGAACATTGTTTTAAGGAAAAAAAAAAAAAGGCCATCCCAAGATAAATGGGCTGTCTGGACAACAGCCACCAAGAGTGAAGGCAGCAGAACCAAGCCATAACTGAGGGAAAGGTAATTGTGGCTGTGGAGATTGCAGCCACCAACTCATTGACCACCTACTCAGAATGGCCTCCCGACTCAAATTGAGGTTAGAACTGCACCTGTGGGCTAATTCACATGAGAAACAAGAAATAGAACCAGCATAGAGGGGTTTGGGGTACTAATTAATTCAAAAGTTATGTAATTTGTAACCAATGAATGATTACACCTATATTAAAATGTATAAATTGTGTGAAGTTTTGATAAAGTTTTGGGTAACCACCAAGCTTCCACTAGGCACAAACTGAAAGGAAAAATAGAAATACCTTGCCTTGTTTTATGAATTGGTGCTTCACAGCAGGTAACTGCTTTAAACTGAAATAAACTGGGTTTAGATTGGATGTTAGGACCAAATTATTTGGTCTGAGGGTAGTGATGTGCTGGAATAGATTGCCCAGAGAAGTTGTGAGTGCCCCACACCTGGAAGTGTTCAAGACCAGGTTGGATGGGGCTTGGCATAACATGGTCTGGTAGAAGTAGTCCCTGCCCATGGCAGGGGGTAGGAATGAGGTGATCTTTAAAGTCTCTTCCAAGACAAATTATTCTGTTATTCTATGATGATTTTAATTTGACAGCCACAGAGCAGCTGGAGATTGGACTGGCTGCTGTGGAGAGGTGTAGATGCCAGAGCTCTGGTAATAAAACTGTATCAACTTCCTACCTGTGTGTTGTGTTGGATTTACTACTACAAGAAAAATACACCTATTATACTATTAAGGTCTTTGGTTCTATCTTCATGGCAGCCCAAAGAAGACAAGGTTTACCTGTACTTCAGCCTGCTCCGTGCTCATTGTTTCTCCTGATGAAAGAGAAAACGCTTCAGCTTTTTCTTTGCAAAAGAGAAGGTCTCAGCATGCCTCTAGCTGTAGCTCTGAGAGTTTGTTCAAACTGCTGTGAGGCCTTTCACAACATATGTTTGGGAAAAAAATTAAATAACCCCAGGAGTTGTTTTTTCCTTTCTCCTTCAAGCAGGAAGAGGGCTAAGCTTACTTTGTGTCAATGACATTGTGAAGCAGTTAGTACTTCATAAAAATAATAGTTAATGCAGATGCTGGTGGTCAGAGGCTGCTTTCACAAACACAGCTTTCAAACAAAGCATCCTGCCAAACAGAGTCTTAATAATGGAGTGCTTGGATGGCCAGCTGTCTGTCAAACCTCTCCCTCTGCCTGCTGTAATAAACTCATTCTCTTTTGGTACCAAGCCAGGGAAGTTTGGCTCTGCTCTGCCCCTGCAGCTGGCTGAGTTCCAGTGGGACACTTTCTTAAAAGCAGTACTTTTCCTAAGTCTCAAGCTGTGTTAGAAGGAGAGAAGGGTTCTTAAAATTCTTATGAAATTGAAAAGGTGCCCTAGCTTTTTCTGTAGGGATTAGAGCTGTAGCTTTACACATTCTTCTTGCAATTTTATTTTTAGCTTTGGTCATAGCCCGCTGGTCTGATTTCATTTGAATGTCCCAGTCTGTAAACAGGGTGTTTGCAAAATTATGGCATCAGAGTCAAACTGGAAATTTTTTTCCAGTTCTTACTTGTAACAGCTCACCTGGATCAGTCATTTGGACTCTCCCTGGTTTTCATTTCTGAGGGGAAAAAGAAACCAACCTAGAAATATCTGCTTTTATTTGAGAATGCAGAATTGTATAATATGAAATTAACAGCAGTCCAAAGAAGCAGCCTTACATAGTACATAAATAAAACCTTAATAAAATCTGCCTTCTCTTTTCAGCATTACAGGCTGCTTTAAAAAAAAAAAAAATTAAAAGGGATTAAATGCACACTTATAATTATCAAAACACACACGTCATTGTCTACCAAAATCACTGGTGAGTATGAAGAGATTGTAGAGGACTAAGGAAACCCACTGGGATACAGGAATGTTTTCAGGCTCCCAGCTGCTGTCTCTTCCTACAGGGGCAAGAGGGGAGCAGAAGCAAATAGTAGCCCTGGTCTGGCATCTCTCAAACAGATGCTTTGCCCATGGACTGATACAAAAGGTGCTGTGAATTCCACCTGGGATATGGTCATATCAGTGGGCTTGCCAATAAGCTGACATTAAATGTTTTGCTTTCCTGGAGCTGCTCAGCACAGATTTAAGAGACTGAGCACTCAAAACCTTCCACCTGTAATCTGTGGGCTGGCCCCTGGTGATTTTAGCATGGGCAGGACACTGATCTAATAACCTCTGCTCAGGGGAGGTACAGCAGAGGAGGCTGCAGCACATCCACTGCCTGATCATCAGCCCCAGCCCTGTCTGGGAAAGGCTCACACATCTGTCAAGGTGCCCCGTTGGTGTATTGTATGTTCAGCACTGTAATGATACACAGTCATTGCAGCAGTCATATATTTTATACCAATGACCTTAATAAACAACTGCTGTACATATTGAGTCTCCCATAAAAACATTTCTATAATTTTAGTGGAGACCTTCACACTTAAATGGTATAACATTTTTTATAGTTAATCAGAGAGCATAAACAACCAATGCAGTGGTGTGTACGTGTGGTGAATGCACAGCTCAGTCTCACTTGCGGAAAGAAAAATCCTCCCCCCCAAATCAAGTAATTCAAAACTCTCCAGATATAATAATCAAAATGCCAGTTCTGTTCCTACCTGCCACATCCTCAAGTGCTTCCCTTGCTACATTTCCTCACTATGTTGCATAGACATGACAGAAAATTGATCTAGGCAACCATTTATCGATTTACTTTCTGGTATGAAAAATTGTGTATTAACCTGAACTGAACTGGTTCATCGTTCCTTTCCTTCTCTCACTGACATTCCAGAGAGAGGAAAGACCTTGCCTGGGAAAAGAGATCCCTAAATTTCCATGATACATCATCTATTTGTAATTTTATCCTGATTTTCTGTTGGTGCATGAAAATGCTGACCAGTGTTGAGCCTGGTTGCAGACTGGTGGGAATTTCAAAACAGAGAAGACTCAGTTGCAGTCTGAATTAGGGAAAGGCTCTGGAGTGCCTACAGGCTAGACACAGGAGAAGCCACATAGAAGATCACCTTCTGTGCTCCAAAACAGAACAAAGATCTTACTTGGGGCATGCAATTTGTTACACATCAGGAGGTACAACCACCAGACATGATTCCTTAAGGAGTAAGGGTTTATTAGTTTTAGTGTTCATAATATTAATAACTAACATTAAGTACAATCGTTAATTATTAAATTAGATTATTAAATAATAAATAATATCATGAAGTGGTGCTTCTTGGAAGGCATAGATACTGTAGCCTGAGGAAGCTATTTGTCACAGTAACACGTGTGGGTACAAAAGGAAAAAGTGGAATTAAATTGGGTTTTGAACATTTTTTCAGGTGACCCTTTAATTGAAAGTAACATATGAGCAATTAACCTTAGGAGCATAGAAGATTTAACTGATGTGGAACCCACATAATATCAAAATTTTTGTTACATTTTTGGCTGCTCTTAATGTTCTGACTGCAATCAAGCTATATTAAAGATGTCCACGACAGACTTTAAAAGTTCTGACAATATCTCAGACCTTGGCCATTTTAAAAAGACTTGAAGCAGCCAGGGAGGTTTCTTGAGAGACTACAGGAGATTTGTTCTCGTTGGTCCAGGATATGCCTTGGGTGATGCAGGTGGGATCACTAAGCCAGGCCACCCTGCAATCTCAATGGAGAGATGTGTTGCAAGACAAGGCGAGCACATAACTTTGCTGCTTTGGACCTGAAAGAGCCTTCAGTTGTTTTAATTTTACATGTGATGCTCTTTCAGTAGAATTGGGCTTGGGGGAGGAGGAAAATGCATGAGTTGCTGCTCATTTTCTTCCTTAACTGCAGCATAGACAACAGCATCATGCTCAAACCCACCACCTCACTCTTCATTACTGTGTTGGTAGGAGTCCAGAACAGAACTTGCTCTCTGCAGTTCTCCCTGAAGAATAATGATTTTCACAGATATGAAACCACAGTGGATAAGTCTTTCTGTTTTATCACTATGGATGCTTAAAATAAATCATTATCTAAAAGGTAGAGGAAAACAAAAGCTTGATTCTCATCTGATGTAAATTGACTCAACCCCATGGAAATAAATGGAGCTCTGCTGAGCAGCACAAAAGGACAATATTGTCTGAGCCCTGTGAATATTCCAATCTCTTCTGAATGTACAAAGAAAAAGAACACTTATGTGTCTTTTAAAAGAAAACACTATTTAAAATTATTAAAGGAGCTTCATGAAACCTGGGGAATTGTAAATCTAGGTTAGTTTATAACAACGAAATGGTAATTTCCTCAAAGTATTGAGTTTTTCTTACTATAACTACTATTCTCTACATGGCACATAATATAATTATGTATATTACAGTAATTATTATTAGCTATTATGCTGTACATAGTATTATAATAACTTCCAAATTGAAAAGACTTGCAAGCAATGGATCTGGAAACAGAGGCACTGAGCTGGCCTCACCAGCCCAAGCACACAGAGTAGATCGTTGACAGAATTGGGAGTAGAAAAATATCCCCTGGCTGCTAGGCTAGTGGTGCTTCAAACAGAAGTGTTACTGTAATAATAATAAATAGGGGTGGGATATATGCCTTTGGCTCTGGGAGATGATTATTTTCCTTGGAAAGGTGAACATCACCTTTAGTACAGCAACTTTTCAGGAGGCAAAGGTATCTAATTAAGTAAAGTGATTGTCAAGTGTATTTTAAGTTTAACAAAGCTCACATCATACTTTATTTCCCTTTTACATTCTGTACAGTAATTGTGTAAAGTGCATGATTTACTCTGGCAGCATTATTCAAACTTAATTACAGTGTTAAGAAGCAACCCTATCTTGAAAGAAAATAGCTCCACTGCTGTGGGGATCCACATGGCAGCTCTATTTTTGAAGAAAAAATGTTCTTTTGTAAAGAAAATAAATAGTTTAGAAAAATTTTTGGCTCTTAAAATCACATTTAAGATCAACTTTCAGTAGCCTTTTTAAAGGATTGAAACAGCTACTTTGTCAAGGGATTTCAGATCTTACTTTATATCTATGTTGTGATTCATCCCTATATATGCACACCAGATGTTGTCCAGTCCTTAGGGGTATATTCCCTTATATATGGGGCTGAATCCTAAGAAGGAAATAAAAGGATTTAAAATATTACTATATAGCAATACCAAGATGTCTCTGGTGGATCAATATGTCTGCTCCCTAGAATACATAGCAGACACTATTCATTCAAAGTTCCACTTTTATACTAACTAAGGAGATAGTTAAAGAGTTTTTTACCCACATTATTTTCCCTTTTAGGAAATGAAATTTTTATTTATGAAATTTAAGGCCTCCTTTCCCTTAGGCTTCTAAAATCTGCACTCTGTAGTAAATTACAGATACTAGGCTCTTATTTGTACTTTGTGTTTGAAATCAATTGAATTTTTGTGAAATTGAGACATTCCTTGTAATTTCAAATGACCATTTGTTTTCCAAGTATTTCAAGTAGTGCAATGAGGTGCTTATGGCTCAGGTAAAGTGTAGGCTGCTGAGCCTCTGCAGTTTACAGGCACTGATCCTATGAAATTCAGGATCTCTGTTGCACCTTTCAGTTTGCCATCTTCAGGTGTCATATTTATTGAATCTTTAATGACACAGAGGTGTAGATGACTTCCGTAATGAGGCCTGTGTTGATTATTAGTGGCAATGAGATCTTGGTAGTAGTATACAGTTACTAATGCTTTCTCCATTTAATTTTGATGTGATTGAGGGTACTGGAACACTGTTCTGGGGTGAATATCGTCTTTGACCCTTATGATGTCATATGAAGGGAGGGAATGTGTTCAGCAAAACTGAAACTCAGAAAAGTGTGCTTTGATTTGGGATGCTACATTTAAGAAAATGTGAAGTGCTACATCTTAAATAAATACATCTAATATCTAAGGCTTAAGTGCATCCATATAATGTCTCATTCCATGATCAGGTTTCACTTTTGAGCTGTCCCTGTTCCATCTGATAAGGGATCATTTTATGCTTTGGGTTCTGCTTGTAAGTTATAGCTACTCTCATCTTCTTTGGAGAATGATGACAATGTGGAAATTGATCAAACCCCAGTTTAGGTCAAAGTCATATATCTGCAAAAGGCCATAAAATTATCTTTTTGAGTTGGGCTGTGCTCATCTCCCATAGTTTTCTACTTGCCTGTTTCTGTGAACAGACAAAAAAATCTATACTATGCATATACAGTGCATTGCATGCACTTTCTTTATATAATTAGTTGAATCTTTTTTGGCTTGAGAGAACTTTTCCCTTGAAGAAAATTGATTTTTTAAGTTATCTGATTTGTATTTAATAGTGTATTCAAATCTCTTCCTCTAGAATCTATAGACCATCTTGCCTAAGCTACATCAACAATGAACTTTGCAGAATACATTAAGCAAATACAGTTTCCTTGAATTAATTGCATTTTTCTTATTTCTTTCTAAAATGAGTGACATTTGATCTGTTTTTCCATTCAGCTGAAAGTCAAGCTCTCAATATCTCTGCTAGTTTAGAAGCTGAAAGTGCAATACAATAATATTATATAGTGAGCAGTTCAATATGCATATGCAGATATAGATCTTTTATGTGCACATTATCTCTCCTGTTGCCTAAGTATGGAGTCAGACAAACATTAAAGTGAAATGCACAAGTGCTTTCTTGCAGAACCAAAAGTCACTTGCACACTTGGCAAAGACACTTATATTCCCAAATTCACAAGAGAGTCTCCACCGCCAGGATTCAGGAATCATAGGCTCCTGCTGCCACTTAAAAAATTTCATTTAAAATCAAAGTTGTTACTTTTTCTATCCCTTAAGTAATATTTTTTCCCCTCAACAGTGCTCACGTGAAATGCATGGGATACTGATCCTGGAAAAGGATGCTGCTGCCTGGAAAAGTGGCAGAAGGAATGGGTGTGTCTGCACCATTTGGAAATCAGTTTTCACAGCAGAGAATGGTGTCTCAGTGCCCCATGGGACTGCTACATGAACATCACAGAAAGGCTTCTGTTCCAGACCATTCCAAACCTCTGTTTTTAATGACTCTTTCCCATGGTGTTCCCAAGGTGTGGTTGGCATTTCAGTTACTTATGTTCAGCTGTCTAAAACCTAGGAATTAAGCCCAAGTCGTTTTTCTAGATTACTCTTGCAGTCACTAAGGAGAAGCAGGGACATTCAGAGAGTGGAGAACAAAGAGTCTTTTGACAGAGGTGATGTGAACTGACTTCTGGCACTGTCAGTCCTCCTTTGGCTATTGAGAAACAAGATAAATTGTCTGAACAGGATCTCCAGATCTTTAGGCAACTTAGATGAATTCCATTACCTGTATCACCATCATTTATCTTCTAGTTACAGATAAAATATTGCATGTAAGAAGCATTTTCATATGAAGAGGAGTCAATTGGATTTAAAGTCTGTGTTGTCCTCACAGAATTAAGCTCTTTGCCTTCCTAGGAATTTTTCCCTATACGCTTAAGTACCAGTTCATCTGATCCTTCCAGGATATTTGATCCAGCAATGAACTGGTTTTAGCTGGGATATAGTTGAAGTTCTTCACTCTAGCTTTTAAGTTGCTGTGCTTCAGATTTGTGATAAACACAGCATGGACAAAGAGATGTTCTTGTTACAAGGAGTTGAGAAGGGACATAGGCAGGATCACTGACCGTAGCTGACCCAAAGGGACATTCCTTACAATATAATGATGTGGTCAGCAATAAAACTGTGTGTGTGGGTGATGGTTTGTTGGAGATTACATTTTTTGGGGACTGGCTGGGCCTTGGTTGATTGCTGGTCAGCACTTTGGAGTTTTTTGCATCAGTTTGTTTTATCTCTTCTCATCTCATCTCATCTCATCTCATCTCATCTCATCTCATCTCATCTCATCTCATCTCTTTATTAATTTGTTTTTATTCATTAAATTGATTTTATCTCAAATTGTGAGGTCTCTCACTTTTACTTTCTGATCCTCTCCTCCATCCTACTGCAGGGGTACTGAGCCTACCAAGGTTAAACCATGGCAAACAACAAACTCATCTCCTCCTTGTATTTCTTCAATGGAGCAAAAGATTCCCGATGTCCCTGCCCATGTCAGGGGGTTTGGAGCTAGGTGAACTTTAAGGTCACTTCCAACCCAAACCATTCTGTGATTCTATGATTCTGTGGTTCCAGAGCTAGAGTCTTAAAATACATTTTGAAAATCAGCCTCTGAAAGTATAAGAAACCACTAGACACTGTACATACACTCATATAAGCCTTCACACAAGTATTCTGAATTCAGAACCACTGAGTAATTGGTACTGCCATGTTGTGTGGTTAGACAAGCTGTATTGGCTGCACTGGCTCCTTGGAGGAGACCTGGACCTCTGTGGAAGTAACACATGAGCTGCAAGCCCAAAAAAGCTGAAGATTGCTTTATTAACTACTGACATGCTCTTCAGAGTGGCTTAGAGGAAAGTAACAGTGCAGAGAGGGAGCCTTGTTTAACCTTCTTCAAGCACAACGATTGCAGTCCTTCCTCTATTCATCCTTGAAGTCTAGAGAAAGCACCAAGCCCCCTGTATCCACACTGTGCTCCTGTAAAAGGGGACAGAGAAAATGCCCTAGATCATCTGCAGGGGAAAGCCAAAGGCAAATGAAAATGAGAACCTTGTTCACTTAATATGCAAAGTAATTCAGTGGGTGTTGAATTCATTTGAATAGATATGATGCAGTGTAGACACCTGCTGCACCTGCACCTTGCATCCTTGTTACATGAGTGATTTCTCCTAGTGAGAGCCAAGAACATGCTTCAAAACCCTCTGCTTTGAAGTAGTGGTGATATGAGGCTCCAATACGCAAGCGTTTCTTGTTGAGGAAATATCTTAACATATTTAAAATGCTTTGATGAGGAAAAGAAAAGCTTAGAGTGTTGTCACTGTCATCTGCAGGGCTGACATTTACATCCAAGGTAATGGCTTTCCATTCCTTTTCATGAGGTGCATGTGCAGGATTCATCATTAAACTGGTTTACACTTGACTTCCTTTGTGCCAAACCAGGTTATCAAGCTGGCTTCTCTTCCTTTTTGATTGTTGTCTCTATTCATTATCAGGTGGTGCTGGAGAAAGCAGATAACTTTTGGGTGCCATTTGTGTCACTACTTTGTCATTCATCCTTTTTGAGGGGGAGTTACGGTGCTGCAGTTTTGCAGTGGTTCAGAGGAATCAGTCTGACCACCTGAGAACATCCATCACCTGATTGACTAGACAGTGCAGTCAGTGAGCAGGGAAGAGCATTATGTGGCACACATCTCCTTTTTATGAATCTCCACGAAAAAGAAGAGCAAGCTGGAAAGCAGAATGTGTCAAATATAATTGGTTCACTTTTCTTGGAAATGATACTGCATAAAACACTTCCATTTATAGAGCAGAAGTCAGAGAATCTGAAAAATTTGGTTATCAGTGTAGGCCTCTCTCAAAAAGAAAAATTTTGCCTACATTGTAGCATCTATCAAGTTTTGCTGCCAGAATGAAGTCTATTTATATTTAGATCCATGAAGAAATCTTTTTAAAAAGGATTTCGATTAATTTTTTCAAGAACTCAGTATTTGCTCTGTGTTTAGAACTCTGATATTTAAATCAATTAAAAAAATAATTTTGACACAGCTGTCTGAGAAGGTGACAGTGAAGACACCTGTCTCATTAACTATATAGAAAGGATGGAAAATTAGCTTTTCAGCTATTTAAATGATGATTCTGACATTTGAGTTCAGAAATTTTAATTCCCATTGAAAACCAAATTCAAATGTGCACACAGTAAACCATAGAAGAATCTTTTGTGTGCATATGAAATTTTACAGCTATGTGAGAATGAAAGGGTGGTGCAGATATATTTTATTGTTGGTTGTTGCTGGTAATTTCACTTAGCATTAGATAAAATACTTTTCTTGCTAGTGTTTATGGAAAAGACGGTGGGTTTATATCTATTTCAGACATACAGTGCATGGAAGTATTCCACAATTATCAAAGATTTACTGGCTATTGTTTCTCCTACAGTCCACATGGAGCATATTTCAAGAGTCCATGGAGGAGGCAAGAAACACTTATCCACACAGTTTGTGACTGTCAGGTTTATGTTTTTGTAGTCCTTGTTACAAATAGGTAATAACAGGGAAATTTAGGGAGAGATTCAGTTTCAGTTCTTTATCCTTACACGGGCAACTTCTCTGCCAAAACAGGAGTGTCAGCTGGCAGAGGATTGGGAGGATGAGAAACAAAATAGTAAAGGACAGTTGAGGATAATGAGGAGAATGCATCTCTCCAGCTGACTTCTGCTTTATTTTCCTCTCTTTCTCAGGCTGGGATAAGATAATGAGAAACGATTCCTTTGAAATCTGGACCCTTCACTGAATTACAAAAAGGTGAAATGGGAGGAAATATGACTAATGAAACCACTGAAAGATGTGCTTTTCTTTGAGTCACTTGGTTCTTTGCACTTTGAAATACTCCAGGATTTTTCCTTAGCGGATGGTAGCTTGTGGGATTTACTGTGTTCAGCAAAGTATGGCTGAGCCAGCCAATGGAGCTGCAGAAAGATGAAATGATTTTATACATTCATCCAACTTTTCACACGCAGCCTTGTTGTAACTGAAGTGAGAGGAAGTGCAGTCTGACAGACACAGTGTGCCCTGGGGTCTGATCAGAGCTGTGGGCATTCAGCATCTGGAAAACTATTCTCCCATGGGGTTTTTTCCTGTCCTTGGATTTTCCATTATTTTTGTTTCTCATAATTTATAATATGGGTGACTCAAAGGTCTGGGTGAGAATTGGAATCCCACTGTGCCTAGCAGTAATTAGATGCGCCTGCTTGTGTGTTTGTGTTTGTGTGTGTGGGCACCTGCACATATGGAAGCACCCCTGAGTGGAGGAGTCTGGGTCTAAAAGACACAGGAATAACTGAACAGTAGGGAAGCAGGGAAATGACGTGGGAATTAATCATCTGGCACTGATTAATACACTTACTTAGTTGTATCATGTTTGGTTGTTTGTATTGATATATCTACAACCAGATGGTGATGTTTAAACATTTGTTTGGTACTTAAAAATGTACCACAATGTTTTGCACAGACAAATGTTGATACCACTCATTCTGGATGCATTCAGTAAACAGGGAGACTTTGGTGAATGACTGAGACATGAAAGACAAATTTTCAGTACCTAATCCCAATGAAATGGATTTTGACCTGAACATTGTGACCTGTGCCACTTGTGACTGAGATAGAGCTGATTTTCTTCACAGTAGCTGGAATGGGGTTGTGGTTTTGAATTTTTCTGAAAACAGGGATGTTTTCATTACTGCTGATCAGGGCATTTGCAGCATCAAGGCCTTTTCTGCTTGTCATCCCTCCAGCCAGGAGGTTGGGGGTGCACAAGGATTTGGGAAGGGACACAGCTGTGGGAGCTGGCCCCAAGTGACCCAAAGGTTATCTCATACCGTGTGGCATCATGCTCAGCAGATACAGCTGAGGGGAAGAAGAAGGAAGGGGGGATGTTCCAGTGATGGATTTGTCTTGCCAAGTTGCTGTGACAGGTGAAGGGGCCCTGCTCTCCTGGGGATGGCTGAACACCTGCGTCCCATGGGAAGGGGTGAATTAACTACTTGTTTTGCTTTACTTATGTGTGTGGCTTTTGCTTACCAATTAATCTGTCTTTATCTCAACCCACAAGTTTTCTCACTTTTACTCTTCCTATGCTTTCCCCCCATCTCACTGTTGAGGAGTGAGCAGCTGTGAGGGCTGAGTTACCAGCTGGGGTTGAACTTGGTGACAAGCGCCCTGTTCCAGTTCCTGGGTTGCCTAGAATTTGTTTTGCTGTGGTCACACTCCCACTTCAAGCCCCTTTGCTGCTGCCAACAGCTGATGTTTTGAAGAGCTGCCTTAGAGTAGATGTCTGATCTAGGCTGGAGCTTATCCTAAGAGACTTACCAAGGTTTCCACAGCGATTCTATAGAATATCAAGGATTTAAGTACAATCAATCCAAAAGCATTTAACTAGTGCTCTAAGAACTAGTGCTAGCTCCTTTGTGCATTCAGTAGATATGGTCCTGTTACCCATTACAGAGAGTAAATCAGACTTCTTTCCTGCACTGAATGGTGTCATCCTGGCATCATCTATACTTTGAAGGGCATTGCTAACTCCTGCTTGCCTCAGGGAAGAAGCAGTTGAGAAATGGAAAGGGTTTTTTTTCCTTAGTCTGCCTTTGGATATTGCACTGAGCAAGTTAAAAGTTGATACAGGTTGTTCTTACAGCTCTAGAAGGGATATAATCTGCTGAGACATGTCTTTAGTACAAATGTGCACTGTCCCTTGTACGTAAAACAAAGCAAGATAAGTCACAGAGGATGGGCCTAGATTGTCCTAATGGATTAAAGTGATAGCAAGAGTGTCTGCAAACTTGAAACTGGGGCCTTAAAATAGAATTAATATGCTAAATGCTTTATTGCAATATAAGGTACAATAAAAGCGCAAAAAAAGCTTCAGAAACACATGCAGAGCATCATATATGTACAGAAAAGTACTTTAGAAAGGCTAACATGTTATTGAGACATTACTGGTGGAATAACAACATCCTTCCCCAGTCTTTGGAGTACCAAACTCAATTTCTGTTTCCTTGGGCAGAAGACCACTGGGTCAGCCTGGGATGCCCCAGAGTGATGTTTTGCACCATCATATTAAATCATGTCTCATTGTCATTCATCTATGAATTGGCACATGGAGAGTTGAATCTGAGTTCATTTGTCTTAGGTTAAGGACAGTTCCAACTTTTGAGATTTATAGGGCTTTCTCCAAATTTATTGCAACTTTTTTTTCCTACAATGCTACTGCACTGATTTTGAATAACATGGACACAATAATTATTCATAGATCAAACAATTGCAAAGCTGAATATTCCGTTTCCTTCTACTTTTCAGCTTTGTTTACTGTGCCTGGATAACACAGGCTCTCCACAGACAATATGTCAAGTCATTTTCAAATACTGTTGTGCTCCACACTGATTGCAGTGTGGCATATGACATACATCCTCATCCATCCATGATATTAAGATTATGCTCAAACTGTGTGCAAAAATCAGGCTATGGTAATTTCACACCTATAAGGCACACCAGGTTCTAAGGTGCACTTCCGTGTAGCCGGGAAGTCTACAGAATTTGTCCATATATAAGCTGCACAGG